>CM076582.1:287684440-288053221 GCA_034641835.2 Pinus albicaulis
AAATGGAGCCTAGACTAGTATGGACTAGATTGGTAGGTTGGGGGCCGATATATATTTCCTCGGGAAGCGGGGACTAGTATGAGGCCAAGGGCAGATATACTTCCTCTGTAAGTAGGGATCAATATGAGGCCAGGGGCAGATAGAATTCCTTGGGAAGAGGGGACTGGTATGATCCTGATTCATTATGTGTAGAGTGTAGACCAGTATGGACTAGCCTGGTAGGTCGAGGACTAGTATGAGCTTGGCCTGGTAGAAGAGGCCACAAATGCAGGTTGGTATGAACATGGTTGATGGGTTGAGGAATAGTAGAAGGGTGCACAACCCTGTTTGGTATGCGAAAATTAAAAAGGGCCATTTTTCGATATAACTGGAAAATCATGTTTTACCGTGAACCTGACTCACCTTAATCATGACAACTAATTCATTATTACTGCTAATTAAACCTGATTATATAGCTATCAGAGAGGATTAAGGAAGCTTAATTATACTGGGGTACTATATCCCTCGGGCCCATATGACATGGCATCAATATGATGTGGCAAGTCCACGTGGATGATAAAGTGGTAGTGACATGGCTCAAGTGATGATGTGGCAGCTTGATCAGGGTGTGACATGCCAAGAAAAAATGGAACTTTTGACTAGTCAAATGGATAGTTGGCGAGTGACACATAACAGGAACACATCAACAATTGGATACAGGAAAAACTCGGATTGGGTGAAAATAATGACGTTTATGAAAAAGTGGCAGATGATGTGGCATGTGGGTCCCATGTCATGACATTGAGGTATCAAGCATGGGATACCTGAGTAATGGGGCTCTCCCAACATTGCTCGATAGCCAACATGACATGGTGGTAACTTGGAAATTGAGTTGGCAAGGGCACCACGTGGCTAGTCCTAATTGGTTCACGTTGGCATGGCACGAAAAGTGACGTGGTAGTGGAAAGTCCCTCACTAAGTTATCAAGGCACTAGGCACTAGAGCGTAGTTTGATTCTAAAAGTGAAGTTCGATTCAATATGACATGGTAGAGTACACATGGAAATGATGTGATGGAAAGGAAGACCACATGATGGCTTGTGGTTGGTCCATCATGGGTTGACCATGTGGCAAACCTAGGAGCCTCGGTATTTGCGCCAAGGATTGGTTTGGCGAGGTTTTTTGCATATTATTTTGGCCAAAATGACTACAAAAATATTTTTTTATGCCACACTAGGATTAGGCCTTATGGGCCCTTATTGGGATACTAGGAATCGGAAGATCAAAACAAATACAAAGAAGCATGGTATGTGTTGGCTAGGGTAATATGGAAATTTCCGTCAATTAGAAAATTTGGCAATTAACAGATCTTTGGGTACCAAGGCATTGGGCATTAGGGGAGTGCATTGAGAATTTGGGGGTTTAAGCATGTGGTCCCAACCCTAGGTTGCAAGGAGTAGAATCGTAAGCACTCAGTTCCATGAAGAATTAAAAAGGTACATGTTTTGGATTGTGGTCCCAACATATGGTCATAACGTTTCATAATTCTAAATTTAAACCCCCGGGGATTCAAGGAGCCATGGAAATAAGACTTATTAGGGTTATCTTAACCAAATTTCTAGTAGCTAAAATAAAATAAAAATCCATGTTTTTTGGAATGTTTTTCAATGGATTGTTGGCTCCGCCATGAATTTGTTGACTTATCCAAGTATAAATAAGCCAGAGAAGTTTGAAAGTGTCAAGAGGTGATTTCCTAGTTTTTTTCATGGAAACAATTATGGTTCTAGTGTATGAAGGGCGAGAAAGACAAAAAATTTGAAGGAAGTTCTATGTCAATAAATGGGAGAAGAATCTTGAGAATGAAATCTATGGAATATGTTTGATAAAGGAAGAATTTGAGAATGAAGTATGAAAAAACAATCCAATACTCAATGCAGGTATAGAGAAGGAAGTGATGTGAAAAACATAAGAGAAACATATAAGGACTTTGGATAAAACTGAGTTGAAGATATAGAGAAGGGAGTGATATGTAGAAGAAGAAGATATTTTGAGGAAAGACATTGAATTATAAATCCATCAATTTGTATAATTTGAAAATACCATGGATCTAATTTTGAGAATGTATGAAAAAGGGATCTGATAGGTGGAGTAGGTTGGTGCCTGAATATTTCAAGGGATTGGTTTCTCCTTCTAGTTGGTGTCAGTAAATAAATTTAGGGTATTAGTGACTCCTTTTGGTTGGTGTCAGTAAATAAATTCAAGGTATTGGTGTCTCCTTTTGGTTGGTGTCAGAAAATCATTTCAGGGAATTGGTGTCTCCTTCTGGTTGGTAGGCCCTAGTCATGCAGCATCGCTCGTGCAACACCCACGATCATTCTGTTATTTCTCTCCGCGACCCCATTCTACTGTGGGTTATGAGGAACTATGAGTTCTCTTCGAATTCCTTCTTTTCTACAGAAGTCTTTGAATTCACGCAAGATGTATTCACCACCATTATCGCTTCGTAGAGCTTTCACTTACTTCCCCGACTCCTTCTCCACCAATGCCTTGAACTCATAGAACTTTGAGAACATTTCACTCTTCTTCTGCATGAAGAAGATCCAGCATCTACAAGAATAGTCATCAACAAATATAACATAATACTTGTGTTTTGTTGTTGAAGCAACCGAGAAAGGTCCAAACATTTTTGTGTGAATTCTCTCCAGGATCATCGAAGCATGGTTCTCCTTCTCATGAAAGGTGGTCTTCACAAACTTACCCATAGTACATCCCTTTCATTGATCTGATTGCACAAGAGTACCCTTGGGAAGTCCAGTAGAAATCTGCTGCAAAATCTTCAAAGCGCCATGGTGAAGATGGCCCAATCTCCTGTGCCATAATTCGCCCTCATCTTGGCTCGCCACTTCTTCTGCTTTGCCCACCATTTCACCGCAGTAATCTACCTCCATCTTGTAGAGATTCTTAATTCGAACCCCTATCTTCTTGGTTTGACCTATTGTTCTATGTCGAAGGAAGGCTTTTCCCTCACTGGAAACAACATCATAACCTTTGTCTTCCAGCATTGCGATCAAGACCAAGTTCTTCTTCAGACCTAGAACATGCATAACATTCTTCAACAAGAATGGATTACCAGACTCCCTCTCAAATTTAATGGTTCCAAAGCCAGTCGCATTGTACCGACCATCGTCGCCCATCTCTATATGCATCTGGAGGTCCTCCTCCAAGTCACTAAACAACTCTTTGTCTCCCGTCATATGGAAAGACACACCACTATCAAGATACCACACCGATCCCATGAAGCTTGAAACCAAGCATGCAATCAAAGATAAATCAAGCTCAAATTGTGATTCTAAGGCCTTTCCAGTTGCAGCTCTAGCAGCCTTCTTGTTCTTCTTCTTCTGTGGACAGTTAGTGGAAAAATGTCCATGTTCATGACAGTGAAAACACTTCACTTTGGATAAATCCTACTTCTTTCCTTTAGCTTCGGATTTTGAAGGATGTTTCTTCCCCTTCCCTTTCCTTGCTTTGGCATCCAAATCACAATTCTCTTCATCTTCATTATTCAATGAAGATCCATCCCTAGTACCCCGCCTTATCTCCTCCTGCACAAGATCCGACCAAAGTCGCTCCCATCCCAGCAGTTTCTCTCGTCCATTGACAGAGTCTTCATAGCTATGCCAAATCTTTGAAAGCCTAAGGAGAGCCAAGCTCATCAAGTCTTCATCATCAACAGTAACCCCCACACTTCCTAGTTCATCCTTGCAGTGGACAAACTTTGTGAGGTATTTTGGAATACTGTCGCCCTTCTCCATTTTTATTTTTCTGAGCTTATCTTTAAGTGCCAACTTCCTCTGGTCACTTCTACTTTGGAACAAGTCTGTCAAAGCCTTCCACATTAAGAATGGATTGGCTTTCCCATGAACGCTAGACACAATATGGTCCTTCACACCTTCCAACATAATTCTTCTCATCTTTGTTGTCTTCTTTTTCCATGCGTCAAGTAATGCAACATCGCCAAATCCCGGCTTAGGAACATCACTATTGATGAACTCCTTCAGCCCATTATCCTCCATCACTGCCTCTATCCTGTCCTTCCAGGCTATATAATTCGAGCTCCCATCAAGGGCATACTCCAATCACAAACCACTGAAAGCCATTTCAATGTATACTCAACTTCTACACAAAGAATCTTCTGTAGCAAATTCGAATTGTCCACCAGCACAAACTCACTTCACAATTGCAATATTCAATCAACAATGCTCTGATACCATGTAGAAATTATATGCACTAATCATGCATATGTCCTATATTCACCTGATCTCACACTATTTAACTTTATGCAAGATACTGAATCATTCCACTTGTTAATCTATTTGCGGAAAAATTAATTGCACACACATGTGAAGCATAAACAAAAATCAATCACACATAACATAGTTTTTAACCGGAAAAGCCTGAAGTTGAAAACCCCAACTACATATTATGTATCATGGAATCATATGACAATCCTCATACAAAGCTCATCAAGCTCTCAGTACAGTACAATTGTCATACACTAATCAGGAAAAATCTTGCAAATCCATGCACCGATCTTTGCCACCTGCTAGCCTGCCTCCACTGTGCAATCCATGCTGAAGAATAGCTCTGAATGAATTCGAATTACCCTTTCCTTGACTGCGCAATCCTCATTGGAAACTCCAATGTGTGTGTGATGCAATCAATGCATCACTATAGTCACAACAGATAGTCCATCTTCCCCTTTCACCTATCTCTCCATTGGGTCTCCACTGGAACTGCCATGCACTGTAGTTAACTGCTGTATTGTTCAGTTTATTAATGAGTTATTATTTGTGAATTAATTAACTAATTAATTCAGTCCACTCTCACTAGTGTATCATTCAGTTAGAATAGATACAACTAGCTCAACTGAGTCTAACTAATTTAAACTGAATACAACTCCATAACTACTTCTTCCAACTGTGTCATAACTCTGCCACTTGAGTTCTAACTGAGTCCTCCATGAATTAGCTCCAGTAAACCCTTGGGAATTGCATAATTCCCTCATTCCACTGATCTGTCACATCTGTGCACTGAAAAAAAGTGCTCCAAGAGAATAAGTTGTTGTTTAGTGTCTGATTATTATTAAGAGCTAATAATAATCGACATGCATCTATTTTTAGATCGACGATCTATAAATAGACTTTGCCCAATATTATAAAAATAGAATTTCATCTATTTTTCCAACTTGATCAACCATCCAAAAATAGCATCCTGCAACTTCTGAAATATGATCACCATGTCTAAAAATAGACATAGTCTAAAAATAGACTTGCACCAAAAATAGCCTGCGGGCCCACTTAGTGAAGGCGACTCTTTTCACTAAGCTCATCATCTTGTTGAATCTCAACACCCCATAGAAGCCCACTATTGTTATTTTTTTGCCCTTACATTGTTATTGTTATGTCATCTATGATTATATTGTGACCCCATAAACTACTATATATAGAAAGGAGGTTTGGTCATTTGTATCATCCAAGAATTGTTCATTTATGTAATGTAAAGGAGGTTTCCCCCTCAAAGAGGCAGATCTCTAAGTCGTTGATCTATCTTTTCTTCTATTTTGTGATTTGGGTTCATAAATTTTGGAATCATAGCTTTGGATTCTAGGGTTTCACTGCTGCAAAAAGATCCTTGTTCACTGTATTTTCAAAGATATGATCTGAGGAAGTTAGGGTTTTTGCAGGCTCCATAGTTTTATCTCAAACAAGTGGTCGAGGTAAAATCGTCATAACTTTTGTTTCATACATCGGATTATAATTTTGTAAAAAGTGGTCGAATGCGCACATACTATAGTTTCTTTTGTATCGATTTCAGAGCCAAAGGTTAAAAAAGTGATACATGGCACACCGTACAAGTTTGCTCTGCTGAACCAGCCCATAATTAGGTCATTGTGGAAGATTGGGCATAACTTTATCTTGAAAAATCCAAATTAGTTATGACTTATGGAATTGGAAATAAGACTTAGAGGGATAATAAATGACCAAAGATCAAATCTTGGGGATCCAAAATTACAGAGATACATCAGTTTCAATATCAAGCTCCTCAAAAGCAAGAAAAAGGTGTGAATATTTTTTTTTTAAATTGCATAAGTCTTGTTTGAAAAATCAATTTGAAGTGATTCTAACGGCATATTGAAGCATAGATATTAGTATTAGGTTATAAAATGACTCCCAAAAATAATTCCACACCCATTAAGCCCTTAGAATTCTCTACTATGACTCACAAAGATAAATAAGTGCAACATGATATATCAAAAATACGAGACAATGTGCAACAAATTTCGCTCTCACAAAGAGTAATGAAAAATGAAATGGAAGCTAAGATGGATGGTTTTAAGAAATACATGGATTGATTGAAGCAAGGCATGGAAGCTAATATGGATGGCATGGAATCTAATTTCGATGGTATAGAATAAAAAATGACAGCATACATGGAAAGTTTGAAGGAAGGTTTGATAAAGCTACTACAAGAAATGATTCCTAATGCGAAATGGTAGTAGGTGAAACTCATGATGAGAACAAAAGAAATGTTAATCATGATTTCATAGACTCTAATGTTGGATTTAAGAGCAACCATATTCCAAAGATCGATATGAGGAAGTTTGATGGCAAGGATCTCGTAACATGGATACTATAGATGGAACAATATTTTGATCTCCATAATGTGAAAAACACACTAAAGGTACGCATTGCAACTTTATATTTAGAACAAAATAGATTTGTATGGTATATATGGCTTTGCTCTCGTAAAACAATTGTCACTTGATCAATTTTTACGGAGGAAATTATAGCACATTATGAGGATACAAAGAGAAACACCTTCTTTAGCCAATTGATAAATCTCAAACAAAAGGGTTTAATGGTGGACCACATTGAGACTTCCAAAAATTGAATATAAGGGTAACCGGTATTCCAGAGGAACACAAGATTGATGTCTTCATAGGGACTTTAAATGATAACATCCAACATGAGGTTCGCCTTTGGGAACTTCATTCATTGGAGAAGGCATTCAGGTTCGAAATAAATATGGCGACAAGGAAGCCTACCACTCACATCTATAAATATGGAAGTGTTGCTATTCCTAGACTTCCACAACATACAAAGTTGACACCACAACAATTGGAAGAAAAAAAGAGAAAAAAGGATTTTCTACAGTTGTGATATCAAATACACTAAAGGTCATAAGTGTGTTGAGAAGAAATTATTTTACAGAGGCTGTGAAGAGGAGGAATAAAAGGTTGTGAAGAGGAGCAATGAAAGGAATAAGAAACTTAAAAATAAGAGGATATACACAAAAAATGAACCCTAGAGGAAGAAGAAATGAATCCGACCATATCCTGTAATGCATTGGCAGGAATTACCACTCCTCAAACTCTTAATATAGAAGGACATATGAAGAAGAAAAATGTAATAGTGTTGATTGATTTGGGTAGTACCCATAATTTTATTCATTGTAAGGTAGGCAAGGAATTGAATTGCTTCCTATACCCAGCACCAGAGTGTCAAGTGATGGTTAAAAATGGAGGAATATAAATTTCTCTAGAAAGTGCCATAACATTAAACTAACCATGGGTTAATATGTATTGAATATTCCAATGCTCTTCATCCCAATGGGTGGTGTTGATGTTGTACTAGCAGTACAACGGTTACAATCTTTGGGGATGGTAGATTTTAATTTTCAAGAACGTTTCTTGAATTTTTTTTCGAAAGGAAAGGAAGTTGAATTACAGGGTATCACAGGGAAGCCAGGAAAGATAATTAGCTCTAATTTCATGTCAAATCTTCTGAATAAAGAACAACGAGGTGTAATCACACAATTATGCTCACTACAGGTTCAAACATCAAAATCATCTATTTCTCCATATCTCCAAAAATACATGGACAATCATTCCAAGGTATTTGAGACGCCCAAAGGACTCCCACCTATTTGTGATCAAGATCATGCTATTCATTTGATTCCAGGAAGTGTTCCTCCAAACATCAAGCCTTAAAGATATCCTTATGCTCAAAAGTGTGAGATTAAACGTATGGTTGCAGAAATACTAGAGGCTGGTATAATTCAACCTTGTCAAAATTATTTCTCTGCTCCAGTAATATTGGTGCACAAGAAGGATGGATCATGGTGTATTTTTCCAGATTATAGCGAGCTCAAAAAGATCACTATTAAAGATAAATTTCACATCCCTGTCATTGATGAATTATTGGATGAATTACATGGAGAAATTTACTTCACCAAGTTGGATCTTCGTTCTGGATATCATCAAATTAGAATGAAGACTAAAGACATTCTGAAAACAGCATTAAAAACTCATGAGGGTCATTATGAATTTTTGGCCATGCCTTTTGGCCTTACGAATACACCTTCCATATTTCAAGGTTTGAAGAATTCCATTTTCAAACCCTACCTTATAAAATTTGTGTTAGTATTTTTTGATGATATACCAATCTACAGCAAGTCTTGGAAGGATCATGTTCAACATGTAGACATGGTGCTCAAACTATTGGAGGAGAAACAATTATATGCAAAAACCTCCAAATGTTTCTTTGGAGTACACGAGGTGGAATATTTGGGTCATATTGTATCTCATGAGGGTGTTAAGGTAGACCCTAACAAAATTAAATCCATTAAGGAATGGAAAATCCCTACAACCATAAAGCATCTTCGAGGATTTTTGGGGTTAACAGCATATTCGCAAGTTTGTTAAAAATTATGGGAAAATATCGGCACCTTTAACACCTTTACTGAAGAAAGATGCATTTTCTTGGACTCTAGAAGAAACTAAGGCCTTTGAACATCTTAAAGAGGCAATGTGCCAATCATCGGTCTTAGCTACACCAGACATCACAAAAACCTTTATTGTGGAATATGATGCCTCAGGAAATGGAATTGGTGTGGTTTTAATGCAATAAGGAAGAGCCATTTCTTTTGAAAGTCGTCCAATCAAACGAAAGTATTTACTAAAACCTATTTATGAGAAGGAAATGTTGGCAATACTACATGCACTAAAGCAATGGCGACCTTACCTAATGGGAACACACTTCAAGGTAAAAACAGATCATGATAGTCTTAAATACTTTTTGGAACAAATATTATCTTTAGAAGAGTAGCAAAAATGGGTCACAAAGATATTGGGTTATGACTTTGAAATTATCTACGAAAAAGGGAAGCAAAATGTTGTTGCAGATGTACTCTCAAGAAAGGATGAGGATGTGGAAGCATTTCTTTGTGCCATTTCTATTATCCAACCTGAGTGGATAACTGTTAGAATGGGGTCACCTGAGGCACAAGTGCCAACAATATTTTTTGTATGTTTGTATGCGCGCACTGTTCAAATGTGGTAAAAGGGATTTTTGCCCCAATTTTGGACATAAATTAAGCTTAAATGTAAATTGTGGGCCTCAAACCATGGTTTGAGACCATAGATGATAGTATCTGTGCGTTAGGTGTATTATAAATAGATAGCATTTGTCTAAGCTAGATAGTGATACAAGTGATATGTGATATTGATGTTCTGATAATATTTGTGTCTGTAAGGGTTTTGGATTGGGTAAAAGGCTCCTGCTAGCTGTGTGCGCGGAGACCTAGTCCTGGTTGTGTGCGGACTATGTTGGTTGTGTGCACAGAGGGGATTATAAGGGTTTTTGAGGGAAATCCGATGTATTGATGGATTTGAAGGATTAATGGAAAGAACATTTTTGGCGAATTGTTTGTGTTATGCACACATTTTTTGTTTATGCTTTGATGAGATCGCATTGTTTGTTTACTTATTGATGAATGCGCAAAGCTAATTAATCTATTTATGCATGAGTATTGACATATGTTAAGTATTACATTGATTAGATCGAGCTCTGGTTATGATTTATTATTTGAGCTAAGTGAAGACAAGTATTCCTTTGTTATTATGTTGATGATTGCACTTCATATGTAATTCTGCTATAAGTTGACTGCACACATCTGTAGAAGGTAAACTGGGGTTTTCTCGAGGACCACTTCATTAAATTCTCTCTTAGGGTGCGGAAACCTGGTTCCAGCACCCCCCCATACTGCTTCAGGTGAGACTTTGGTCTGCACAAATGGATCACTACCGAAAGGGCCAGTAGTTGGAGGGTTTGTTGGTTTATCCATAAACTCTGAACCTGGGTGAGGACCCCTCAAGCCAAAAAATGGACTTATGTTAAGACTCTCAGAGACAAAACCAAGGAGACAGTAGCAGCGCCTTAGTGACTCAGGACGAGTCACATGTTTGTGTTGGGGACCTGTTGGAATGGGGTCCCCTGAGGCACAAGTTCCAACAATATTTTTGTATGTTTGTATGTGCACACTACGCATATATAGTCAAAGGGATTTTTGCCCCAATTTTGGACATAAATTAAGCTTAAATGTAAACTATGGGCCTCAAACCATGGTTTGGGACCATAGTATCTCCACGCTAGGCGTATTATAAATATATAGCGTTTGTCTTAGCTAGATAGTGATATAAGTGATATGTGATATTTATGTTCTGATAATATTTGTGTCTGTAAGGGTTTTGGGTTCAGTAAAAGGCACCTACTGGTTGTGTGCGCGAAGACCTAGTCCTAGTTGTGTGCAGAATCCATTGGTTGTGTTCGCAGAATGGATTGTAAGGGTTTTTGAAGGAAAGCCGATGAATTGACAGATCTGAAGGATTAATAGAAGGAACAGTTTTGGCGAATTCTCTATGTTATGTGTATATTTGATGTTTATGTTTAGATGAGATCGCACTGTCTATTTACTTATTGATGAATGTACGTAGCTAATTAATCTATTTATGCACAAGTATTGAAATATGTTAATTATTACATTGATTAGATCGAGATCTGGTTCTGATTTATTATCGACGCTAAGTGAAGACAAGTATTCCTCTGTTATTCTGTTGATGATTTCACTTGATCTGTAATTCTTCTATAAGTTGACTACGCACATCTGTGGAAGGTAAATTAGGGTTTTTCAAGGACCACTTCATTAACTTCTCTCTCGGGATGTGGAAACCCAGTTCCAACACCACCCCATACTGCTTCGAGTGAGAATTTTTTCTGCGCAATCATATCACTGTCGAAAGGGCCAGTAGTTGGAGGGTTTGTTGGTTTATCCATAAACTCTGAACCTGGGTCAAGACCTCGCAAGCCAACAATAACTGAAGCAAGGGATGAATGGAAGAATGACGAAGAGGTGTGGACCCTCATTCAAAAATTGCAATAAGATCCCAGTACATCTAAAACATTTAGCTGGAAAAATGATTCATTATGGTACAAAGATCGCCTGTATCTTTGTAAGAATTCCCAACTCAAACAAAATATTCTTTTGGAATTTCACACCTCTCCCTTAGGAGGGCACTCGGGATTTTTAAAAACTTACCACAGGGTCAAGAAGGGATTTTTTTGGGATGGCCTTAAATCTGATATTCAAAATTTTGTAGCAAAATTTTTGGTTTTCCAACAAAATAAAGTTGAGACAATTAAGATTCCAAGTATGTTACAACCTTTATCCATTCCAAGTTAATGTTGGGAGAAGGTTTCAATGGATTTTATCACATGTTTACCCAAGTCCGAAGGAAACACTATCGTCATGGTGGTAGTCGATAGATTTAACAAGTATGCACACTTTCATGCATTATAAAGCCAGTACAGTTTCTACTGAATTTATGGAAACAATTAAAAAGCTACATGGAAACCCAAAGATTATTGTAAGCAAAAAAGATCCAATTTTTACAAGAAATTTTTGGACAGAATTATTTTCTTGTTTGGGTACTCAATTAGCTCATAGCTCATCCTATCATCCTCAATCTGATGGGAAAACTGAGATAGTGAACAAATGTTTGGAAGGATATCTTCATTTCTTTGTATCTGATAAACAGACACAATGGTTCAAGTGGTTACCTCTAGCTGAATGGTGTTATAACACTTCCTTCCATACTGCAGCAAAAATGACCCCATTTATGGCAATTTATGGATATCATCCACCCTCTAACACATCATCTTTAAGAGAAAATTCTAAGGTTCAAGCAGTGGAAGATCACATTGAGCATCAATGACAAGTTCTCCAACTCTTAAAGGATAACCTCACCTTGGTGTAGAATCAAATGAAACAACAGGCAGATCAACATTGCGGCGAAAGAGGTTTTGATGTAGGCAACTGGGTATTATTACGGCTACAAGCATACAAACAAATGTCCCTCAAGCAAGCCAAGAAGGATAATAAATTATCACCAAAGTATTATGGTCCTTACAAATTGTTGCAAAAAATTGGTCTATGGCATACAAATTGGAGCTCCCTGCATCTTCCTGAGTGCATCTAGTTTTGCATGTTTCATGCTTAAATAAGGTTATAGGTGACAAGCTCCCATTTCAAACAATATTTCCATAACTTGAAGAAGAATGAAAAATCATATTGGAACCTAAAGCAATCACGGAAATAAGAACTCAACAGCTACAAAATCGATCAATTTTAGAGTATCTCATCAAGTGGAAGAACTTACCCGCTGAAGATTCAACTTGGGAGGATGATAATTTTATACAGAAGCATCCAAAACTACTCAAGCGTTGAGGAAAACATTTTTTTAAAGGAAAAGGGCATGCTAGGTCCCTATAATACTAGTGTATCCCCTTATTTTTATTGTTAGTGTAGCCCCCTTATTATTATTTTTGTGCCCATGTAGTCACCATATTGTTACTATTGTGCCCCATAGAATCCCACTATTGTTATTTTTGTGCCCTTACATTGTTATCATTATGTCGGCTAGGATTATATTGTGACCCCTTAGACTCCTATATATAAAAAGGAGGTTTGGTCATTTGTATCATCCAATGATTGTTCATTTATGTAATGTAAAGGAGGTTGCCCCTTCAAAGAGACAGATTTCTAAGGCGTTGATCTATCTTTTCTTCTATTTTGTGAGTTGGTTTCATAACAGGAAGTGAAACCAACCCGGGGAACATAGTACCGAGGAAGTGATACCGACCTGGGGAAACGCAGTACCGAGAAACCACGATACCTAGGGATTAACAACATGTGTTGGTACGGTACGATGAGTGTGCCATGTGTAACACATTGTGTCAGTGGTGTGGCAACATGTGGGTGCCATGTAGATTTCCCTTGATGACACGACCTCCTTAATGGGCTAAAGTTATAAGGGGCATAACTTTCTACTCATGACTTAGAATGAGATAAAATTTATATGACCAAAAATATCTTAACAAGTTGAGCGATATGGTGGCACCAGTTTTAGAATTTGAAGACTTTGAGGAAAATATGTTTTTGTAACCCCATCCTCATAACAGACCTTGGATATTGGGTTGAAAGGGTAGCACTCCCACATCTTGAGATGGTTTAAGGGGTGGGAGGTGTTTCATACCCTAGGAACAAGATTCCCCTTAGGCACACAATAGGGTCAATGTTGTACGTATCATCGTACTTCTCCATATGTGAATAATACAAAGACATCTACGTCGTGATCTAGCTAAAATATCCTTACTTGTCCATGAATGGAAAAAAATATATTGAAATATGCTTGGGCCCATGAATATATACGTCACAGAGGTTGGCCTACAAAGCTCTATTTTTTTTAGATACAACCAAATGATAGAGGATCCACAAGAAGTAGTTTTGATTGTGTGTGGGGATCATAGAAATGATTTTTAACATATTTTTGGAGGTGTAGTTGGGCTCAAACACTATGGAACTAGTGGTTTGAATCTATAAAAGGAATTTAATAATGGAAATTTTCCAAGAAAATATAGATTGGGGCAATATCTTATACTCCAAAATGTGTGCAAAATAGAAAGACAAGTTAGGAAGGTGTTGTAGCTACTACAACCCCCCCTCCAAAAATTTTCCCATGCTTTGATTTTGGAGCCTAATTTCTCTCCACAAGGACTCATATTTCATTATCGTCAAGCATTCATGTTGATGTAGAAGACTTATTCATTCTGGCAGTGCTTGTGATGTCTTGTTTTGACCCTAATCTGAACCTTTTCTAGCACAAGCCATCTCCCACATTGACCTTGCAGGATTTTTGGTCTTCCCTTTTGGAACTGCACAATCCATAGCATCTGGAAATTGCGCTGAGCCTTGAGGACTTGAATTGTGCAATCATGGAAGGCAAGCCAGTCTTGAGCTCAGAAATTTCACAAGAGCTTTTCTTCCTCTCAAAAAATGTGCATTTCATTGAGGCAAGGAATTGTACAAGCCCTTGATCTTGGGAACTACACAATCCCTTCTGCCAAGGTGAACATGCAGTTTCATAAAAAATTAAAGTTTTCATTCCTAAAAAATAGGAGTTTCCCAATTAATGTCTAGTCAAGTCCACTAAGTTTCTAATTATGACTTTCAGACAAGTGCCACTTTTTCCTTGATTTTAGACATGTGCATCATAAACCCTAACCCACCTAGATCTATTTAATAAATTCCCCTAGAGCTCATTTTCACACTCAATGTTGGAGCTTTAGCCTTCCCAAGGAGATCAAGGAACTTCCGGCTAAGTTTGCGGTGCTTTTTCGAGTAAGTTTTGCATGTGTCGTTTTTTCTGTCGCTTTTTTCGCTTTTGCTTCTATGAGTGTTACTTTGCCTATTTCTTTTCATAGTATCTAGCGTTTTAACTATTATTAGCTTGTACAAGAGTTGGGTCAATTTTTCGGTCATCTTTTCCAAGTGTCACATTGAGTTCTTTCTTTTTTCCCACCAATAGTTTTCACTTCTGGGCCACTTTGTGCATGTTTGTTTTTCCTTTTGCACGTTTGTTTTTGGCACTTAATTTTCACTGATCTATCTTCCCCTTAGCCATATTTTCTTTCCTTCATGCCCCAACACTCATATTTGTCATTGTTTTCTGTCCTTCCTAGGCAGATATGTGCAATCATGGACAACAATTTCCTTCTCCAACTACGCAATTTGCATTCTTAAGGGACAAGCTTCGTGCTTTGCCTTTGAGATTGCACAATGCATAGTCATTTTCTTTCCCAACTGTGCATTGTTCAGTCCCAAGCCTTGGCCCTCATCCCTAGCCACTGAGACTGTGTAATTCGTAGTCTCTTCCCTCAATCTTCCCAGTTGTGCATTCTCAAGCCTCTAGTTGCCACCCTGTCTGCTGAGACTGCGCAATGCACAGTTCAAGAGCCCAGTCTCTCACCTTCAACCTAGGAATTGCACAATATTTCCTCTCAGCCTTTGATTTTTTTCCTTGATCTTGCTAAATAGATTGATTTTCATGATCTAATTTGGTTTTCCATGAGTGTTTATCTTCATACAGGTACTGGAATTTTTTTGAGGTTATCTCTCTCCATAAGTTGTTATCATCAAGGCACCAAATAGATCAGCCTCAAAAGACACCACAGAGAGAAGCACCAATGAAATAGTTGAGTGTCCCTCTCACTATGTAATTTCTTTCAGACACTCAAATATCCATTGATAAATATTCATACATTACATGGAACATAGTGAAATATGCATTCACGACAACTATTTACAACGCATATCTAGAAGACATACAGATTTACATCAATGTCCAGAATTTAGGATTGCACAAAATTGCATGCAGGTATGTGACATTCCCTTGCATAGAAATTGTCAACTAGATCCTATCACACACAGATGCAAAGAGCATGATCCTCAATAGTGTCAGTGGAAAAAGGCTTGCATCTTTTATGGCACATGATTTCCAGCTTGTGTATCATTTTCTACTGCCAGAAGTCTACATGGATTCTCACTTCTATGCAATCACTGATTACTTGATCAAGGAAGATGTCATAAATGGTTGGGTGAAAGATACATCCAAATTCCTCCAGACACCCAACAACACTTATAATACCAAATCTCTCAGAAAGGAATTCCAGTACTTGATAGTTCTATGTTGTCGAATCTATGGTCAAAAGAGCACTAAGACCTTTCCTAAAGGCTAGGCATTCTTGTTGCATCAGATTTTGAATGAAGGAAAAACATTCAATTGGTCATACTTGTTGGCTCAACAGTTGAAGATCCATGTGACTAATGCCAAGAACCATCCTAAGAGTAAGAAAGTTAGGTTATACATGTATGCTTACTTGTTGGATGCAATATGTGCTTAGAATTTATTTCCTAGCATGAGATGGACTTGGTCACCAAAGGAGCTTGTTGTGCACATTTATTGCAATTTGTTTTCATAGTGCAACTATGAAGGACTCATGGAGAAGCTGACTGGTCACTTCCTCATCCCATTGTACAAGATGATATTTGAGGAAGAGCCACCTTGCATGTCCTGTGAGGCGATGGAAGCAATGTCAAAATTGGTTGATTGGTTTGCCTCACCGGATGACACTTACCTCGGAGTGTTTGGTGGTCAGAAGTATTCACATCTAGTACCGAGGTATGCCACCGATAAATTTATCATGAAAGAAGTAGATTATCATCTTTCCATAAGTTTTCCAGGAGTGTTTTAGAGGAAGAAGAAAGCACATTGGCCCGCTCTTCCTTTGCAAATCAGACTGTACGAGATCAAGAATATGAAGGTTGTTAAGATCGAGGGAAAAGAGATAGATAAACTCGCATTTGGTCGCATGGAATATCACCTGTACAATCCTAGGATGTGTTTGCAAGAAACATTGTGCAAATATACATTTCAGTTTCCCGAGCGAGACTTATTCCAGACGCGGGGAGGAAAGGATAAAGAATTGTTATAATGCATCTAAGCCATGCCAACTAGTCATCTTTGCAGGTACATCACAAGTTACTCCTCAAGAAGCCACTCCAGAAGTAGAACCATCATAGAGGTGCAACCCAGTGTGCGAAAATGGAAAGAGGAAGGTTGTGCATAGTCCAACAAAAGAGAAGAGCTGCAAATATAAAGTAGATCCCATCATCTTGAAAGCGGTTATAGTAGCAGAAAGAAGAGGAATAATTGATGCAAAAGAAGGAATAAGAACATAAGGAACAAGAAGAGAGTAAAACACAAGAAGAAGAAAGGCATATAAAAGAAGAGGTAGAAGCAGCACTGAGGAAAGCCAAAGAAGAGGAACAAAATCGTCTACTTGAAGAAGAAAGAAAGTAGCTACAGGACAAGGAACTTGCCCAAAATTGAAGATATGATAGTGATCCAAGATATGGAGGTATAATTGGAGCATCGAAACTAGGATGTTGATCTTATGTCTTGCACACAGTAAAGAACCACTCAGTCTCCCCCTCCTCCTACAGCAGAGCAAGCTCCAAGCGAGGAAGAGGAAATTGCTCCTCTTGCTGAAGGTCCGGTGATGGATATATACAGCTTGACCTATGATGATTTGCAGAAGAATATCATACATGTAAGGAAGAAACACTTCTCGAACGATCTCACACATCCTTCTTTTATCAAAGAAAAGGTGATCATGATGGACAACAGCAATAATCCAGAAGCCATTGCCTCATCCAAATTGGCCTTCGTAGGAGCTTCCAAGTAAAATACAAAATATTTGATGATTGAGAACAGACAGATGGAAAAGAACTTAGAGGCTACAAGGAAACAAATTGAACAGCTCCAGGCAGAGGTTCAGAAATCATCTCCCGCACAAGTGTATCTAGAACTCAAGGCAGCCATACTTGGTGAAGTATCGTCATTGGGAGAGACCATGAGGAACCTATATGAGGAGATTTTCACCGTGCACAAAGTATTTTTTCTCTTGCACGACATGCAACAAAAGTGTAAGTATAATGCTAAATATCTCAAGGTTGTTCATATAACCATCATTGTCATGCATGAGTGGGGAATGCAGTACAAAGGTTCACCTCCCGACTTGGTGAAGAAGACAAGGCAATAGGTTTAACTGGAGAAAGTAGAGGTTCAAATGCTTATCCAGAGCAACAAACAACTTGACTCATTCATCGCTAGCATTCAAGCCTCTTATGCATAGTTAAATAATAGTGTGGATTCCATGGTGAAGTCATACAATATCCCTTCAGTTGGCTCACTCGTTGAAGCTAAAGGTAAGAACAAGATCAAACACAAGGTTGATGAATACTTGGACTAGCTCAAGAAGATCGTTGCCAAGGAAGATCTAAAGGTTAACAAGCATGATATGCATAAGTATATCGGTGGCCCTTCCAAGATCAACACCATATTGTTCATTTTGAATAAGGAAACTCATATTGCCTCCAAGACCATGTACCCAGATGCAATGGAGGCTAGAGTCCACTTCCATCTAGATCCCATCGCAAAGTTTGGGGAATTCATCGCACAATATAAACCTTGGCATCATTATGTAACTGAAAAGCTACAAGTTGAAGAAAATCAAGCTTGACATGTTGATTGTCTTATTAGGCTTGTCTCTTTGACTCTACCCAATTTTGTCCTATATGGATATATGTAATATTGTATTTAAAATATTTTTGTAAGTGGAAGTCCAAGTTTCAATGTTAGAATATGAAGATTCATTATGTAAAATAAGTCAAAATGCCATGAGGGAAGTCAAAGAGTCACAAAGGGAGATGGATAATCATCTCATTTGTTATAAACATACACTCATAACTCATGTAAGGGGATTTTGGCTAGTCTTTTGTCTTGGGATCAAAAGCTATGGAGTTTTGTTGAGAGCTTTGGATTCTCCTTTAGCGTAGAAAAATCATCGACCTTTGGAGGAGCAAGTGTTGGCTTCATGTTCAACTATTGGGACTAGTGGTTTTTCAATTGTGTATGTGTGTTTGGGACTTTCACTTTAATAAAATCTCAAAGGTTGACATGTTTCATGCATATGTTGTGAATATAGTAGGACTATTCTTGTTTTTTTTACAATATATGTTATTTCATTTACGCTATAGCTTATGAACTAATTCGTATACATTAGTATGAATCTTGTTGAATGTGTATTGTGATGTATTTCAATCATGGTTATCTTGTCAACTATTTTTTAGGGTAGCTTATGATCCATTGTATGATTGTGTGTTCCTTTCAAGTTGCGTACTATTATAGGCTTATAAGGGGCTCACTTATTTCCCTCTTGTTCTGATAGAACCTCTCATGCATTGCAGTTTACTCTTCACAAATTTATATACTTGCTTCACCAAGGTCACGAGTACATAATTCTATGTGCCATCACAGCCAAGGCATACCTCTAAAACCCACTATTTTGGCAACCAGGTTGTATTCTGGATAGGGCTCCTACTCCAAACAGTTGAGGTCTGTTGTGGAGGTAAATCCCCTCTGCGGATAGAGGTGATCCCTACTAGCCCAGACCAGGTCTAGAAACAATCGTTCACGCTATAGTGCAGGTTCCTAACTGCAAATAAACCAACTAGCGATGAAGGCTTACCTGGAATCCAACGTTGTCGCTCGTAGAGAAAGTAGTGCTCCTGTTCCTTATCTCTGGCAGATCACAATCCTCACGATATCTGTGATCGGACACCTGCACACGCAAGAAAAAAAACAAATGCAAGTGTAAAATCCAGTGCATACAACTATATGTCAGTCAGAGAAGACATAACTCGTGATCATCATCAAGAACAAGAGTGGAACCATAACCAATAGTTGCTTATCATTAATTCATAAAAGGAAGAATACAACCATAGCTCTGACACTGAATTCTCCTTCAGAGGGTCGTCAGCAGAATGTGTCTTGATAAAGCCTGTCAGGGATGGGACAAGCCTCTCTCTCCGGATGTCTCGACAATAATCTCCTTGCTTGGATTTGGCCTTAAGGGAATGAATCAAGGCTCTTGTAGCATTGGAAATGTGAAGACTTGGAGATTAGCTTGCAAGGAAGGGCCGACTTTTATAGATGGAGGAAGGGGAGTTGGGATCCCTATAATCATGGGATTGGCCCTATCCTCAAGGAAGCTTCCATGAGAGGTGGAAAACCACTTCCTCTACATGGAGATCTGGAGCCAAACCTCCCAACTCAAGATAGATACCAGTTTAGGAATTGGTTAGGACGAAATTTCCGCCATTTATTTTTAAAAAACACTCCTTAAAATGGCTGGCACGAGTGTGACTCTGAGACAAAGCGCCAATTGGCACGCCCTTTTTGAATGATTTCCCCCATTGGCGCGGGTATAACACTGGCTAGTCCCGCCAATGATGAAAAGGCCATTTTTAGGGTTTTTCACAAGGATTTGTCTTGAGGGCAATGAAAGCTCATGTTCAGAGGGATGCCATGAAAGTGTTTTCAAGTCATATTACTGCTCACAGGTCACGGAATGAGCCCTCTAATTGTGCGGGATGGGGAATTGCAGGGACGGTGAAAAATTGCTGTGTAATAGATGCCCCCTAAAGCATGAGGCCCGAAGAAGAGAGAGGGGTGAAATGCTCTACGAGAACGTGTCCAACTGAAAACACCGCCGTCGAAAAACCTGCGTAGAGAAGTACAACTGATATCTCAAATACATGATATATATGTGGTATGGGCGTAGCCATCCATAACAGAGTATACAATAATCTAGATCCAAGGCATGGACGCAGCCATCCAGTGAGGATCGGTAAATAGACTCAGGTATGGTCACAGCCATCCAATCAATGAGTCATGTAACTAATCATAGTAATCCACAAAATCGCAGCCTGGATTATAACAGACAGGAATCCAGGGTCTTGCGCTCCATCTCGACCCGAAAAAAGTACAATTTCAAGCATGTGAATGAGTGAGCTGAAGTCGAACATGCAAGAACATCGTCTGAGTACCAGCCAGTGATGAAAGCTGTTAACAGACGTGAGAGGAACCACCAATAATGACAATGGCCCTCAAGGTACTACAGGTACAATCTACGGCATGTGAATCAATGAGCTGGCGGCGAACACCTGTAGAATCATTCGATTGGAGGCCAATGATGGAAACCTCATGTCGAACACGAGGAACTTGCCATTGAGGCATGCAGGCTCCAAGGTACCGGAAGGGAGTCTCTAGATCAGCTTCCTCGATAATGAGCTGAATTCGACAGGAAGCGACCTTGATCGAAGGTGGGACATAGTGTTTCCCACATCATCGACACGAGACAGAGGAACATAATGTTTTTGTGAATCACTATCAAATGAGAATCAGAGGAAGGTTGGTACTTGCAGAGGTCAACTTCTCTTGAACATATAAACGGCACGACAATGAGTTTGGCAGTATTTGGCATCAATAGATCATAGGTCATGATGACGAGGCAAAGAGCGAATGAGAGGTCAAAAGGGATCACCCAAACCCACGGAGGCCAGTGAAAAAATGAGATGAGATGTCCCCAACCCGACACGAATGCAGACAAGTGCCATGTTCAAGAGCGACATACTGCCGACACGACAATGGTGTTGGTTCCATTTTCCCCACCATTTCTGGTGAGTACCTCTTTATTTTTACACAAGCTTGAAGAGGATACCATATGCTTGCTGTATAAGCCCATCCTAGTACATTTGACGAGCCCTAGGAAGGAGGAACTCGAATACCGTCATTACGACTGAATCCGATGTCATCAGGGTTTAACGAGTCTGACAAAGGAAGAACTCGGCGTCTTTTCATGTTTAGAGAGTTTGAAAAGATAGCAGAAAAGTAAACTCAAGAGTTCCCTTTTCGTAAATAGTTCCTCAGATCTGAAAAGGTAGAAAACTATGTCTGAGAAAACCTCCTAGTCGCGATAGACTAGGGTATTCCTTTTTTCGTAAATAATCTATCCCAGCCCAAAAAAGGGGTAAACGTATACTGGTTAGATGTCGTTTCGTGGCCACTTTAACGAGATCGAAACGACAAGGGCCTCGGAAATATTTTCATGTTTAGAGAGTTAGAAAAGAGCTGAAAGATAACTCCTCCTGGAGGAACGAGCGGTATAAAGGGTAGCAACTGGTTCTGGTAATGGTGGAACTGCTCAGAACAAGTAAAGGTTAAGATGCTGGATAACAAGACCACTCATCACAGCGGTTCCTCAGGAATGGGTAAAACAACCAAGTGAAGGCATATGATCGGCCAAGCGGATAGTGACGATGGAGTGAGAAAACCAAGGCTCATCTGGCAAAGACAGGCTGATAAAATGGAAATCACAAGAGATAAAATGGGAAAGGTTTCATTTTTACACAAGCTTGAAATCAAAAAACTTTGCTTGAAGTTTGTTTCATTTTTACACAAGCTTGAAACGGAAACAAACTATGCTTGAAAAAGTAAGCATGCCCCCAGCATGGTGACTCAATTCGAGGTACATGCCCCCCAAGCTTCAGTCCATGCACCTGAGTAAACAGATGGAGGGAGTGAAGGTTCAAGTTACAAGATATAAGAAAGACTCGAATGGGATTTTACGAGATCTGATCAAAGACTCGAATTGAACAGGAACGTGTTTCATTATTTTAACAAGGTTGACACATTAAAAGAACTATCCTCAAACGACCTTGTTTCATTTTTAAACGAGGTTGATACAAAAGACAAACTATCCTCGAAATACCTTGTTTCATTTTTTAATGAGCTTGACACAAGAAAACGAACTGTGCTCCGGAAACCTTGTCATAATGAACAAGAAGTCATTGCTTCCAAGAGTTCCACTCCCGATGGAAGGAAAACATCCTGGAAGTCAGGACCCAATGCCCCCAGCACCTGATGCACAACGGCACTATCACTGAGTATAGGCACGGGGTAGGTAGCCACATAGTTGACCTGCGGTGGGGCAGATACAACGGGTGGATAAAAACCAGGAAGGGATGATGGCGGGCCAGCTGCCATATCAGGACCAAAGAACGAAAGCTGATCAATGGTCACGATCCATCCTTCATGTGGAAAACAGACCACACGAAAAAGGGAGGAGACAAACGCTCCCATGGCATAGGTGTAATCGCGCCCCAAGAGCAGATTGAAATCCAAGGGGCCTGGAACAACCATCACGTCCATATGGATGGTTTTACCTCCCAAAGTAACAGGTAACCTTGGAAGGATCCCTAATGGTTGACTCGTTCTTCTGTTAAATGCCAACAGATTTTGCGTAACAGGCGCAAGCGGCGGTGAACCGAAAGCTTGCCAGATAGTTGAGGATAGAACACTAACAGATGCACCTTCATCTATAATGGTGCTGGGTACAACCAGACCAAAGGCCTGTACCGTTATCTCGAAAGGCACATAAGACGGAAGGCGGTATCCTGCAAATCGATTCCAATCAAAGGAAGCGACCAAACTACTCGGAGGGGCTACCATCGAACTGAGATGGTATTTCCCTAGTGTTACGGAAGAAGAAGGAGGATCCTCGATGACCTCCATATCGAAGGTGGGAGGGGTATCCTTTGGGACCTCCATCACAGGAGGCGGAGGAGCCGCTTCTTGAGGTGCAGGAACAGGAGAATCTTTCTCCAAGTCCCAAGAATCTGAAGAAACCGGAAGGACATGGGGGGTGTGAGATCCACTCTCCACGGAAAATACCTGGTGCACCATAGACAGAGCCAGCTCAACCGATCCCATGACCAATGGTTGGTCGGGAACGGATTCCTGAATTTGAATTTTCGGGGGAGCGAGATTGACCAAGGATGACTCTTGACCAATCATAGGATCAACTGGTGGAGGACTCAAAGAAAGTTGTTTGTAACCAACCAGAAGGCATGGTGTAGAAATATTCGAGTTGTCCAAAACTTGTTTGGCTTCATCCATATACGGACAAAGGTGAATGGCATGGTGCCCTTCACACAACCTACAGGGATTGGTAATCTTACCATGCTACTTAGGATTTTTACCAGTACTAGTGGAAGATGTGCCCCCAACTTGACTCCCGGAAGCCAAAGGCAATGGCGGACGACTGCTGGACCATTCTTTAAGCACCTTGGGAACACCAGGGTAGTCTCGAAGAAGATGGTCTCCCGTGCACAACATGCAAGGGAACTTGACTTTCTGCGGAGGGTTGGAAGGTTTATCAAGAAGAGATTTCTTAAGCGCTTCAGAAGCAGTAGTTGCAGCCTTAGCCTCTCTCTTATCAGAATTATTCTTCTTTGTCTTCTTCTTCTTCTTCTTAGCCACCTGGTTACTCGAATCCAGACTTTCACCAGGCGAAGTAGAAGAGGAGGATGTAGAAACAGGTGAAGAATGGGAGAGGTCCACCTTAGAATCAACATGATGTTGTTCAGGTGGAGGAACTGATTGAACAGTAGCCGAAAAATTCGGGACCATAGAGGTTGAAAACAACCAAACAGGCAACCCAACAGTTAACCCAGGAAGGGACAATGTTGCCATGTAAGGAGCACCAACATTTCCAAAAGGAGGAAAATGACCAGGATTCCCATCAAAGGGGGTTCCTTGGTTGGTGAACTCCGGAAAAGTTTCCATCAACAACTCAAAACCGCACACGAGCTAAAAACCAAGGCATACAATCAAACAGCCAACAAGCAAAATCTAACAGGGCGTGTGATCGCGGGTGATTTATTTTACCACATTGAAACTTAGAAACTTCACCGTTTCATGTTTTAAGAGTCGAGAAACGGATGAAAGGTGACTCTATCTCTTTCAGTTTTGAAGCAAACGTGAAAGGACAAGCACTTGGTGATCCTTTCAAATTTAAAGAGTCAGAAAAGATCAAATGACTACTCAGGAGTACTAGGCAAAGGGTGTACCAAATAACTGTGAACTGCAATATACACCTTGGTTTCAAAATGAAAGAGAAATCAACCAAGGACTTAACGTACATGCAGGAAATCTCCCCGAATGTTGTGTCCGGTGTATCACGGGTATAGGGCAGCAGACTCAGCTTCCTATGGATAAAGGATAGAAACCTAGTGGGGTCTCCCTTTATATACACGACGGTATGGGGAGCACAAGTCCGTACTAGTGTTTTCTAGAGCCAAGAGGCGAACGACATCTACTAGGTTTTAAGATGCCGGAACACGTCTCTAGCCTAGACCTCTAAATGTGTTTCGTTAGATTTCAATGCTGCCTTAGTGTAAATTGAGTAAATTTTAATTTTTATCTTCAATTACGTTTCAGTTTTCAGGCCCTAGCGAATGTAATGTCTCAAAATCTCCTAAATGCAAACTACATGCCACAGTATATCATTTCATTCGATGAAAGCTAGTTACAAGAGAGTTAAGAGCTTTTCACACAACAATAAAATGATCAGAAAGCAACCAATGATATCTCTAATGCAGCTAATGGAAACCAAAAAAATTTCTCTCAAAGTCACTAATCACTAATAACACCGAAAATATTTTAATTTGCACTAACTAGTTTAAAGCAAAAGAGGTTTTTTGTATTTTCAATGTTTAATATAAAAATGCACTAAACAAAATGAAAATTAATGAAAAGATCAATTTGAGAAGTGATGAGGAAAGAGAAAAACACACCAATTTCACTCAACGCAAACACACAATCAGATCTCCAAATTGACAAAACAGTCCCTCAAAACCAAGAGAATCCCAAAGACTCAAATGGACCATGTAATCTAGGCCCAAAACGAGACAAGGCGAAATTCGAATGAAGAAGAGAACAAACACTCAAATAACACAATAAAATGACAAACAATCATCGAATGAATGCAAAGGAGCAATCAAAAGGTTGACTAAACAAATAGAAACCCAAAACTCCCAAGGGAGGCTTGACACACAAGAGCACCTAGATGCCCTAGGGCTAGAAAGTGAAATCGATGGAAACAGGAAAACAACCAAAGGACGAAGGTCACAGCCAGTCAAACAAGGCTCCAGAACACTCAAGAAGTCATAAAAACAAAGCCAAAATCAAATATCAGTCTCAGAAGGCTAAAAACACAGAAAACCCTAATACCTCATAGGATTGGCGCGACTGTGAGGCTGAAATTAGCGCCATAATGGAATTGGCGCGGGTGATACACAAGCAACCTGCGCCAATGGGCACGGATGTCAAGCTGAAAAGCGTGCCAGTCGAGTTATCTATGCAAAAAATAAAAAAGAGCAATCCCAGACACAGACCAGTGATGACAAGGCTAAGCAAAAGCCAAACAAACAGAAAAAACAAGCCCAAAGAGTTGACCAAGCAAGCAAGGCCAAGAATCAACCGAAAATACAAGACAACACTCCAAGTCGTTTAGTTCATAAACTAAACCAGAGATTGACTGAAGCAGCGTTGATCTAGTTCACTAATGCAGAGCAAAAGCGTTTCGAAGGCTATCTGGCTAACTTCAGGCTCCATCTGTAGCTTACAAAGCAGAACGACAACAAGCTAGACGATCCCCAGCGGAGTCGCCAATTTTTTGTGGAGGTAAATCCCCTCTGCGGACAGAGGCGATCCCTACTAGCCCAGACTGGGTCTAGCAACAATCATTCACGCTATAATGCAGGTTCCTAATTGCAAATAAACCAACTAGCGATGAAGGCTTACGTAGAATCCAACGTTGTCACTTGTAGAGAAAGTAGCACTCCCATTCCTTAGCTCCAGCAAATCACAATCCTCACGATCTCCGTGATCGGACACCTACACACGCAAGAAAAAAAACAAACGCAAGCATAAAATCCAGTGCATACAGCTATATGTCAGTCAGAGAAGACATAACTCGTGATCATCATCAAGAACAAGAGTGGAACCATAACCAATAGTTGCTTATCATTAATTCATAAAAGGAAGAATACAACCATAGCTCTGACGCTGAATTCTCCTTCAGAGGGTCGTCATCAGAACATGTCTCGATAAAGCCTGTCAGGGATGGGACAAGCCTCTCTCTCTGGATGTCTCGATAATAATCTCCTTGCTTGGATTTGGCCTTAAGAGAATGAATCAAGGTCTTGCAGCATTAGGCTCTTGGGAACTTGGAGATTATATTGCAAAGGAGAATGGCAAGCTTTTATAGATGGAGGAAGGGGAGTTGGGATCCCTATAATCATGGGATTGGCCCTATCCTCAAGGAAGCTTCCATGAGAGGTGGAAAACCACTTCCTCTACATGGAGATCCGGAGCCAAACCTCCCAACTCAAGATAGATTCCAGTTTAGGAATTGGTTAGGACGAAACTTTCGCCATTTATTTTTAAAAAACACTCCTTAAAATGGCTGGCGCGAGTGTGACTCTAAGACAGAGCGCCAACTGGCGTGCCCTTTTTGAATGATTTCCCCCATTGGCGTGGGTATAACACTGGCTAGTCGCGCCAATGATGAAAAGGCCATTTTTAGGGTTTTTCACAAGGAGTTGTCTTGAGGGCAATGAAAGCTCATGTTCAAAGGGATGTCATGAAAGTGTTTTCAAGTCATATTACTGCTCACAGGTCATGGAATGAGCCCTCCATTTGTGCGGGATGGGGAATTGCAGGGACGGTGAAAAATTGTTGTGTAACAAGGTCTAATTGAGAATTCATATCAGGGAGACCCCCTGCACTCGTTGGTGGCTTCCAACATCGTCAACAAGAGGGTCAAGCAACTCAAGAGTCTAATCCAATTATCCTACAAGCCCATAATTTATACAAATTGGATAATAAATAAACAAAGGTTTCTTTGTTAATTAGTTATTGATTTAGATAAACCAAAAGCATATATGAGATATAAGGTTACAAGCATTGTTGAGTGTATGGCCCTATTAGATAAATTTATTCCAAGCATCAACGCCCCATTTCTAAGGGAGTTCCTTCCAACAAAGGATTTATTCAAACTATGAACCCTCCCGAAGACAAATTATGGTCAAGCCAATAGATAATTTAATAATGAGGTTATGGTTTAATCAACAATCTACTATAGTTCAAAATTGCTTAAAAGATTTAAGCCTATCTAATTAGTTGTTAAAAGCATAATTAGTTTTAGTTCAAATTTCAAAAGGTCTTGATGACTATTGTTGTTCTTGATCTCAATATAACATAATTTATTAGACATAGTAAATATATCTTTAGAGGAGCATCATTCAGAAACTCAACAACTCACATATCAGCACTTAAACTATTTGGGGGATTCCTTGGTACCATTTTCCTTATAAAGTACTCTACAAACCCTTGAAATATTTGAATATCAATCAACTATATTATCACAATAACCTACTATGACAATTAACAATTTTAAGTGAAAATTTTCACAGTGGATAAGAATACTCCAAACTTTTGTCATTCTAATTTAGAGTATACTGAATGATATTATATTAATAGAAAAAATTAAATGGACTATTCCAACACTATCTAGCATCATGCATATTTCAAGAAATATCTAAAAGATGTCAACTTGCTTTGATTATAGAATAAACATAATGATTGACAAGAGAAGTTCACATTTTCAAATTGTGCTTCTAAATTGAACTCGGGGGAACTTATTTTATATCTAATATACATTTTTATTATATCATAAAAACATATTATAATGATATATAATTATGGCATAATAACGTATTATAATATCAGTAGTATACATAGAAATCATCCACTAAGAGTGCACTTATATAATATGTGCCTTGTTTCTATTATATACCCTAATCATGAATTCATATATTTTCAATGTTTTGTTGAACAATCAAATATTGTTAAGGACTATATAATTACCTTTGGGTCCATTAAATGAAGCGATGCTCTGTTTTGATGCTTTTAAAAAAGAACCTTATATTAATTGCCACTTACATAGTAAAAACTACAATTTTAAGGCTTTTCTTTTACATTGGGATTTATGAAATGACTAAAGGAATTCATGACCGAATGAAATGCTCCATTTGTCACTTGTTTATTTGAAAAATTCTTATAAAGAATCAACATCAATATTTATAAATACTAGATACCCAAAAGAGAACCATGTTGGACATTGGATAAACCAACGCTCCCCCTATGTTTCGTGACATGGACTAACTGCCTCTCATGGATCTTTATCTCTGGCGATGTGATTGTTGACTAACACCTATGGGTTTTGTTCTAACGGAAATCATGATTCCCAACAAGTGGTATTAGAGCGTAGGTCATGAGTTCGATACACACCCGAATCGCGTTGGGGGGAGATTGTTGGACATTGGATAAACCATTGCTCCCCGTGTGTTTCATGACATGGACTAACTGCATCTCATGGATATTTATCTCTGGCGATCCGATCGTTGAATATCACTTGTGGGTTTTGGTCTAACGGCAATCAAGATTCCCAACAAACCAAATGAACACAAGTATATTGATCTACATCCCTTTCACCTTATGTTGAAAAAAACGGTTACATGCATTGCTTATTTACAAGAATTTCAAAATGGCATTGTATTAAATGCAAGTAGTGTTGAAAAGTGTAACTAGGTCGGTCTTCATGTTGACTATGTAATTGTGTATTTATGTAAAGAAGAAGACAAAGATAATAAAATTTATTTTGTTACACTTGCTTCATGGGTTTCATGAGCAAGATTTTAATATATAGGTTAATATACTTCATCTTGATGTCTATTAGGTTTGTGTCTTCTAGGTATAAAATATAATTAAGTGTCATGTTCATGAAGGATCTAGTCTAGCAATATATGCTCCAAGACCTTGTGGAAGAAGGACACCTAACAACCCTCAAACTATGCTGGAATACTAGCTCACAACATCCCTCAATCAACGATGGAAGAAAAGTTGTATTTATAGTGGAGAATGCCACATTAAATGCTAAAGAAAACATACTCCCTGTCGGCCTATTCACAGTGGAAAAGTTGGCCTAATACATAGTTGGATGGTCAGCCTAATAGCTGGAACAGTCCCATATATATATATATATATCCTGAACCTGCGGATCATTTGAAGACAAGTTTTCGGTCATCACAGAGACAGTTTGTGGATTATTTAAAAGATATTCAGTGCGGATTTATGGGAAGGTTGTTTAGCGTGAATTTTGAATAATTTCAAGTCAGGTTGCTTTATATATGATGAGATGTTGTGCGGATCATTCGGAACAGCAAGTGCAAATATGTAAGGTACAACAACTGTGGATACCAGAGGTACAATAAGTGCAGGCTTTCTCTAAGTATAATTGTGGATTTCAGGAAGCTATTTTAAGGTGTCAACTATGGATTTGTGTAAGCTATATCAGTCAAAGATGAATTTGTTGAAGTTGGAACAGTGATCATAAGAAGAAAGGCAGCCTTAAAAGTAGGAGAAAGTGAGGAAGGTAAATTTGATATTTACCTTCCTAATCATAGCTCAAGGAATCCAGCTAAAAGTGTATGCAAAAAGAATATAATGATGCCCCTATATTTGACTGAGTTATAAGAAGCGCAACTTGGAGACCGAGTTCTCTAGTACTAGAGCAGAACAGTGCAGATTGGTGAAGAAGAGAAAAATCAAGCTTGAAGAAGTTGTGTCAAGGTCTTGGAAGCATATCTAGGTCAAGGGTTTGAGTCTTGGTCATGGTACTTTTCATTTGAAGATCTATAAGAATAATTTCTCATGGGTTTTCCTCTCCAAGAGGGAGAGGTTTTTCCCTGGCTCTAGGAGCCTAATTTTTTGTCTCGTGCATTTTGATAATTGACTTGATGAAAGACTAACTAAGCTAAAGAAATAAAGACCTAAGTAACTCAAGCATGCTCACAAGTAATTATCAAGAAGAGAATTTGTATTAAACACTAGCCCTTTAAGTTCTCCACATGGTTTCAGAGCTAAAGTGTTGAACTCAAGGGTTGCTTGACAAAGGAGACACTCCAGGAAGCAAAGAACAAAGTTTAGGTTGGAAAATAAAATCAGTTTGAAAAGGAAGACTCTCTAGCTACTTCAAGAAGGATCTCCTACCTCATTTAAAGGATCAAATCAATCAAGAAAGTAATATTTTCCATCAAAGATTCACATTCAAGACTTTGTTAAATGGAGGACCTCAACTTCTGAAGATATCCTTCATCAAGGATTCAAGAACTCCTACATTGAAGATTTCTATCTTAAAGGAAACCCTTGAATTCATCTTCAAATATCATCAAGGAAGCTACAAGCCACTCTACTCAAGTAAGTATCTATGACCTTACTTAAATCTTTCAAAATGACTTATTGTAAAGAGAGAAAAAAGCTAGTTGGGTCATCAAACTTTAGCACATGGAAAAAGAGGAAAGACTTGAATTTAATTGAAGACAAAGTTATGGACTACATTAATGGATCGAAAATTCAACCATCAAAAGAAGATGCTCTAGCCTATACCAAATACATGAAGGGAGAAATCTGAGCTCAAAGGATTCTCATAGAATCCATCAAGGACTCACTCATTGCTTATGTGTCAAAACTAAAGTCTGCTAAAGAAATATATGAGAAACTGGTGGAGCTATTCTCTGTGATTACTGGAGGAGAAGCAATATATCTAAGAAAATAACAATATAAAATGAAATTGTCAAGGGAAGAAGGAATTACTCCATACTTTATGAGGAATTCTGAATTAAGAGATCAACTGCAGGAACTGGGAGAAGTAATGTGTGACACTGAGATTATTACAGTGGTGTTGAATGCTCTACCAGAGGAATGGGGAAACTTCACTTCAAGTTTATATGGAAAGAAATAAGCCACTCCATTCCATTATTTATGGTCTCTATGTAAAATAGAGGAAACAAGACTAAAAGCCAAAGCTGATACAAGACCAAGTGAAGGGAACCAAGCCTTTGCAGCCACCTACAGGAAGAAAGGAAGATTCGAAAATTTTGGTCCTCAGAATAAAAGAAGAAACATGGACAACGTGTGATGATTTGGATGCAATGAACTTGGGCATTGTAAAAGATATTGTCCTAAATCTGACAAGGACGAGAGGAAAAGCGAAGAAGCCCATATCTCAGATGTGAGGGAAGGACCTGATGCAAAGAAAACTAAGAAAGAAGAAGCAAGGGATCTCTACTATGATTGAGATCATCTTCTCCTTTAAGTGATTTCTATTGGTTGTAAAATAGTATTATAGGAAGAAATGTATATTATAGCATCAAGATCAAGGGTCATCATGGAAACAGAATCCTGGGACGTGATGAGATATTGATGGAGCAGGCCAAAGGAATGAATCTCTTCATTCTAGAGAAATTGCTACAGGATGACTCAAGGGAAAAAGGTATGAGGTATGTATATATATTTATATGCTGACATTGGATGCTATGAAATCATGTCATATGGTTGTAGGTAATAGAATTCCATATTCAGAAGTGTGATCTATGAAGAAGGATCTCCTAGTGCACTGATAGATGAAATCAACATAATATTTCCTCATGGAATATGAGGTGATTGTATATGAACAAGAAACTAGAAAATTTGTAAGATCTTGGGAATGGAGAATGTGCAGAAAGGAAGAGATCATGAAATGAAACCATGTCAAGAGGCAGTTATCATCCGGAAGCCAAGAAGATGTGACTAAGAGATCTCCTAGTAAGATATGTAGACATTGACGGAAGTCTGGTAAAGAAGAAGACCCTTGGCAAAACATATCATTAGGAGATGTGTCAATCTGAATAAAGGATGTCGATGCCTACAGGAAGATGTCATGGTGAAAGATCATCACTGAGGTAACTTTTGTTTTAAAATTTCATGTGTATATGTTTACCTGGATGAATTTGTGCAGATATGCTAATCATGAGAAAGGATGTATGATCCTTGGAGATGATTCGAAGGAAAGCAGCATGGCATAACGGTGAACCAAATTAGAAAGACAGATGAATCACTTTCTCATAGATGACATGACTCATGAATGAAAGTGATGGATGATTTGTGCCCTATGGAGCTAAATTTGAAGATTCCTCAAATCGAAATCCATGACATCGAGGGGAGGAATTCTTCATGAGTAGTTGGGTGTCTCACTATTGTTGCTAGAGGTTCCTAATTGAGAGGAAGCCTGGTGTTCAGTTTCTTACTTGGAAGAAACTGGGTAATTCCTAAGAATGAGCTTAGGTGCATTCCTTATACAGGAATAAGTACATTCCCTTGTGGAATAGGTCCTCCCTGGCTGAGAGGGAGAGATAAACACATCATTATGGTCTTCACTTGGGAAGTGTTGTACAGTACAACAACCCTCCCCATTTCAAATCTTTTAGAAGAAATATCATTTAGAAATAGGTCCCCTTTTTCTTTTTAGGAATAAAACACTTAGATGAAATCCGATCATTTTGAATAAAAAAAAATAAAGATTCCATTGTTTCATAAATCAAAAAATGTTTATAAACAAATGAAACATTGAAAAATCCCCAATCCGATGAAATATAAAAAAACTTTTATCACATCAACATAATACATAAAGTGTTCATATTTAACAAAGTTTGATGTGATACCGTAATCGCAATCGCAAATCGGAGATATCTTAAAGTTTTACATTTTTTTTGAAAAACTCTGATGCAATGCGATGAATCGCAAATCACATTTCAGAGAAGCAATGCCATGTATGCTTATTTTATAAACTTTGATGTGATGAACCCCATCGCAAATCGGAAATCGGAAAAGGTTTTAAGTTGTCACATTTGCTTTATAAACTCCGATGCGATGAGATTCATCGCAAATGCATTTCGGAGAAACAAACATCATATTCACTCATGTTACCAAAACCCCGATGCGATGGACCCCACAGTAATCGCAAATTGCATTTCGGAGAAGCAATGTCATGTATGCTTATTTTATAAACTCTGATGCGATGAACCCCATCGCAAATCAGAATTCGGAAAAGGTTTTAAGTTGTCACATTTGCTTTATAAACTCCGATGCGATGTGATTCATCGCAATCGCATTTCGGAGAAACAAACATCATATTCACTCATGTTACCAAAACCCCGATGCGATGGACCTCACAGTAATCGCAATCGCAAATCGGAAAATATCATTTGCAACTTACTCTCTTTGAAAAGAGCTGATGTGATATAACATCGTCGCAATTGCAAATTGGTGGAGATCATGAAATGTTATTGGTTGTCCCTTTTTATAAACTTTGATGCGATCGATACTTAATATTTACACTATACATATGTTATTTATTCATCGCAATTGCAAAAATCAAAAGGAAAGTTTTATATTCGCATTTCAAATTTGCCGATCTCTGATTGTACGTTTACTATTAAATAGAAAATCAAACGATTAATGATAATTGATTCTATTTTGAATGCGTGAGTGTGACTCTTTAGAGGGCATTTAAGTTTTAAAATGGAGTTAATAAATTAAAATCAAAGAATAGATATTTTCATACAGTTGTCACCATTACTTCATTTTTACCGCGTCTAAAAGATTTTCTCATTTGTAGAACAAGAAAATTCCCAATCCTTTCGTTCGGAGAGCAAGAGAGACATTACCAGACGACAACATGTCTAAGAGATCTAAGAAAGCAAAGGCTGCTGCCGCTGCAAATTTTGCTGCTATTCCCATAGTACCAAAATAAAAACCAGCAAAACTTAAGCTGGTTACAGACACATCATGCCAGGGACTTGGCAAAATGACTTGGGAAGATGTATATAACTTAATTGAAAAAGAAAACCCTAAAGTCACTGAAGAGAAGGCGACAGTTCCTGATGAAGATGACTCTGACTCTGATTCTGAGACTCCTCTTAAAGCACTTGCGAACTCGTTCCTTCATAGAATTGCATCTCAGGCAAACATTTTCCCTTACTATGATGTAATTCAGTGGGTAATAGACAATGTTACCATCCAAAACAAAAAATTTGTCTCAGCTGCGGGAACAATGTTTGGGTTTTTCAGAGCAAAGGACATAAAGGAAATGTACCATCTTCCAGACCTGAAAAAGGTCTACAACAAAGCCTTTATTAAATATTTTGCTGCAAGTAATGAAACTCAGTTTGAGCCAATCAGAGAATGGAGAAAAGCTTCAGAGAAACATAAAAATGAATCATCAGGTATGTACTCCGTGGAGTCCCTTTCACCTCCATATTGTTATGCCGTCGCAATGATGTGTAGACTATTTGGAAATGATAATTCAGCCAGATTTTTAATTCAAATGGTACCCTTAATCCATTCTGCTGTGAATTTCGAAATCATGGATTGTGATGTTATCCTTTCAAATAAGATAGCCAATAGAATCCTAGAGTATCGAAAGGATAAAACATTGGAAACGCGACCTCGTTTTACTTCTGTGCCTACATTTTATATGCCCTATGTTTTAACTCTGAATTTCCTATTCTTGGCTGGAAATGGACCCCCAAAGATCCCGTTCCTATTCATATTTTCCATAAGTTTTTATGGAAGGGGCATTTTAAAAACCATGTTTATAGAATTTGTCACGGTTTCCTCATCCCTGTCTATCAAACCATTTTTAACCAATTCCCTCCCCGGCTTTCTGAAAAAATCCAAGACTGATATATCCTAGATTGGTGATTGGTTTGGAGAAGATAAATTTACCTATGTCAGAGTATTTGGGAGTATATTGAAGCCCCATATTTTACCTCTGTATATCCCAGATAAACTGTTAGCACAAGAAATCTCCTACCAGTTAACAGTAGAAGGCATGTCAAGGTCTCTCAAGAATAATAAGAAACTAATGTGGCCTATGTTTCCATTTCAATGTGGACATTATACACTTAATAACTTCACACATGCTGAGAAGGAGGTCATCAAAATAAGGGATCTTAAGCTCTCTACAGTCCCAGGAAGGCAGTATGACCCGAAAAATTTTGCATTTGATTTCACAACTTTAGTTTCAATCGCCCGATTTGAGCATGAGCTCGATGAGTTTAATGATTTATTTGTTTCTATTGATAAATTTCCCCAAGTTTATGACTTTGCTAAATCCAAGTTTCAGACTGAGGATATGAATAAATTCATGTTGTTTCAAAGTCAGGGACTGCTGAAAGATCCTCTTGACCAATTAAGAATTATGTTGCAAGAATATGAGAATATAGAAATAGAGCAGAAGCAAAAAGAAGATGCAGCCAACAAAGCAGGAAAAAAGCATCTACCAGTAAGGGAAATGTACAAGTTGAAAATGTAAGTACAAGTGGCAAGCCTGATGGGCCAAAGAAGAATACTGGCAGCAAAATAGATGAACATATTGGAAAAGGAACTACAGTTCAAACAGGGAAGGAAAGTACAGGTATTGAGACCAATGTGCATATTGAGAAAGAAAATACAAGCAGTGAGGCTAATGTATAGGCAAAAAAGGAAGATATTGGTAATAAGCCAAATAATCAACTTGAAAGATAAAAGACCACTGAGACTGTAGTGGATTCTGCTGAAATTATTGTTTCTTCCCATTTGCTAAGTCAATATGAACAATTCGCTCAGCGAATAGGATTACAAAATAATCCTAAAGTTGAAATGTTGAAAGACCAAGATATGGAAATCATCCCTGAGCATCCTACAGAAGAAATTGTATTGAAAGTAGAAGGTATCCTCCTCTAGATGTCTTCTATAGTCCTAAGCATAGGGTTGTTGTCAGGAAGCAGAGGAAGAGAAGAAGAACAGATCAAGAATCACTTTCAACATCACAAGTTGAAATGATGAACATTGTCTGGAAAAATACTGAGGTGGATCCTTCAGAGGATCTCACCAAATTGTCACAATATGCAGGCGCCTATAGTGCAGCTACTATAGACAAGGCTTTGGAAGTCACACAAATGATAAAACAAAAGGAAGTACAGATAGTTATGTTGGAGGAACAAACAACAGAAAATTAGCAAAAGATTATGCAGTTGGAATAGCAGTTGCAGGATGAAAAGCTCAGATCTAAACAGTTGGAAGAGAAACTTGGTATTGAAAATAAAAATCTTGATCAACAAGCCTTGAATAAACAAGATCAGCTAGCTCAAGAGGTGGAAAAACTACAGACCCTACTGCAAAATGAGAAAATTGCTAAGGCTGAGCAAGAGAAAGTATTCCAAGTAAGATTGGACAAATTTGGGGACTATCCTAAATTAGATCAATTTAAAACTGAAGCTCTTGAAACAAACAAACTATTGTCTCAACAGTTGAATGAGTTATGTCAAAATATGGCACAAACCGAGCCTTTGTGTGAGACAACATCAACTCTTATAGATGAAGGAATCAACCTCGGGCTCGAATTTGATGATGCAGATGAGAAAATTTCTGAATTTCTTTCATGGCAAGAATCAGAGCAGGGAAATAAGGAAAACCTTCCCATGATTAAAGAAAGACACAAATAAATTATGTTTACTAAATGGGAAAAGCAGTTGATAAACGGAGAAAGAGCCACATCAAGATCCAAAACTATGATGAATAGTATAACACATTTGGTTAATGATAGCTTATATGCCACCAATTTAATTTCAGATTGTATTCCAGGAAAATTACAAAGGGTAAAGGAGACCGATACCAGGTGGAAACAAGAATTAATTAACAAAGATCAGCAAATCAGCAAAATTCAAGGAATTTCATGGGATATCATGTGGACATATCTAATCAAGCCACACAGTCAGCAAATGGAAATTAAATGCCTTTCCAATGCCATTCATTGTATCATTCCAGAGTTTTCTGATGCCGTGTACACTAGTCAGTTACATTCAAGGCTAATTCGTCCAGCAGAGGTTAAAGATATGCTCAAAATTTGCCACCTGGGCACATTGAATGTAGGGGAAAATCAATGAATTGGTTTCATTTTTAAATCGCAAGTCTATTTCTAGATTTCCGATGATAGATTGTAGCAATAGTTTTAGTTATTTTGTTTTACTAAGTTCCTATTTAAACCCCTTTCATGCATTTAGAAAGGGGTCCTGAATTTGTAATATTTTTTACTTGGATGTTACATTTTTGTACTCCATTCATTATTATATTTTTATAAAGGATCAGATCTGGTGGTTTATGGAAAATTACCTCTAAGAATTGCATTTCTGTACCTTAGAGTTTGTTTTACAATGAAGCACTGGATCTAGATATTGAATTGCATCAAGAAAAGTATCAAGATGAATCTAGTATTTCTATCGATTTACTGTTATTTTTTTTATGTTATGATATATTCTCTTTAAATTTGCTATCATTTATATGTACTTGCTTTACAAATGTTTCTTTATACGTATCATTTTTGTGTATAGAAATATTTTATCTTTCACAGTGTATACAAATGATATATAAAATGATGAATATAATGTGTTATTATGACTCTGTTTAATTTCTTAAACAGAGTTATCATTATTTGATGTTGTATATTTCAGTTAAATTATAATATATTTGCATGGTTATCGATTTGATTGAAACAATCTTAAATTTGTATTCATATTTGACACCCGGGTTAGTTATAGAATTATTTATATGTTATAGATTAAATTAGATAGATTATTTCAGTCATTTAGTTTTATTATCCACTCATACAATCATCCCATCACCAACCCATTTAAGTTATTAGGAAACCGTTCCTATCAATCTAGTCAGAGCCACCACACCAAACGGAAAAGGAGTTGTCCTAAGGTCCCGACCGAGTGGTTTTCCCCCAATGTTTGAAGCAGCGATTTTCAAGGCTTCAACATTTTTGGCGCTAGAAGGAGGGCCTAATCTATTAATGGTAGATAAATCCAAATCTACAGGCCATTCTAAGAGTAATTCACCCTCGTCATCTTCTTCAATTTCTTCTACATCTAAAATCACCAGGGAAGAAATTGATAAGAGTATTCAAACACCCACTACCAAAGTCTCAAACCAATCAGATAATAAACCTTCTGAGTCCCCTGAAATACAAGCTTTAGTTTATAAAATCCAAGGTTTCTCATTGTCATTAGAAGAATCTGAAATATCTGAAGGTAGTGTTACTTCACAATTTGTTTCTTCCAGACCTCTCACTAGGTCATAGAGTGAAAAACTTGGTATTCCTCCAAAGGAATTTCCTTTACCTAGTAGAGTCAAGACCAGAAAACATCCTCGGAATCAGATAGTGATATCATTTCTTCATCACAAACCCACTCATCTGCTTCCCAGTCTCAAACCCAGAAGAACATAGTTATTCCAACAACTTCTACTCAAACACTAGTTGTTTCTCCAAATCCTTCAATTGTTATCCCAATAATGGCACAAGCAACACCAAGATCATGGGCTAGACCAGAAGCTGCTAATATGGCTGCACCTTTACATGATTTACCTGATCATCCTGAAAAATGGCTGCCAAAATTTAGTCTTGACCTTGGTATACAAGCGGAAGAACATATCAATAACTTTATGCTTGCTGTAAATTTGAATGCAGTAGAGCATGAAGATGTTGTAGTCTGGTTATTCCCATATACTTTGCAAGGGGAAGCAGGGTCATGGTATTTTTCATTACCTTCAGGATCTATTAAAAGTTGGGATATTTTCTCAGATCATTTCTTGACCAAATTTGGAGATGACAGATCAATAGCTACCCTATTCAATGATCTCTCTAATCTGAGAAAAGAACCCAAAGAACCCATTAAAGATTTTAACTCTCGATTCAAAAAACTTTTGAATAAAATCCCTACAAATTCAAAGCCTAGTGAGTAGGTTAGAAGTGAATGGTATATAAATGCTTTGCCCTCAAACATAGCAATTTTTGTAGATAGAGCTGCGAAACCTACTTTAGCTAAGAAAATGAAAGAAGCTATTTCAGTTGAAAAACGGATTATTGCTCTAGATAAGAAAAATGCTATTGAAGAAAGAAAAACCAAGAAAGTCAGCTTTAAGATGATTCAAAGAAGAAGACACCTAGAGACCCATATGACATGGAAGGTTTACAGAAAGTTCTCAAAACCATGTCTAATGAGATGGTGGAGATTAAAAAGAAAGTAGCAGAGACTTCTACCAAAAGACCATTCAGAAACTTCAAAAGAACACAAGCTGAATCTAAACCTCCCAATTCAATCTCTAATGCAGAATTGGAAGAAGAAGAAGAAGATACTCCTCCAGTATCAGATGAAGAGGAAGAAAGAGAGGAAATAGTTGAATTACATGGGATGTGGGATTTCATTCTCCCTAACTCGGACAATGAACAAGAAGCCATGCATGTAAGTACAAGGAGTAAATCTACAGTGGATCCTACTCAATATGCTCCTAAGAAGAAAAGTACAACTCCACTTACCAAAGAAAAATCCTCTGTAAAGAAAACTTCCCCCTTACCTACTCAAAATCAGCCATCATCTTCTAATCCTCCTACATCAACATCTAAGACTTTGGTGGTATAAAATCCTATGGATTATAACATTGTTGAAGACATGAAGAAAACTAGAGCGAACATTTCCTTACATGAACTCAGCAAACCTAAACATCAACAGAAGCTGTTATTGAAAGAATTAAATGCAACACCTATTGTTCCTCTACCAAGTGGTGTAGTTTCCAAAGCAACGAAAGGAACAGGTAAGCCACCAGATAAAGTAGATGCCACTGATATTGTTCTTATTGGAGAAATATCAAATTCTCAGACACCTCCTTTTCTTTTGACTTATGAAATCTACAACAAGAATTTGCCTAATTGTTTAATAGATTCAGGAGCATCCTCTAATATAATGCCTACTTCAGTCGGTGCAAAATTGAATATTGAACCACAAAAGTCTGTAGTTCACATTGTTCAATTAGATCGCTCTAAAGTTCAAGTTGTAGGAGAAATCAATTCAATTATTATTTAATTAGCTTATGATCCTAGGATTGTCCAAAGAATTGATATTTTGGTTGCAGATATTCCTAAATTCTATGGATTAGTCTTAAGCAGGGATTGGTCTGCAAAGCTTAATGGTTATATCGCAACCGATTATTCACATATGTGGCTTCCCTACAAAAGGAAACCAAATCAAATCAAAATTGAGCGAGAAAAACACATGATGCATACTGTAATGGAATTTGAGCAAGAAAATGAACCTATATCTTTTAATAACAATATCTTTTAATAACAATATCCTTGGAGGTTATTCTGCTGAATCATTCCTTGGGAATTTCACAACACCACAATCACCATTTTCTGTAAATACTTTTATTTCGCAAATTGAAAATTTTTCACAATATGATTTTTCTAGAATTGTTAATGTTTCTGATACATTTGTAGATAAACCTGTAAATAAATCTTTATTTTGGTCATTATATTTTGATGGATCAAAATCTAGCGATGGTGCAGGAGCAGGATGCATTTTAATTGATCCAGATGGAGAGAAAACTATGTTATCATGTAGACTATAAATTGAGTGCACAAACAATACCGCAGAATATGAAGCCTTGATTCAAGGACTTTATAAAGCCATAGGGTTAAATGTCAAATACTTGAAAGTATATGGGGATTCTGAAATTGTCATAAGACAAGTAAGAAATACCATCCATTGTCTTTCAGGTCATCTCAAACATTATCAAACCCTTGTGCAAGACCTTACCACTCAATTTTTAGCATTTAATATCTCTTCTATTCCTAGAATTCAAAATACATCAGCTGATTTGTTAGCTAATGTTGCATTCAAACTCCTCCCTACTGAAGATTACAGTCCTGATAGATTTTCAGTCGAATTAATCTTTCGACCATCTGTTCCCAATAATATCACAAAATGGAGAGTATTCTATCATGATGAAGATATATTGAATTTCTTGACTTCGGAGAAATCCTATGACGAACAAATTATTGATGAAGATGATCATGATCTTCAAAATACCTCAAAAAGTAATGAAAATCATATTCCTAAATCTGTAGTTAAACTTGAAGACCTATATGATATAAAAGACAGATTCAAGAAAGTTACTAATGCTAAACTTTAAAGTTATAATTTGAAGTTTGAATTAGTAAATCTTGGCTCTGAGTCTATACCTCAAAATGTCAATCTAGGACTCGAGTTAACTCCAGAGGAAAGAACTGCTTTCATCAAACTTCTGAGTAGGTATAAGATATTTTTTCTTGGAATTATGAAGATTTGAAAACTTATGATACTTCTATTATTCAACATACAATTCCAATGCTTTCTGATGTCAAACCTATTCAACAGAAGTTAAGAAAAATTCATCCAAATCTTGAAAGTCAAATCAAGGTAGAACTCAATAAAATTTTAAAGGCCAAAATCATTTTTCATGTACGGCATTCTAATTGGGTTTCCAACATGATACCTATCAAGAAGAAGAACAGAGATATTAGAATCTGCATTGATTTTATAAATTTAAACAAGGCATGTCAAAAGGACAATTTCCCATTGCCAACAATGGAACAAATACTTCAAAAGGTAGCTGGTTCTGAGCTCATGTCTTTTCTTGATGGTTTTTCAGGCTATAACCAAATATTGGTACATTCAGATAATAGGCTGAAAACCACTTTCAGAACCAAATGGGGAGCCTATGCTTATCAGAAAATGCCTTTTGGTTTAATAAATGTAGGAGCTACTTTCCAGAGAGCCATGGATATAGCATTTAAGGGTCTGATTAATAGATCAGTTGTTATTTATCTTGATGACATAAAAGTGTTTTCAAAGAAAAGAGCCAATCATCTACATGATTTAAAGCAGATATTTGAAAGATGTAGAAGATTTGGTATTTCTTTAAACCCAAAGAAATACTTATTTGCTCTCAATGAAGGAAAATTATTAGGGTTTGTTGTGTCAAAAGATGGTATATATATTGACCCAGAGAGAGTGAAAGAAATTTCTGATATTTCTTTACTTTATAACAAAAAATCCATGCAATCATTTCTAGGGCAAATCAATTTTGTAAAAAGATTCATTCCTGATTTTTCTCAAATTGTTTTACATATGCAAAATATGATTAAGAAAAATTTAGTATTCAAATGGGGGTATAAAGAGAAGGAATCTTTTGATACAATCAAACAGGCAATCATTAATGCACCTGCATTGAATACTCTTGATTTTTCTAAATATTTTATTCTGTATACCCTAGCTACTGAAACATCCTATGCTATGGTTTTAACACAACTCAGTGATCAACAAATAGAAGCACCAATTTCTTTCTTTAGCTCAAATCTGCAAGGAGCTGAACTTAATTATTCCGATGTAGAAAAACAAGCATTCGTTGTGTTTAAATAAATTAAACATTTTAGACCTTTTCTCCTAAAGACACACACAAAAATTATTGTCCCATTCTCTGCAGTGAGACAATTGTTAATTCAAAAAGAAGTAGGAGAAAAGAGAGTTAATTGGGTAACAGCTTTGCAAGAATATGATATTGATATTAAGCCAGCCAAGATTGTTAGAGGATAAGGTTTTTGCAGATTATTAGCAGGAGCTCACAATATTCCAGAACATCAAGATCAAGCCAATATCGTTCAAGCAAATCAGATAAGTGTTATAGATTTTGAATCTCAATATGTTGATCTGATCTTTTACTTGAAGAATGGGTATGCTCCTTCTAATCTCAGCTATAAGAACAAACGTGCTCTGAGATTAAAATCTAAAAATTATGAAATCACTGATGATGTGTTATTCAGAAAAAATTATGATTCAATTCTATTAAGATGTCTTGAAAAGACTGAAGCAAAAAAGGTATTGCAGGAATTACATGATGGGCCAGCAGGTGGACATTTTGGAAGTGGTACCACAGCTCACAAAATCATCCATGCTGGATATTATTGGCCTACCATTTTCAAAGATACACATGATTACGTGAGGAAGTGCGAGATTTGTCAAACTATTAGTGGAAGACAAAGGAAGCCAGCTTTTCCTTTGCAACCAGTAAACATTGAGCAACCATTTGAGCAATGGGGGCTTAATATTATTGGCGAAATAGTACCTCATTCTTCCAAACAACACAGATACATCCTTACAGCAAAAAATTACTTCACAAAGTGGGTAGAAGCAATTCCTTTAAAGGTAGCCAATTTTGATGCAATTATTGATTTCATCGATCAATTCATCATTACCAGGTTTGGTGTACCTAACGCTCTTGTTTTTGACAATGCATCTTACTTTTCTAGAAATAGTATAATGGAATTTGCAACCAAAAGAGGTTTTAAATTGAAATATTCAGCAAACTATTATCCACAAGGTAATGGTCTAGCTGAATCTACTAATAAAAATCTCATCAAAATCATTAAAAACACCATTGATCAGAATCAAAAGAGTTGGCACAAGTCTTTAATTTTTGCACTATGGGCTGATCGTATTACTCATAAAGCTTCGATAGGAACTTCACCCTTCAATCTAGTTTATGGAAAAGAAGTTGTGATACCATCAAATCTAGTTCTTCCATCAATAGCCCTAGTTCAATTTATTGAAGAAAATCCTTCATCATCTATTCAGTTGATATTTGATCAAATTCTTAAATTAGAAGAAGATAGAGAGAAAGAAAAAAGTATTCATGAGAAACATCAACAACTTGTAAAATCTTCTTTTGATTCAAGTTCCACTGATCCAAAACTTTGTCAATTGGTGATCTTGTTCTGAAATGGGATAATGCACATGAAGATAAAAGTAAGCATACCAAATTTCAAAAAATGTGGCTTGGACCATTTCAGATTGCTGAAAGATAGGCTCATATACATTTATTCTGCAAGATTTAACAGGAAAGAGAGAATCTCCTCTTGTCAATGGGTTTATTTTAAAGAGATTATTTTCTTAAGAAGGTAACCCCTTCTTACCTATACATATTCCTTTCTGCAATTTTTGTTTATTTTGTAAATAAAGGTTGTTAATAGTCTTTAATTGACTTTTTACTATTTGAAAATATTTTCAGAAAAATACTATAAATACTTATTTTATGTAAATAAGAATTTTAATAGAAATGATTACAGTTTTGGATAATTTAAAATAAAATGTTAAACTTTGAAAATTTGTTTAAAACATTTGCATGATCTTTTGAAACCTTGAGGAAAATGTAAATCATTATAATTTTATTAAGCAGAGAAAGGTTATCCATAAAAAGTAAAGACTTTTCCAAGCTTTGGCATTTAAAAAACTCTGAAAATTGTCATCCATTGATTCTTAAGGATAAAATCATTTCACCCCATCCATTAAGGTTGTGATTTTTTAGAATGTAATTCTAAGAAATTATATGTCCAAATTAAAAGATAAGAGGTCTCATTACGAGCCTGCTTACCATGATCATAAGAAGTAATAAAACTGACATTACCAATACTACATACCAAAACAGGGTAATGGCTTATAATTATAAGACAAGGGGTCTCATCACGAGCCAGCTTGTTCAGTTTGATTACAACTAGTGAATGGAATTGTTATCAACTGGCTACCAAACCAGAACAATGGCTTTTAATTAAAAAAATAAATAAAAAGAATAAAAACATAAGATACAAGGTCTTATGAATTTCTTTTTAAAGAATTATGATCTTAGTTGGATGGGACAATGAATGGTTAATGGTTAAAAGGTAACCCTGTAGAGACTATGAACGTTTGCAGGCAGCAGAGGCAATGCCTATGACAATAGAGTAAAACACAAAAGCTAAAATTGGAGGAGCCCCCTACTTCATTATTATCAACCAATCAAAGCTTAAGAAAACCCAAAAATGTTTTTATTTTTGAGGAATTAGAAATAAATTGTAAATGAATTTTTATTATTTTTCGGAGTTAGATTTTATTTAAAATTTCTCTAAGATAGTTTTCATTATCTTTAAAACTTTTTACTTACTAGAAATATAGTATTCATTTTATTTTTCAGAGATAACTGTTTCTTCCAGTGAATCACCAATTGTTGTACAATACAACAACCCTCCCCATTTCAAATTTTTTAGAATAAATATCATTTAGAAATAGGTTTCCTTTTTCTTTTTAGGAATAAAACACGTAGATGAAATCCGATCATTTTGAATAAAACAAATAAAGAGTCCATTGTTTCATAAATCACAAAATGTTTATAAACAAATGAAACATTGAAAAATCCCCGATCCGATGAAATATAAAAAAACTTTTATCACATCAACATAATACATAAAGTGTTCATATTTAACAAAGTTTGATGTGATACTATAATCGCAATCGCAAATCGGAGATATCTTAAAGTTTTACATTTTTTTTAGAAACTCCGATGTGATGCAATGAATCGCAAATCGCATTTTGGAAAAGAAATTTCATGTATGCTTATTTTATAAACTCCGATGCGATGAACCCCATCGCAAATCGGAAATCGGAAAAGGTTTTAAGTTGTCACATTTGCTTTATAAACTCTGATGCGATGTGATTCATCGCAATCGCATTTCGGAGAAACAAACATCATATTCACTCATGTTACCAAAACCCCGATGCAGTGGACCCCATAGTAATCGCAAATTGCATTTCAGAGAAGCAATGTCATTTATGCTTATTTTATAAACTCCGATGCGATGAACCCCATTGCAAATCGGAAATCGGAAAAGGTTTTAAGTTGTCACATTTGCTTTATAAACTCCGATGCAATGCGATTCATCGCAATCACATTTCGGAGAAACAAACATCATATTCACTCATGTTACCAAAACCCCGATGTGATGGACCCCACAGTAATCGCAATCGCAAATCAGCGAATATCATTTGCAACTTACTCTCTTTAAAAAGAGCCGATGCGATATAACATCATCGCAATCTCAAATCGGCGGAGATCATGAAATGTTATTGGTCGTCCCTTTTGATAAACTCCAATGCGATCGATACTTAATCTTTACACTATACATATGTTATTTATTCATCGCAATTGCAAAAATCAAAAGGAAAGTTTTATATTCGCATTTCAAATTTGCCGATCTCTGATTGTATGTTTACTATTAAATAGAAAATCAAACATAAAACCCTAAAGTCACTGAAGAGAAGGCGATAGTTCCTGATGAAGATGACTCAGACTCTAATTTTGAAACTCCTCTTAAAGCGCTTGAGAATTCGTTCCTTCATAGAATTGCGGCTCGGGCAAAAATTATTCCTTACTATGATGTAATTCAGTGGGTAATAACCAACGTTACCATCCAAAACAGGACCTTTGTTTCAGCTACGGGAACAATGTTCGGGTCTTTCAGAGCAGAGGACATAAAGGCAATGTACCATCTTCCAGACCCGCAAAAGGTCTACAACAAAGCCTTTATTAAAGATTTTGCTGCAAGTAATGAGACTCAGTCTGAGCCAATCAGAGAATGGAGGAAAGCTCCAGAGAAGCATAAAAATGAATTATCAGGTATGTACTCCGTGGAGTCCCTTTCACCTCCGTATTGTTATGCCGCCACAATGATGTGCAGACTATTTGGAAATGATAATTTAGCTAAATTTTCAATTCAAATGGTACCCTTAATATATTCTGCCATGAATTCCGAAATCATGGATTGGGCAGTTATCCTTTCAGATAAGATAGCCAATAGAATCCTAGAATATAGAAAGAATAAAAACACTAGAAACACAACACCGTTTTACTTCTGTGCCTACATTTTAGATGCCCTATGTTTTAATTTTGAATTTCCTATTCTTGGCTGGAAATGGACCCCCAAAGATCCTGTTCCTATTCATATTTACCATAAGTTTTTATGGAAGGGGAAATTTAAAAATCATGGTTATATAATTTGTCACGGTTTCCTCATCCCTGTCTATCAAACCATTTTTAATCAATTCCCTCCCCGACTTTCTGAAAAAGCCAAGGCTGATATATCCCAAATAGGTGACTGGTTTGGAGAAGAGAAATTTACCTATATCAGAGTATTTGGGAGTATAGTGGAGCCCCATATTTTACCTCTGTATATCCCAAAAAAACTATTAGCACAAGAAATCTCCTACCAGTTAACAGTAGAAGGCATGTTAAGGTCTCTCAAGAATAACAAGAAACTAATGTGGCCTACGTTTCCATTTCACTGTGGGCAGTATACACTTAATAACTTCACACATGCTGAGAATGAGGTCATCAAAATAAGAGATATTAAGCTCTCTACAATCCCAGGAAGGAAATATGACCCAAAAAAAGTTGCATTTGATTTCACAACTTTAGTTTCAATCGCTCAATTTGAGCATAAGCCCGATGAGTTTGATGATTTATTTGTTTCTATTGATCAATTTCCCCAAGTTTATGACTTGGCTAAGTCCAAGTTTCAGACTGAGGATATGAATAAATTCATGTTGTTTCGAAGTCAGAGACTGCTGAAAGCTCCTCTTGACCAATTAAGAATTATGCTGCAAGAATCTGAGAATATAGAAACGGAGTAGAAGCAAAAAGAAGATGCATCCAACAAAGCAAGAAGAGAAGCATCTACCAGCAAGAGAAATGTACAAGCTAAAAATGTAAGTACAAGTGGCAAGCCTGATGTGCCAAAGGAGAATACTGGCAGCAAAATAGATGAACATATTGGGAAAGAAACTACAGTTCAAACAGGGAAGGAAAGTACAAGTATTGAGACCAATGTACATATTGAGAAAGAAAATACAGGCAGTGAGGCTAATGTACAGACATAAAAAGATGATATTGGTAATAAACCAAATAATCAACTTGAAAGAGAAAATACTACTGAGAATGTGGTAGATTCTACTGAATTTATTGTTACTTCCCATTTTCTAAGTCAATATGAACAATTTGCTCAGCAAATAGGATTACAAAATAATCCTCAAGTTGAAATTTTGAAAGATCAAGATATGGAAATCATTCCTGAGCATCGTACAGAAGAAATTGTATTTAAAGTAGAAGATATTCCTCCTCTAGATGTCTTTTACAGTCCTAAGCATAGGTTTGTTGTCAGAAAGCAGAGGAAGAGAAGAAGAACATGTCAAGAATCACTTTCAACATCACAAGTTGAACTGATGAACATTGTCTGGAAAAATCCTGAGGTGGATCCTTCAGAGGATCTCACCAAATTGTCACAATATGTAGGCGCTTATAGCACAACTACTATAGACAAGGCTTCATAAGTCACACAAATGATGAAACAAAAAGAAGTACAGATAGCTATGCTGGAGGAAAAAACAAAAGAAAATCAGCAAAAGATTATCTAGTTGGAACAGCAGTTGCAGGATGAAAAGCTTCGATCTAAACAGTTGGAAGAGCAACTTGATATCGAAAAGAAAAAGCTCGATCAACAAGATTTGAATAAGCAACAGTAGCTAGCTCAAGAGGTGGCAAAACTACAAACCCCACTGCAAAATGAGAAAACTGCTAAGGGTAAGCAAGAGAAAGTATTCCAAGCAAGATTGGACAAATTTAGGGACTATCCTAAATTAGATCAATTTAAAATTGAAGCTCTTGAAACAAACAACCTATTGTCTCAGCAATTGAATGAGTTATGTCAAAAGATGGCACAAACCGAGCCTTTGTGTGAGATAACATCAACTCTTATAGATGAAGGAATCAGCCTCAGGCTCGAATTTGATGATATAGATGAGAATATTTCTGAATTTTTTTCATGGCAAGACTCGGAGCAGGGAAAGAAGGCAAACCTTTCCAAGATTGAAGAAAGACACAAACAAATTCTGTTTACTGAATGGGAAAAGCAGTTGATAAATGGAGAAAGAGCTACATCAAGAGCCAAAACTATGATGAATAGTATAACACAGTTGGTTAATGATAGCTTATATGTCACCAATCTAATTTCAGATTGTATCCCAGGTAAATTACCAAAGGTGAAAGAAACTGATTCTAAGTGGAAGTAAGAATTAATCGACAAGAATCAACAAATCAGCAAAATTCAAGGAATTTCATGGGATATCATGTGGACATATCTAATCAAGCCACACAGTCAGAAAATGGCAATTAAATTCCTTTCCAATGCCATTCATTGTATCATTCTAGAGTTTTTTGATGCCACGTACACTGGTTAGTTACATTCAAGGCTAAGACGTCTAGCAGAGGTTAAAGATATGCTCAAAATTTTCCACTTGGGCACATTGAATGCAGGGGAAAATCAATGAATTGGTTTCATTTTTAAATTGCAAGTCTATTTCTAGATTTCCGATGATAGACTGTAGCAATAATTTTAGTTATTTTGTTTTATTAAGTTCCTATTTAAACCCCTTTCATGCATTTAGAAAGGGGTCCTAAATTTGTAATATTTTTGACTTGGATGTTATATTTTTGTACTCCATTGATTATTATATTTTTATAAAGGATCACATCTGGTGGTTTATGCCAACTTACCTCTGAGAATTGCATTTTTGTACCTTAGAGTCTGTTTTACATTGAAGCACTAGATCTAGATATTGAATTGCATCTGGAAAAGTATCAAGATGAATCTGGTATTCTATCGATTTACTGTTATTTTTCTTATGTTATGAGATATTCTATTTAAATTTGCTATCATTTATATGTACTTATTTTACAAATTTTTCTTTATACATATCATTTCTGAGTGTATAGAAATATTTCATTTTTCACAGTGTATACAAATGATATATAAAATGATGAATATAATGTGTTATTATAACTCTGTTTAATTTCTTAAACAGAGTTATCATTATTTGATGCTGCATATTTCAGTTAAATTATAATACATTTTCATGGTTATTGATTTAATTGAAACAATCTGAAAGTTATATTCATATTTGACGTCTGGGATAGTTTTAGAATTATTTATAAGTTATAGATTAAATTAGACAGATTATTTCAGTCATTTAGTTTCATTATCCACTCACACATCATTCCATCACGAACCCATTTAAGTTATTAGGAAACTGGTCTTATCAATCCAGTCGGAGCCACCACACCAAACGGAGAAGGAGTTGTCCTAAGGTCCCGACTGGGTGGTTTTCCCCCAATGTTTGAAGCAACGATTTTCGAGGCTTCAACAGGAAGGCAGAATAGAGGATTGGGTAATCATCTGGCATTTGATACTCTTTGATAATATGTTAGGGCATTCAAGATAAGAGTAGTCGAGGACCAATATTCTTTGAGGGCTAACTACCCAAGAGAAGAATAGTCCAAGAAGGTCATAATTTGGGAACACCTGGGTGGAGTATGTACCTTGGAGAGAAATGACTATGGTGTCTATATGTCATGTGTCTTGCCAACATTGTAGCCCATTGTCTCGTTGAGAGATGGGGTTGTTAGTTAAGGCCTTGCACTAGGACAATGTTGGTTGATATGATGCTATACAGACATGATTACCAATCTGATTCTTCTTATGAGATTCTTCAGTTTGAAAGTAACCATGTACCTATATGAATACCTCCCTAGTTAAGAGGGAGTGTTGAAAAGTGTAACTAGGTCGGTCTTCATCTTGACTATGTAATTGTGTATTTATGTAAAGAAGAAGACAAAGATAATAAAATGTATTTTGTTGCACTTGTTTCATGGGTTTCATGAGCAAGATTTTATTATATAGGTTAATAGACTTCTTCTTGACATCTATTAGGTTTGTTTCTTCTAGGTATAAAATATAATTAAGTGTCATGTTCATGAAGGATCGAGTCTAGCAATATATGCTCCAAGACCTTGTGAAAGAAGGACACCTAACAGCCCTCAAACTATGTTGGAAGACTAGCTCACAATAGCCCTCAATCAACGATGGAAGACAAGTTGTATTTACAGTGGAGAATGCCACATTAAATGTTGAAGAAAACACACTTCATGTCGGCCTATTCACAGTGGACAAGTCGGCCTAATACATAGTTGGATGGTTAGCCTAATAGCTGGAACAGTCACCTATATATATCCTGAACCTGCGGATCATTTGAAGACAAGTTTTCGGTCATCACAGAGACAGTTTGCGAATTATTTAAAAGAGCTTCAGTGCGGATTTATGGGAAGTTTGTTCAGCATGAAGTTTGAAGAATTTCAGGACAGGTTGCTTGTTATATGACAGGATGTTGTGCAGATCATTATGAACAGCAAGTGTGGATATCTAAGGTACAACAACTGCGGATACCAGAGGTACAATAAGTGTGGGATTTCTCTCAGTATTGTTGGAAATACTGAGAGGGGGGTGAATCAGTATTTCTTTTCAATTGTTAATTATTTACAGTTAGAAACCTCACAATTAAAGACAGAGAGATATATATAATAATGATATTAATAATTAAAGAGAACTTCAATCCCTTTTTAATAATAGTATACAATAGATGAGAGAAGAGCAACAACCCTTTTAATGAAACAGGCACCAACCTATTTTCCAAGCACCAACTTGGACTTTGATGAGGCTCCTACCTCTAGGGCTTCGACCCTATCTTCTCAAGGCACCAACCTTGTGTTTAGGGGCACCTACCCAAAGGACACCAATCCTTCAGAATTATTTAAAGAGAAAATGTGAGATGTACTTACTTAATTTTTTTCAACAAGAATCTTCACCATTCAATTAATTTGATCCAAAACTGTCCTTGACTGTCCAATAAAATGTTTACAAGAGTCCTCTGTCATATGTGGCTTTCCTTGTCTACAAATGCTTGACTATCAATTACAATCTTCCACAAGACTTCTTCAATCCGAGCTTCACAAACCACTGTCCAAACACTTCTCCACAGGTTTGACCACTTGCTCAATGATAGCTGTCCGAACTTCTGCACTAGGTAGCTTCCACACTGTTCGAAATATTCAACAGGACCGAGGGTAATTTCTTCACAAATGACTAGTCGGAAGTTCGAATACTGTAGTGAGTTACCATATAAGTTACCGCAGATTTGATGTTCAAGGGATTTCCAGCCTCGGGTGTAAGGAGAAGTCTGAGCCTTCTTCAGTGCCTGTTCACAACGGTCTGAAGCACTGGAGAGTGTAAGTTACCCACAGAATTTTACAAGCTCCTTATTACTGCCCGCCAACTTTAAGCTACAGCTCCAAGTGACTGAGATTTTTCCTCCTCCACAGATCTGTACTTCTACGATTTCGTGGTGAGGTTTTTTACAGTCAGTTTGTCCAAGCTCACTTGTCACAGCTTTTCCAACAGTCAAGCCTTATCAGAGATGTCAAGTAATCTTTCTCGGCTTCTAAAACTTCATTAAACTCACAAGGTGTGAACTGAGTTTCTGTGGTGCATCTCTTATAACCAAGTGTTGTGCTTGACCTCCGAAACCTGTATTTTTTAAATGAGTACAAATATTATATATATATATATATATATATATATATATATATATATATATAGTCTTCTTGCAACAACAAACAAACAGACATGACCTTGTTTGGAGGCCGACTTGTATCCCTGAGCATAGATCGGCTCAAAACATAGAAATATGTCCTTAAGTTGAAAAATTCATATCTCCCAAACGGCATGGAGTTTCGGGTCAAGTAATAGCTCATTGGAAAGACAAAAATATGCTCTAAGAGATGGCATAGGTGTCAATTTGGAAAGATGCCTTTAAGGAGGTAAAAATAATTTTTCTTTGTGACTGTCCTTAATTTTTGTGTGTAGAAAATGCATAGGACATAATGCCTTCTCCATTGCTTGGCTTCTTCTTCATTTGTCTTTTCCATTGTTTGGCTTATCAATCATGGGGTCATAGCACCATCATGTAGGAGAAAACTTCAAATGATATCTTCCATGTTATCATTAAGTCTTTCAACTTGTTGCCATCAATGACAACTTGGATTAACAATCTCCCCCTTTGCCATTGTATGGCAATATTTTTCTTCTCTCCCCCTTTGACATCAATGGCAATGGGGTGCCACAGTGCTCCCCCTGTCATGTTTCTCCCCCTAACATACTGTACCCCTGACATGCTGCTTGATTTAATGTGATGCAAGAGCAATGACCCCCATCTTTTGGCGAACATACTCAAATGCTTCTCGTGGAAGGGGTTTTGTAAAGATATCCGCAATTTTCTCTTTTGTATTGGTGTATTCCAACCTGATATTGTGTTCAACAACTTATTCATGGAGAAAGTGGTATTTGATTGGAATATGTTTGGTTCTTGAGTGCATCACCGGATTCTTTGAAAGACTGATGGTGCTAGTATTGTCACAAAAAATAGTAATTGGTTGCTTAGTTTCTATGTTGACATCCTTCAAGGCTTCCTTCATCCATAGAATTTGTATACAACAATTAACAGCAGTTATATACTCGGCTTCAGCTGTAGAAAGGGATATAGATGTGTTGGAAATGTTGTCATTGATGGCAAAGGAGATGGCAAACATTAGGGGAATTTTGAGGTCTAAAATGGGCCTTCTAAGGAAAATGTACAATCAAAATTCACTTTATGAGAACCAATCACATTTTAGGGGATGACATCATCCCTAATGGTTGAGGTGGCATTTCTTGAATTAAAGGTACTTACTTGTCTCATTCTCAATGGTGGATAAAAACTCATGGTTAACCATGGTAGTGCTCTAAGTACTTTTAAAGTCATAAAGTTAAATTACTTATAATAAATGTCATTTCACATTTTTTGAATAAAATATTATTATTGTCATTTCATATTTTTTTGAAAGAAATAATGCATATCCCTACACAATCTTCATGTATTTACACACTTTTCAATAAATATTATATTTGTATATTTTCAAATATTTATTTATAAATCAATTCAGTTCAATATGTAATATAAAATTCATACATAAAATAAAATATTATATTATATTATATTATTTTTATATAGTATATTAATTACATGTTATTATATAATTTAATTAATAGTATATTCTATAATTAAGAATTCATAAATTTATATTTATATTTTATTTTAAGTTATTTAAGTATAAAGAACAAATGTCTTAGTTGGGCAATGATAATGATTTTTTCTTGAAAATATCATTCTTATTTATAGTCACATCAATACATTTTTTTTATTATTTTTATTTTGGTACAACTTTTGAATTGAATTTAACCATGGTTACATGGATTTTGGTGGAAAAAGTGAATTGCAAATTCATAAATATTATTTTATTGGCTTAGCTATTATTTTATTATTTCCTTAGGAGGCCCATTTTAGACCTCAAAATTCCCCTAATGGGAGGAGCACCTGAAACAGCAACAAGGCCTAAGTAGTAGAGAGGCAGAGGCAGCAAAGAAGCAGAAATGCAGCAGAGGCAGCAAAGAGAGAAGCAAAGTAGTAGAGAGAGTTGTTCAGAGACAGAGTAGTGAGGTTGAAGAGGTGTATTGGTTGTTGTATTCTGAATTATGGTTGATTTAATTCTGTGTGAACATACTTGGTTCCAATCAGTATATGACAAGCTCTGAAATAGACTCTGTAAGTTGGGGTTTTAATTGAGTTATGTGGACAAGTTGTGATACTCTGCGTTATTGGCTGAATTAGTAATTTCTAGGTGTGAATGGGCCTTGAGTCTCAATAAGAATTTGTATGAGTAATGTGTGAATTACTCTGTGATAAGGGTTCATAGAGCTCTGGTATATGTACCTAAGGAATATCTGATTGAATAGTGGGATTTGAGAATGCACATTCATCTAATTGAGTTCTGAGTGACTTGTACTTATTGGCAAAGTAGTATAAATCATGGTGGGTCGATGTTAATGAGAGAACTGTTGAATTATTAAATTGAAATCCGAACGGGACTGACTCCACTTAGGAGATAGCACAGATTTGATTGTGAAATTTTTAGTATAGTAAGATCTGCTTGAAAGTCTATAAGGACCGAACCATGTTCCTGTATTGAATTAAATAGAATCGATTCATTTTTATTGGTTTATATACAGCAGAGAAGCATTTGACTTATGTTCTGGTGAAAATTGCCTGTGTATTATGTGGGAAGGACTCCATAGGGTAAATGTGTTTTATTCTTGTGAATGTGCAATACAGCGATGTATGCATTAGATGATTAGCATGTTTTGCAATGAACCACTGTTAATTGAATTGATAAGAATAGGGTTTGAGGATGAGATAGATCTAAGTAAGAATTTGTGAGGTTCGATCTGCATTCCTGTGTCAAAGCCACAAGTAATAATGTTGTTGGTTGATGTTGTTGAAACTGGAGTCACCAGCAACATAAAATGATATTCATCGATGAGAAACTGCAGTCGAAGTGCAGTGCAGAAGGCGCTATAATGGTTTGCAGTGAATCAGGGTTTAAGTTACAATTTGAGATCACGTTTTATAGAGCATTCGAAGGAGGAGATTGCACATTCTACCATGTAATTTCATTCAGTATTCATTAAGAGGTGAAGTACACAGCTGCTGTGCGTAACCAATGAAGAGAGGGTCAACTTTGAAATCATGTGGAGGTTTTGAAATTCCGTGAAATACCGCAGAAGTGTTGTTCGAAAAGTTGAAAGATGTGGGTGTGGAGCGCAGGTTTAACACATGGAGAGGTGTTAGCATGTATAGTGGAAAGCGTTGAAGGCGTAACGCTGAAGGTATGTGGAGCCAAACATTTGATTATATTGTTGTTTGGTTTTAAACCAAGTCCAAGTTATAGCCAAGGTCGGAGGCGAACTATGTAATAATATGAAGGAGCAGAACCGTGAAGTTGTAACAGAACCCTGAATGTTGAACAGTGAAACCGGAGAACAAAGAAACCGTGGGTTTTGCGTGGTCTCAAATATGGTAAGCAGTTTTGAAAAAAAACGCAATATAGCTCCTTGACTACCGCATGTCCATAAGTGGTTTTAAAAACCCACTTATATCACGCAACTTCTGAGATTTAAAACTCGTGCAAGTTAATCGTGCGACTATCGTCGGATGGATGTGAAATTGGAGTTTGGAACGCAATAACAGGTTGACCATCGGATGATAAACAAAGTTGCATAGTCGATTAAACAAGGTACGTTTATATGGAGTGTGGGCCCGAGTATTATTCAAAGTGCGAAATTTATATTGTTGGTGAAGTATGAGGTGGACCGAAAGGTTCGTTTTTAATATATGTTGATGCTATGTACTTTAAAACAAAAATCAAACTATTGCTATGCTCGTATGGTTCGTATGTATTAGCGTTGGGACATAGTTCCCAAACCAAGGTCTAGTTTTATAATACTCCTTAACATTGAGTGGAGGGCAATATATATTAATATATTACGGTTAAGATGAGATGATAAAGGGTGAGCGAAGTCTTGATGAGGGAAATCACCATTAAGTCGTTAGAGGCGGACTATGAAGGTCGTGGATCCTTATTAACTTGGGTTTTAATCCAAATCTGGGGCTAATGAAAAGTAAAGAAGCAAAACTTGCTTCTAATCTGGGGGTGGATTGAGATATATGGTTTTAACCACAGGTCTAAATGATGAAAGCTTCCGCATGTGAGTTGTAGTGTTGGGTTCAAACTTTAACAAGAAAGGTAACTTTCGCATATTATTATTAAGAATTGCCCAGATTTGGAAATAGCTTAGATAAATTTTGGGACACATTATATATGCATGAGACTTTGAGAGTTATTTGAGAGCCAAACTTGTAAAACAGTTATATATATACAGCAGACACACAATTGCAGTGAACGGGAGAGTATGAAGAAACTGAAAAAGACACTAGGCATTTTACATGCATGGAAAATAGAGATATGTAGAACAGTTACATGACAACAACATAAAAGACAAAAGCACAACAAGCCAAGGGCCAGAAAAAGGGCTGAGTGAAATTGTTTTATGTAACTGAAAATGTGAAAATGTAAAGTTTTATTTATTTTATATTGTTTGTGATGCATTGGTAAGTCTTTGATAGGAAAACAAAACTCCACTGTAAAACTGAAATTTGTATAAATTGCTATATTCCTATGAATGAGCTAAACAAAAAAAATGAGAAGGCAAAAGTCAAAGAGTCATGGTTGTACACTTCGAATTCCCTGAGGAATACAAACAGTCATAAGGAGAACTCTATAAATGATATCAGATTGATATGCATAAAAAGGTTAGAGGTTTTGAGAATGCAAAAATGAAGCAGTGAGTCAGAGAAGAAGGAGGAGCTGATAGAGAATCTGAGAAGATGCAGAGATGATACAGGCCAGATATGAGGACTGATGGACAACAGAAAAGAAGGAACAGAACAGAGCTGATATCCAGGTAAATTAGCAAGTGTTTTTTTTGAAAGAGTGAGGAATTTGGAGCTTCCCTATCAATTTGTAGCTCGATATATGTCAGTTGTAGCTGACTAGGAGTAGGAGCCTCCTGTAGGTTGTAGCCTGCAGAAAATAGATGGGAGTTGGTGCTTCCACATCAAGTTGTAGCTTGATAAATGTCAGTTGTCGCTGACTGAGGTTGGAGCCTCCTGTAGGTTGGTGCCTGCAGAAAATTGATGGGAGTTGGAGCTTCCTTGCAAGTTGTAGTTTGCAAAATTGAGGTAGGAGCCTCCTGTAGGTTGGTGCCTACATAAAATCAGTGGTGAGAGGGAGTTGGAACTTGCCTTTGCATCACAACAATAATAAAATGTGGTTTTCTCCCTTGTGGGTTTACACTTATATCTGTTGTTTATGTGCATGATGTCTATGTGTTGATTTGATATATTTTATCTGCTTAATACTCATTTCTCACATATTAAGACTGCTGTTACATTAACTAATCTGCTTAATACTTGCTACCCACAAATTAAGATTGCCCTCATATTAAAGTTGATCATGAAATGAAGTTGTAAACAAGTTTAAAAGTCCATGAATGTGTTAAATTGATTCAACCCCGACCCCCCCCCCCCTCTTAGTTTAACTAAGGGTTCAATAATTGGTATCAAAGCAGGTTCCTTTGGTGTAAGCCTAATAGCTTGAAGGAGAAATGGTTGAGTCATGGACTATCAAAATGTACCTGTTTTAAATACAACAAACTTTCTTGAATGGAGAGATAAGGTTAAAACAGAGTTAATGGCTTATGAACCTGAGCTATGGAAACTTGTATGTGATGGTTACTGCACAGACTCTCCCTCGGTGCAAGAACAACAGCGGAATGCCAAGGCTAAGTGTGTGATATATAACAATCTTCATAATAAGGATCTTGATTTAATAATGGATCTAGAATCTGCAAAAGAAATTTGGGATAGATTGCATTTCATGCATGGAGTAGACACTAAGGACTACATTGTCAAGAAGGAGAAGAGAATTAAGAAGAAGAAAAATTCATGTCAACAGGAAAATGTTCAATCAAATGAGGTACCTGTTAGTGTGAATGAAAGTAAGTTACATGAAGAAACTATAGTGAAAGAACAAACCAAACTTGACATTGCCTTGACTGAAATAGAAAGATTGAAGAATGAAAACAAAGACCTTAAGACATTGGTGCAAATATGTGATGAGAGAGAATATGAAGACAAGAAAGAAATTGTTGGCCTAAAGACACACCTTAAAGAAGCAAGGAAAATAGAAGACACTCTGCTGCAAAAAATGAGAGAGAAAAGTCAGGAATGTGAAAGATTGGAAGAAGAAGTAGTGAGCCTAAGAAAGAAAGTAGAAAAAGCCCAAAGAGAATTATTAATGAATACACCTCAAATGAAAAGCTCTGAACAGTTGGACAAGATTCTAAATGCTCAAAGGTCACCTCTCATAAAGGCTGGGATAGGATATGAAGGAGAAACCAGTAAGTCCAAGGTAGAAGATAACAGGAATATCATCTTTGTAAAAGCTGTAAAGGATAATGAAGCAGCTTAGAAGATTCCTACAGTAGAAGAAGCCAGCAAGAACATGAGTTGTAAAGAAACAAACAGAATCAAGCAGCAACATGAAAGAACAGAGAATGAGAGGATGAAACAATGAGCTGCAAAAGGCTCATACGCTCCTAAGGATGAATTGAATAAATTTGGAAGATGTCAAAGAAGGTTCTTTCCTCCTATGGGAAGTATCACTTGTTTCTCTTGTCATAAACCAGGACATATTGCAGCACAATGTAAGACAAGGCCTATCAACTTCAACCAGCAAAAGATGCAGCAAATGAGAAGACTAACTCAAGCAAGCAAATGGAAAAGACAATCTTTCACCAGGTACACAAATCATTTCCATGGCTACTGTTATGCATGCAATCATTTTGTACATAAATCTGTTGAATGTAAATTGTGTTCAAAAAGAGGAACAAAATATTATACATCAGCTCATATGTACTGTGGAAAAATAAGATGTTATGTATGCCTCAAGCTTGGTCACAAAGTAAAGGACTGTAATCTTCCATATACATTAAAGAACTCTAGACAGATGATGGAATCAAAGCAAATCAAACAAAACTATGAATTCAAAAGAAGTGCAGACATTATGAAGAACCCCAATAAAGTATAGAAGGAAAAGAGAAAGGGGGAGCCTATTACCTCAATAACATAATGAATCTATCACAGTCTCAGGGGGAGCTACTCTAGGAAGCAAAGAAAAAATCCATCCAGTGATAAATATGAAGCAACATCCCAAGGGGAGAGAAGTTCAAAAATAGTCCCCATGAAAGTAGTCTAAGAAGAGCTCCTTGGAATGAGAACAGCTATGAGATCAGGAAAGGAAAGGAAATTCCTCTAACAGATAACTATAGAGGAAGAAGATTATCTGAAGTATTAAATAGCTGATAGAGTGATGGAAGAAGAGAAGGCTACAAGAAGCCTTGGTAGTAGAGAGAACATCAACCATGAACAGCTAAGAAGACATCAGCACATTAAGTGATGATGACACTGTGCATCATACTGCTAGAATTAACAATGAATCACATTAAGAAGGATTAGCAAGAGAAGTGCCTATCATCATTATGTCATGACTTCATTCATCTATGAAAAGTCCTCTTGGATGAATACAGTTAAGTGAGTGATAATTCTCTGAGTGATATGCCCATGAAGAGTCCAAGCAAAGAAATTGAAGATGTCTTCTCGAAGATCATTATGTTAGAACAGTTGATTTGTATATAAAGCAGCAATGAATCTGGAGTAGTTCTAGAAAGGAAAATGCAGTGCCGTTCCTTTGAACAGAATGAAAGAATAAGAAAATAGTTAATGATGACAAGATCAGATTCAGTATATTGATGACTATGGGTGTGAACTGTGGAAAGCTCAATAGTATGAAATTATGAAGGTGGTCTTATCTATGGGTTCATGTGTGAGCTGAAGTGAAAGTAGTATCAATGGGTATTTGGTACAAGCAGCATGCAAAGAGGGGGTGGATTGAGATATATGGTTTTAACCACGGGTCTAAATGATGAAAGCTTCCGCATGTGAGTTGTAGTGTTGGGTTCAAACTTTAGCAAGAAAGGTAACTTCCACATATTATTATTAAGAATTGCCCAGATTTGGAAATAGCTTGGATAAATTTTGGGACGCATTATATATGCATGAGACTTTGAGAGTTATTTGGGAGCCAAACTTGTAAAGTAGTTATATATATACAGCAGACACACAATTGTAGTGAACAGGAGAGTATGCAGAAACTGAAAAAGACACAGGGCATTTTACATGCATGGAAAACAGAGGTATGCAGAACAGTTACATGACAGCAGCAGAAAGGACAAAATCACAGCAAGCCAAGGGCCAGAAAAAGGGCTGAGTGAAATTGTTTTATGTAACTGAAAATGTGAAAATGTAAAGTTTTATTTATTTTATATTGTTTGTGATGCATTGGCAAGTCTTTGGTAGGAAAACAAAACTCCACTGTAAAACTGAAATTTGTATAAATTGCTATATTCCTCTGAATGAGCTAGACAAAGATAATGAGAAGGCAGAAGTCAAAGATTCATCATTGTACACTTCGAATTCCCTGAGGAATACAAACAGTCATAAGGAGAACTCTATAAATGATATCACATTGATATGCATAAAAAGGTTAGAGGTTTTGAGAATGAAAAAATGAAGCAGTGAGTCAGAGAAGGAGGAGGAGATGATAGAGAATTTGAGAAGATACAGAGATGATACGGGGCAAATATGAGGATTGATGGACAGCAGAAAAGAAGGAACAGAACAGAGCTGATATCCAGGTAAATCAAAAAGTTTTTTTTTTGAAAGAGTGAGGAAGTTGGAGCTTCCCTATCAAGTTGTAGCTTGATAGATGTCAGTTGTAGCTGACTGAGGTAGGAGCCTCCTATAGGTTGTAGCCTGCAGAAAATAGATGGGAGTTGGTGCTTCCACATCAAGTTGTAGCTTGATAAATGTCAGTTGTCGCTGACTAAGGTTGGAGCCTCCTGTAGGTTGGTGCCTGCAGAAAATTGATGAGAGTTGGAGCTTCCTTGCAAGTTGTAGCTTGCAGAATTGAGGTAGGAGCCTCCTGTAGGTTGGTGCCTACAGAAAATCAGTGGTGAGAGGGAGTTGGAGCTTGCCATTGCATCACAACAATAATAAGATGCAGTTTTCTCCCTTATGGGTTTCCACTTATATCTGTTGTTTATGTGCATGATGTCTATGTGTTGATTTGATATATCGTATCTGCTTAATACTCGTTGCTCACATATTAATACTGTTGTTACATTAACTAATCTGCTTAATACTTGCTGCCCATAAATTAAGATTGCCCTCATATTAAAGTTAATCATGGAATGAAGGTGTAAACAAGTTTAAAGGAAAGTTTTTAAAAGTCCATGAATGTATTAAACTGATTCAACCCCCCTCTCAGTTTAACTAAGGGTTCAACAAGGTGATTGCTTTTTTCTGATCCAAGATACAAGACAATCTCCCATAAAGAATGCATTTCCACTGGTACTTTTTCGATCATCCACACTTCCGGCCCAATCAACATCAGAATAAGCTATCACAATAAGAGTTGAACTCTTAGGATACCAAAGACCGAAATCAGTCGTTCCTTTCATATATCTGAGAATTCTTTTCACAGCTGCTAGATGGGATTGTTTAGGACTTGACTGAAATTTCGCTACCATTCCTACTACTTGCATAATATATGGTCTTGTAGCAGTTACGTATAGGAGAGCTCCAATTATTGACCTGTAAAGAGTTGCATCTATTTGGGGGGTATCATTTTCTTTTCTTAATTTGCAATCTGTGGTCATTGGTGTGCTCATAGGTGCACAATCTTCCATCCCATATCTTTTAAGCATGTCTTTAAGATATTTTGCTTGAGATAAAAACATGTCTGTAGAGCTTTGAGATATTTGTAGCCCAAGAAATTAAGACAGCTCACCAATCATGGGCATCTCGAATTTTTGGACATATTTAGAGCAAATTCATGGCTCATTTCTTCATCATTGCTAGCAAAGATTATATCATCGATGTAAACAAGAGTGATTAGAAGTTTTTCCTTGTCCATCTTCATGTAGAGATTGCTACCAGCCACTCCCTTTTTGAAACCTTCTTGTTGCAGATAGTGATCCAACTTTGCATACCATGCTCTAGGGGCTTGTTTTAATCCATACAAGGCCTTTTTTAGTTTGCATACAAGGTCTTTTCCTTCAGCAAGATCAAATCCTTCTGGTTTCTCCATGTAAACTTCCTCCTTGAGATCTCCATTCAAGAATGCTGATTTTACATCCATTTGATAAACCTTGAATCCTTTTGAGCAAGTAAATGCTAGAAACATTCTTATGGCTTCCATTCGAGCTACTGGTGCAAAGGTTTCTTCGAAGTCAATTCCTTCGATTTGCGAGTATCCTTTGCAGACAAGTCTGGCTTTATTTCTGATGATTTGTCCATCTTCATTCATCTTGTTTTTTAATACCCATTTTGTTCCAATTATATTTTTATCTTTTGGGCGAGGTACCAGTTCCCAATTCTCATTTTTTTTCGATTTGAGACATTTCTTCTTCCATGGCCTTTATCCAATGAGGATCTTTTCTTGCTTGAGAAAATTTTTCAGGTTCTATTAAAGATAATAGAGCCACATCATCTTTCTAGGGGTGCTTATCATCCTTCTTAGAGTTTGGATTCCTTCATCTATATTTCCGATGACCTGTTCTTCTGGATGATATCTTTGAACAAACTCGATCTTGGAGGGAGTTTGTGAAGATTCATTTTGAGGTTCTCTTTGAGGTTCTTCATTCTCCTCTTCTTTTTCAAGTTCTTCTTCACTTTGTTCAAAGAAAGGCTCAACTTCATGATCTTCAATTCCTTTTTCTGGAAGGCCTTCATCAATCTTTACATCAATGCTTTCCACTATTCTTCGTAGACGATAGTTGTAACATTTGTAAGCTTTGCTCCTAGTGGAGTATCCAAGAAATATTCCTTCGTCAACTCTTGAATCAAATTTACCTGGTGAGTCATCATTTATTTTTATGAAACATTTGCTTCCAAAAACCCTGAAATGTTTTACTGAAGCAGGTCTTCCTTTCCATAATTCACAAGGAGTCTTTTCATTATTTGGTCTTAGTTGAGTTTGATTTAAGGTGTAAACTGCAGTGCCAACTGCTTCTCTCCAAAATGTTGGTTGCAAATTGGCTACTAATAGCATTGTCCTTGCCATTTCTTGAATGGTTTGGTTCCTTCTTTCAACTACTCCATTTTGTTGTGGTGTCCTAGCAGTAGAGAGTTCTCTTTCGATTCCATGCTCTTTACAAAATTTATCGAACTCTTTTGAGGTGAATTATCCTCCTCTATCCATTGTAAGACATTTAATCTTAGAATCTTTCTCGTTCTCAATGAGAGCTTTAAGATTTTTAAAACATTCAAATGCTTCGGATTTATATTTTATGAAATATATCCACATCATTCTAGTATAGTCATCAACAAATAGAGAAAAGTACCTTTCACCCTGAAGAGTTGGACTTCTAGTTGGCCCACACAAATCTGCATGAATAATTTCCAAAGGTTTTGTTGTTGAGAACTCCTTAGTTTTGTGGCTAGTTCTGGTGCTTAGTTTTGTGGCTAGTTCTGGTTTGCTTTCCATGTTGGCATGGGCCACATACAACTTGATTTGGTTTGCACATTTTTGGAATATCCCTTACTGCATTAATTTTGCTGATGTTGACTAGGTTATCAAAAATTGTATGCCCCGATCACTTGTGCCATAACCAACTTTCATCTGTTTGACTTAAGTAACATTTATCTTCTTGGATTCTACTGAGAATGTAAACATTATTTGGTGTTCTTACTCCTTTCGCCACAAGCTCTCCTAAGGACGAGTCTCTTATTTCATAATTTTTTGTACTAAAGACAACATTATGTCCTTGGTCACAAATCCAGCTGACACTTAAGAGATTGTGTTTGAGCCCTTCTACCAGCAAGGTATTTTGAGCCTTTCCTAGTCCATTGACAAGGGTAGCAGTCCCTTTTCCAGTGATTTTAGCAGATCCACTTCCAAAGGATACATTTCCATTTTTCTTGTTCAATGAGATAAACTTATTTTGGTCACCTGTCATATGTCTCGAGCATCCACTATCCACGAACCAATGATTTTCTTCACTATGAGCACATAGAGCTAGGCCACATTTATCAGTTTTGAAATTTACGTTTTTAGCTTTTTCCCTTTTGAGAGGGAAATTTTGTTCGTTATGATCATAATCATCACATAATGAGCAAGACAGATCAAACTTAGCCAAAGGATCAAAGGAATTGTAAGTTTTGATTTGTTCTTGCTCTTTAGGCCCACGTAGTTGGTTTGGTTGATTATTCAATCTTGGTGCTTCATTCTTATTAGCCTTGCAATGCTTAGCTTGATGCCCAAAGTTTTTACAATTGTAACAATGCCCAAGAAAAATAGTTTGATACCTGTTGTAGTATACATAGCTTGAATCAACATCCTTCCTTGAAGTTGCTCTTTCAAATCTTGGTTTTGAGATGTGACCTTTTTCCTGAGATGATTTTTCTTCTTTTGGATGGCAAGAGAGTACATCAGCATAACTTCTGGCATTATTCTTCATACTCAATGATTCTCCTTTGAAACCAATTCCAGACTTGTCATGTTGAGGTCTTTGAGTGTTAAGAATGTTGTCAAGAGCTAGAAAGCTTTTCCAACTCCTTTTGATTTGCTCCAATTCCTTTCTTAGGGACACTATTTTAGCTTCATGTTTTTCACAGATATCATTCTTCTCTTTTCATTGATGTTCAAGAAGTCTCCCCTTCTTTTTGCTTCCTCTCTTTCTATTTTGAGACAAATTATCTTCTTTTGTAGGTTCTCATTTTCTTCAATGGCACTCATTAGCAAACTATCCATGTTTCTTTCATCTTCTATTTTTGAGTCATCATCATTTGTAAATGCCATGAATAGTGTTTCTTTGCCTCCAACATAATTACTTTCCTCATCTGATTCATCATCGCTTTCTTTGTACTGATGCACATTTCTAGTTGATTTCCTCTTTATGACTACGAATTCATCTTCATCAGACTCATCTTGTTTAGAGAAGAAGTTCTTCTTATTAAACCCTTTCTTTTTGCACATCATTCTTTTAGAGTCCTTTTCATCATCACTATCATGTTTATGAGGACATTTTGCAGCGTAATGACCTATTCTTCCACAATTGAAACAAATAAGAGGGTACTTACCTTTTAGCTTAGATCCCCTTTTTAGTCTTCGTACAAATTGAGCTAACTCGTTTTTAGTATCTGATTCATCGTTGTTGTAATTCCATCCTTTTCCTTCTTTTGTAGATTTTGAGGCTTTGAAAGCTGCTTCTTTGAAATTTGGGATCTCTTTCCTCATCTCATAGGCAATAATAATTCCATGAATTTCATCCATCTTGAGAGTATCTAGGTCCTTCATTTCTTCTATGGCACTTACTTTGGAGTCGAATCTGTCAAGAAGTGATCTCGGGATTTTTTGAACTACGGTGCTTTCTTCAATATTTTCCCCTAGTCCTTTAAGAGAGTTAACCACTTCAGCTACTCTGAGGAAGTATGATGCAATATCTTCTTCATCATCCATTTTCAGACTCTCGAATTGTCTTCTATAGGTTTGAAGCTTTGCCTTCTTAACTTTGGAGTCCCCATCATATAGCGAAACCAATTTATCCCATACTTCTTTGGCTGAGTCACAGTTCATGACTTTCGTAAATTCAGAATCGATGATTCCACTAGTGATGGGATTTAAAGCTTTGGCATTATCAATGTAGGATTTTCTTTCATCAGGATCAGTTGGAAGGCCGTTGGGAGCTTTGTATCCACCCAAAACAGAGTGCCATACTTCAGGGCCAAGAGACATTAGATAGTAGGACATCCTCTTTTTCCATAAACTAAAATTTGTTCCATCAAAGATAGGGAGTTTCCCTGTTGCTTCCATGTTCTTCATTGTGCCTAAGAATCCTTCTTCCAGCTGTTAGGCTGATAATGAAGAAGCTGGCTTTGATACCAATTGTTGGAAATACTGAGAGGGGGGTGAATCAGTATTTCTTTTCAATTGTTAATTATTGCCAATTAGATTCTTCACAATTAAAGACAGAGAGATATATATAATAATGATATTAAGAATTAAAGAGAACTTCAATCCCTTTTTAATAATAGTATACAATAGATGAGAGAAGGGCACCAACCCTTTTAATGAAACAGGCACCAACTTGGACTTTGATGAGGCTCCTACCTCTAGGGCTTCGACCCTATCTTCTCAAGGCACCAACCTTGTGTTTAGGGGCACCTACCCCAAGGACACCAATCCTTCAGAATTCTTTAGAGAGAAAATGTGAGATGTACTTACTTAATTGTTTTCAACAAGAATCTTCACCATTCAATTAATTTGATCCAAAACTGTCCTTGACTGTCCAATAAAATGTTTCCAAGAGTCCTCTGTCATATGTGACTGTCCTTGTCTACAAATGCTTGACTATCAATTACAATCTTCCACAAGACTTCTTCAATCCAAGCGTCACAGACCACTATCCAAACACTTCTCCACAGGTTTGAGCACTTGATCAACGATAGCTGTCCGAACTTCTGCACTAGGTAGCTTCCACACTGTTCAAAATCTTCAACAAGACCGAGGGTAATTTCTTCACAAATGGCTGGTCTGAAGTTCGAATACTGTAGTGAATTACCACAAAAGTTACCGCAGATTTGACGTTCAAGGGATTTCCAGCCTCAGGGTAAGGAGAAGTCTGAGCCTTCCTTAGTGACAATTCACAACGGTTTGAGGTACTGGAGACTGTAAGTTACCCACAGAATTTTACAAGCTCCTTATTACTGCCCACCAGCTTTAAGCTACAGCTCCGAGTGACTGAGATTTGGCCTCCTCCACAGGTCTGTACTTCTACGATTTCGTGGAGAGGTTTTTTACAGGCAGTTTGTCCAAGCTCACTTGTCACGGCTTTTCCAAGAGTCAAGCCTTATCACAAATGTCAAGTAATCTTTCTCGGCTTCTAAAACTTCATTAAGTTCACGAGGTGTGAACTGAGTTTCTGTGGTGTATCTCTTATAACCAAGTGATGTGCTTGACCTCTGAAACCTGTATTTTTTAAATGAGTACAAATAGTATATATATATATAGTCTTCTTTGCAACAACAAATGAACAGACATGACCTTGTTTGGAGGCCAACTTGTATCCCTGAGCATAGGTCGGCTCAAAACACATAAATATATCCTTGACTTGAAAAAATCATATCTCCCAAATGGCATGGAGTTTCGGGCCAAGTAATAGCTCATCGGAAAGACAAAAATATGCTCTAAGAGATGGCATAGGTGTCAATTTAGAAAGATGCCTTTAAGGAGGTAAAAATATTTTTTCTTTATGACTGTCCTTAATTTTTGTGTGTAGAAAATGCATAGGACAGAATGCCTTCTCCATTGCTTGGCTTCTTCTTCATTTGTCTTTTCCGTTGTTTGGCTTATCAATCATGGGGTCATAGCACCATCATGTAGGAGAAAACTTCAAATGATATCTTCCATGTTATCATTAAGTCTTTCAACCTGTTGCCATCAATGAAAACTTGGATTAACAAGTATAATTGCAGATTTCAGGAAGTTGTTTTAGGTTGTCAACTACATATTTGTGTAAGCTATCTCAGTCAAAGAAGAATTTGTTGAAGTTGGGACAATGATCATAAGAAGAAAGGCAACCTTAAAAGTAGGAGAAAGTGAGGAAGGTAAATCTGAGATTTACCTTCCTAACCACAGCTCAGGGAATCCAACTAAAAGTGTATGCAAAAAGAAGAGAATGTTGCCCCTATATTTGACTGAGATATAAGTGAAAATTGGAGACCAAGTTCCCTAGTACCAGTTCAGAACAGTGCAGATTGGTGAAGAAGAGAAGAATCAAGTTTGAAGAAGTTGTATCAAGGTCTTGGAAGCATATCTAGGTCAAGGCTCTGAATCTTGGTCATGGTACTTGTCATTTGAAGATCTATAAGAAGAATTTCTCGTGGGTTTTCCTCTCCAAGAGGGTGAGGTTTTGCCCTGGCTCTAGGAGCCTAATTTTGTGTCTCATGCATTTTGATAATTAATTTGATGAAAGACTAACTAAGCTAATGAAATAAAAACATAAGTAACTCAAGCAAGCTCACAAGTAATTATCAAGAAGAGAATTTGTATTAAACACCAACCCTCTAAATTCTCAACATGTAGATACAAGTGAAGGTGTGTGCTTTCACTTGAATGCATGTAAACATGTAACTAAAATGTTGAATTACCTTATTGAAGAAGGTGTGCATGGTTATCCTAAATTATGCACATGCACAATAACCTATTGATGACATTGACACATGCAACCAAGTTGGTCTTAACGCTTAAGACAAAAAAAATTCAACACTAATTTATAATTAAAAATCAAGCTCAGTGGAATTTAGGATGTTATTGTCATCCATCATACAAGTTAATAACCTAGATTTAGGTTCAAAATATGGCTTCCAAGACAAGACACAATATAAAAAACAAAGGCAATGTCGAGATTTCCAATCTATAGGAAAATAACAACTACATGGTGAAGACTTTCAAGATTTCAATTGCTCCCACTAGCAAAAATCTAAAGTTCCCTATAATGCACAAAGTTTTCTTGTTTCCAATATTTTTTAAACTCTTAGAACAACAAATAGAGACATTTTCTTTGTTTAATTTACATCCTTTTCTCACAAAGCTCAAAATCCTAAGTAAAGCTTTGACACTCATTATAAAAGAGGTGGCCATTTCAATGCCTATAGTAGAGATGTGATAAGCTAGGGTAGGATTAGGTCCCTAGCTAGCATTGTTCTTTAGTTTGTGGCTAAACTAGTTGAATCGCACAATTGGTCAAGTTGAGCTAAGGAAACCAAGAGGGTTGCAATGGTGAAACATGATACATGCACGACTCTATGAACAATAATTGAAAAAGGTGGAAGCTTAATATGATTGAAGAATAAACTTCACAACAATGATTTATCCAATGACGAAACACATTCATTATTTATGAATGAATCTTCAAGTGAGGAGTAGCATGAACACATGAAGTGTGAGTGAAAAATATAGATAACTAGTGTGCTTGTAGAGCATGGTACACAATGATAGGAATAGTAACATAATGCACAAATAACAACTCAAGACTTCAATTATAACTCTTAATGTGCTAGGAACATATGTAGAAATTATTTGTGTAGAATAAGTAATGAACCATAAGACAATGAACTATTTGAACTTGAGAAAGAAAACCATGACATCAAATATTGTTCAACTGTACATATTGTTGCAAATGAAAAAATGAGCTACAAAATTGTTAAGGATTGAAGTGATGTGAAGGATAATTATGACTTTAGTATTGTGAGAGAACAAAGTGACTTTGTCCTCTCAAATATTACAATCCAAGGGAGATATAAAAGGAAACCCCAACTTATGTGCATATCTATGTACCTAAGATATCTTAAATTGTATGCTACTCCATAACTTGCTTGCTCGCATGGATGAAAATGTGTATGATGATTTTACAATTGCTATTGTTACAATTTATAGAAAAGGATTGATCAAGGCAATCCCTAATCAACGGCCTCAAGTGTATTGATCCTTGGGTTAGTCCTTGAAATTAGGGTCATTGAGGTGTGTGTGGTCTTTGTCATCATTGAGAAAGGTGTGTATGCCAATTTTCCAAATTGCAACATGTCGTTGACTTGAGTTGTCAATTTGGAGTTGAAGTGGCATACATGATTGGATATCACTGGAGCTAACATTGTGTGTATCAAACAATGTTGCAAGACTAACAACATGTAGTAGATTGAGCACAAGTCATGAGTGTGAGCCCACACCAATGTTTGATCCACACGACACCAAGTATAGCAATAAGAAATAGTTGCACCTAAGTTATCAAGTGTAATGAGCCTTGAAGAAAATTTGTTGCACTAAATGTTGAGAAAGGCTTCCTAGCAAGGACTAGAAGTGCATTGATGCATGGATAAGGCATAAGATATATAAAAAGTGATTAATCCATATACTGGATGTAAGAAAATGGGAACTCTATACATATTAATTCCATGGTGACAATGAAGGAAAGGAGATGATATGAAAGCAACCATCTTGACGTTAGTTCATTGGTGAGGTTGATGGAGTATTAAGTTGTGGTTTGCTGAACCACATAATAGATGCTTCAAGGGGATGAGGTCAGATGCAAATCTCAGCCAATTTGGCAGAGAAGATATCCTTAATACCGAACACCTCAACCAAAGTAAACACACTTTTTGCAATGCAACTCCTCAGAGCATGCTCCTTGAAGCACTTTGGAATGAAAATAAAATAAGAAGAAAAAGATGAAAGCATCGCTTTGGTGTGAAGAAAGAAAAGAATAATAATATGAAATGTAATTTACATCCAATGGAAATCATGCGACCATAAGAATAAAAGTCACCTTAAACTCAGGTCAAATCCTACTTTGAAATTGATGAAAAACCATTAACTTACAAACTAAAGGAACAAGGAAAGGTTTGAATATTCCATTGGTTACTTCAGCACTTTATAGATTAAAGCCATTTTCCTTTTATCACTCATTATTCACAACGAAGATAATATTTTATGTATCCCAGTCCCTTCCAATAAATAGTGTGAAGAACGTTGAAAGAAAGCCTTGTCTTTTAGTCATTCACTGTTACCAAAAGGTACATTGTACAATACATGTGCATAAGCATAGATGCTGGTTATGGTTTGTTGCTCTCTACTTCACGAAAAAAAAAATGGATAATATGTTTTTTAGCATTTTACTTCGATGGCATATATTTAAGTTTTTAGCATTTGACATTTTTGCAATTTCCCATATAACAATCAATTATTTACAATTTACATTTTGCTTTAAATGGAAACAATCTTCTTTATGTTATAAATTATAAAATATGCATCCTTTTATAAAGGTTGTAGTTTATGTAGCTGCTAGGATTGGAAAATTGATATTGCTAACAAATCAATCAAACTTCAACAACCTTTTAAAATGGTATGCCAGGACATCAAATCAATTTGAAAGTTTAACGACCCGGAAAGAATCCATTACTTGACGTAGATCATCTTCCTCTCGTGCAAACAATTTCTCTGGGGTTTGCAGTCTCAACGCATATAAACAATTGTTCTCCACACCAAGCACAGAGAGGTAGCGCCTATCCCACTCCAATTGTTGAATCCTATCTTGTGGCATGACAGCCATCTCGTTGGAACTTGCAAAGGACTTAACATTAACCTACATAAAGACAAGCCAAAGACACATCAAATGAATGATCATTCTAGTGCAGGTAATGAACTGCAACCTATTTATTGCATTTGCATGACACGGTAAAGGCATATATAGAACCAAAAATAAATCTGTAAAAGGTGTTACAGGCCTCAGCTTCGTCTTCATGAGTCACCCACCTTACAGACAGCTTATTTTGTGAGTATGCGATTTTGAAAAAACCGCACAAGATTTCAAACGGTAACGATTGGTTCAAAATAGCCACCCATTAAATATAGGCTCATTCAACATAATTGGAAAAATCGATGCCCTGAACATTCACCAAGAAGTAGAATCTCCTAATGTCAGCGCCAAAGCAGAGATGCCAGCTCCCTTCACTTACGTAGGAAAGGGATCTCTATGTGATAGCATTTTGGCTGTCTCTATGGTGTAAGTAGCACTTGACATACTTTTAAATTTAGTAATCAAATATAAGATGCATTAAAAAAATGGAGGACAAAAATATGTAGAATCTTTGCCCCTTGGAGCACAGACCCATGTGCGAGCCGTCTAGCTTTCACAGGACACGGATCTTAATTTAACTCTAACGTCTATCTGTTGTTCTCTGGTGTTTATTTGAAGTGATATAAGTTGCATTTAAAAAAAAAGAAGGATACCTGGATATCATAGTACATCTTTCCATCGTCAGCAACTCTGGAGGATGTGGAGAGAATACTGGATTCTCTTCGAACTCCAAGCCTAGTAGACATGAACTCTGTCAGATATTGTTGGAGGACTTTTCTCCCTGCTGCTTCTGGAGGGCCTAAATCATTGATACTGTTAAAGTTTGAAGATGATGGAGAAGTGATTTCCACAGACACATTCTCATCAAGATTTATAGGATCCCTAAAGAAGATGTCTGCATTTGCACCTCTAACTTGAATCCAGTTCTGAGGATACTTGAAAGTGTATCCATCAAATTTATCAAAGTATTCCTTGTAACGAAAAACAGGCTTTGCTAAAGCTAGCTCATTAATTGCAACATGGGATGCAAATGCAGTGGATAACGTATAATAGAGAAGAATTCTGCGAGGAAATGTAGTTAGAGGACGTTGGGATGACTCTTTCTGTGTAATTGTCAAAGCTGTTGAATCACCACTACAGCTGCAGGTGCTTGACGAGAACCTTGATATTGCTGAGATTTTCCTGAGACAGGTGACATCTGATTTTACCCATGGAAGTTGCCACAAAGCTTGTGCAGCAACCATTGTCTCTGCATTCCATTAGTCACAAACATTGATCAGGATATAACAATAAAAGTTTTTAGAGTTCAGTCAAGCTGCCAAATCAAACTTGACCCAAAACAGGAGGAAAATTATATGTGAGGGAGATGCTTTGACCTCCTTGGATGTGAAAAATGTCCTGAGGGACTTTAAAACAACATAGATAAAAGAGAGTTATGTGGGTTTCTTACTACTAATTAAGGATAACCACCATTACAAGAAAAGGCAAAATTAACTCCTTAATCATATAATTACCAAGAAAAAATATTTGGTCATACCTGCTAGACTATTCAAATAAAAACTGCAGTGTATCCCAAGTCAATGACTGATGGAAAGTATGGAAAAGTTATACAAGTGACTTAGCTCCAGAAAAACCCGAATCTGTATAAGAAAGTAATTGAGATGATGAATTCTACTCCAATTTTCTTCCTATCAATGTAACAACAAAATTATCCTTCTAGCTAGGTAGCAAAATTCAAACAATACTTACATGAAGCATGGGCAGGTTCTTTTAAGTTTTACCCAAGCTGCTGGTCTTAATCTGCTATTAATCTGACTGCATCAATGCTTTAATATGCCTGTAATACAATGTTTCCAATCCCGAACAATCCTTTAGTTGTTAGGTTTGTCATAATGAACAATTTCTCAAACTAATATTGCTTCACAACTACACACTACAAAAGTATATTGGTGTCTACAAACTACTACACAAATGGAGTTATTAATTGGGAACCTAATAACAGACTTATAGCTTATGATTTAATTGTTTGTAGTTGCCATCTTGGCATCCAATAATGATAAAGTTGCAGATAATTTCAAAAGGTAACACTAAGATCTTTAATCAAAGCTGTAGTTATCAGATTTATAATTTCATTGGTTGTGGATAATATCAAAATTGTCAAATTCAGTGGATCATTTTTATTTAGTACCATTTTAGCAATGGAAAAAAGGCCCATTTCCACGAACTGCCTATTTGTGCCCTCTGAGTCATATACTATAACATAATATTATGCAGGCATGTCATATATTTAATTATTTTTAAATCGTTTGAACTAAAGGAATCTGATAATTTTACTAACGTGGACCTTGCAACTTTTGCAAACATGCCATCCGCATACTTGTGGATCCCACAGTGTTTGCAACAATGCTTATCCAAGACAGATTTCTTCATAATCTTGTTTTGTCTTCTAGGCCATTAAGATCCTCTTACACAAAACTGTGGAAGTCAAACCAACCTTGCAAAGTTGATCTTCTTCTTATCGTCAAGACCATTATAACTATAATGACTCTCACAAAATTTCTGTAGTAATATTATCCAAGTTGTAGAAATTATGCTGTAGATCTGCAACTGCTCATGAAGTTTTAATCAAAATTACAAGACATAAACCTACTCTACTGCTCTGCGGACATTAATTCACAATCTAGAACAAAAATTTCAGACATACAATAAGAAATTACACACATGCAACAAGTATTTTTATATGGGGAAAGCAATCTGCTAAAAAACTCCAATGCCTCTTTCATTAATCAAATGAATAGAGATGTATTACAATTACTTTGTTCAACTGAGCTCACCCTGCAAGTGCACAACCTATCTCTCTGCTCACTGAAGGCCTCTGACCCAAACTTAGTCAATTTCTTCCTTGGCTTGAGCTCTTATTTCCTTGCGTTGTTCCTTGAGGAATTGGGCCCCTATTATTTAGGAAATTCCTCAAATTGAATTACGCAATTCCTTAGGCTGATCATCTGACTGCATGCAACACCTGTACACTCAAGACTAGTCTACAACTGATGTTACACTGCCTTGGAATCTCCACCAAGCCTGGGGAACTTGAATTCTCTGCATGCACTAGCTATTTTGGGCTGATTGATCAATTAACTGGATGATCACTGAGTTTGATTGAATTCCCACTACACAACTTGGCCCTCCACTAGTTCCTCCAACAGTTGGAACTAGTTTAACTGAAAACAACCTTAGATAACTGACCTTGATTGCTACAAATTAGCAATCACACATGCTTAACTGAACTCTAACTCCTCCAACTCGAATTTACTGAGTAAACTGGGTGACACAAGCCATGTCACACAAGTTAACATCATCCAAGTCGTTTGCTGATGTGGGAATTCAAATTTTCTCAATTTAATCAAGGCAAAATCAAATTGAGAATTTCTTGCTACATTTTTCAACACTCCCTCTCAGAAATAAAGAGATTACCAACAACCCCTATCTTGCACCTGTGGAACTCGAACTGTCCTCTTGACAAGGCCTTTGTCAAAATGTCAGCATCGTGTTCCTCTGTCGAAATGTAATGCAACAACATTCTCTGCCTCTGCACACAGTCTCGTAAATGGTGATAACAGATATCTATATGCTTGTATCGATCATGAAAAACAAGATTCTCAGAGAGCTTTATGGAACTCTAATTATCACAGTTGGATCCATCATCTGACCAAACAATCCAACAAGTATCTTTCTCATCCAGATCGCCTCACATGTTGCTTGACTTGCATCCATGTATTCTGCTTCTGCCAAGCTGAACGTCATAGATATTTGCTTTCTATTGTACCAGGAAACCGCTGCGGACCCAACAATGAAAATTCCACTTGATGTACTCTTTTGGTCTGATGGACTCCCCACCTAATCTGCATCTGTGAAGCCACACAACTTTGCTCCCTCTATCCGTATGTACCATAGCCCAAACTAGGTAGTGCCTCTAAGGTATCGTAGAACATGCTTAGCTGCCTTCCAAAATAATTTGGTTTTCCAAAATAATTTGGTTGGCCTAACCATAGCTTGGCTCAGCTGGTTGACTACATAACACATATCGGTAAACAGTAGCATCCACTTCCTCACCTGAAGTAGCATCCTCTTTCCTCTAGTTGGTCACTGGAGGTGTCTCCATGGGTTTGCAACTCTCCATGCGGAACCTATGTAGTATCTCATTTGCTTACTTGCCTTGAGAGACAAACAATTCCCCATCTCCTTGCCATACTTCGAATCCGAAGAAGCCGTGCATGAGACCCATGTCCTTCATTTCAAATTCTCTTGCAAGGTCCTTCTTACAAGATCTAATCAGTTGTTCATCACTAGTTAAAATCAAGTCATCAACATATAACACAATAATCAACAATTTACCTTCTACCAAGATATGATAGAGGTTTGCATTTGCTTCACTTTTGGTGAAGCCCAAACCGGTGAGATAGCTATCAATCCTGGTGTACCAAGCACGGGGTGCTTGCTTGAGACCGTACAACGCTCGCTTGAGTCTACACACATGAGACTCTCGATCAAAAGTCTCGAATTCTTCTGGTTGCTCGATGTACACCTCCTCCTCAATAACTTAATTGAGGAATGTTGCTTTCACATCCACCTGTTGGATCTTCCACCCCATCTGCGCAGCTAGAGCAAGAATTGATCTGATGGATGAGTACCTTGCTATAGGAGCAAAGGCCTCCTCATAGTCAATCCCTTCAACCTAAGAGTACCCCATGGCCACAAATCTGCCCTTGTACTTTTCTATGCTTCCGTCTACTACCTACTTTACCTTGAAGATGCATCTTGAACCCACAACTGATTTATCTGTTGGTCTTGGGACCACTTCCCAAACACTGTTCTTTACAATAGATTTGTATTCCTCCACCATTGCATCAACCCATACAGGTTACTCTACTGCTTCCTCGAAAGAGGAAGGCTCAATCTCTGCAACCTCAGTCATTAGAGCCATGTAGCTAGTGTACCGATCTGGTGACCTTCTCTGCCTGCATTGATTTGAAGGAGCACCCACAATCTCCCTCGCATCCTGCACAAGTCTCTCAGCTTCCCTGGTTCTTTTCCTTCCTTCTCTGGATGGTTCTACTTGAGTGGTTGTCTCCACTCTCTGCTCCTCAATTTCTGGCTGCTCCAAAACTTCCTGAGGATCCTCCTTCGGAGCTAAAAGCTCCTCTTCTGGTGGGACCTGAAGCTCCCTCTCAAGAGAGCATCGCATCGCTTTCTCCTCATCAAATTTTACATCCCTTCGCACAACTGTCATTCTGAGGGATGGCAAGTACACACGGTAGTTGTGGGGAGTTTCTATGTAACCCACAAATACCCCAATTTTGTTGTCGGCTCTAGCTTCTTCCTTGATTCTTTGGAGACATGGCAGTAGACGGAGGCTCCAAAAATCCTGAAGTGTTACACATTCGGCTTCCTCCCCGAGAAATCCTCCTCTGGTGTAATCATGCCCAGAATCCGACAAGGACTCTAGTTCCGCAAATAGACTGTTGTGTTGCATGCTTCGTCCCACAAGTGCAGAGGTAGGCCTTGGTCATGCAACATTGCCCTCGCTCCACCCACAATGCTACGATTCTTTCTCTCAACCGCCCCATCCTACTGTGGGTTGTGGGGTGCTTTCAACTCTCGTCAAATGCCTTCTTTTGCATAGAAATTTTTAAACTCATTCGACACGTACTCACCTCCATTACCGCTCCTGAGAGCCTTCACCTTCTTGTCGGTTTCTTTCTCAGCCAGTGCCTTGAATTCTACGAACTTGGAGAATGTCTCATCTTTCTTCCGCATGAAGAAGATCTAGCACTTCCATGAGAAGTCATCAATAAAAATGACAAAATATTTGTGCCTAGCAGTGGAGGTTGTTGAGAAAGGTCCACAAACATCAGAGTGGATCCTTTCCAGGACTACATGTGCTTTTTGTCCCGGTCATGGAAAGTGGATTTTGTGTACTTCCCCAAAGTACATCCTTTGCATACATCCTACTGCTCAAGTGTTCCTTTGGGGAGGCTTGTGGTTATCTGTTGCATGATCTTCAAAGCGCCGTGATGCAAATGGCTAAATCTTCTATGCCAAAGTTCACCGACATCGCGACTTTGCACCTTCTCCGCCTTTCTGCTCAATGCAGCATAATCCTCCACATCTAGCTTGTAAAAGTTATTCACATGAACCTTGATCTGCTTCACCTGTCCCGTGGCTATGTGTCTCAAGAACGCCTTTCCTTCGCTAAAGATCACATCAGAACCACGATCTTCCAAAACTGCAATAGAGATGAGATTTTTCTTTAGGCTCGGGAATGAACATCACATCCTTGAGCCTGAGGGGGGAGCCTGACTCCCTCTGAAAGGTGACTGTACCAATCCCCGTCACGTTGTACCTTCCGTCGTCCCCCATATCAATGTGCATTTTCAAGTCTTTCTCCTCCATGTCACTGAAAAAATATGTATTCCCCGTCATGTGGAACAAATACACTTGAGTCCAAGTACCACACACTTCGCATCACTATCCTAGCCATGCATGCAATGAGGGAAAAGTCAAGCTCGAACTGTGAATCCAAGGGTTCACCCGTTGCTCCTCTTGAAGTCTTCTTGCTTGTCTTCTTGTGTGGACACTTAGTGGCATAGTGCCTGAATTCATTACAATGGAAGCATTTACTTTTTGACAAATCTTTCTTCTTGCCCTTTTGACTAGTTTCTGGTTTGGATTGGGATTTCTTCCCTTTTCCCTTCTTTGCCTTTCCAGCTAATGCAAAGTTTTCTTCATCCTCGCACTTGGATGAAGTCCCATCTTTGGTATTCCACCTTATTTCCTCCTGTACCAAATCGGACTGTAAGCGCTTCTAATTCAGTAGTTTCTCCCTCCCATTCACCGAATCTTGATAGTTGTGCCAACTCTTGGGAAGGCCCAGAATGGTTGGGGTTACCAATTCTTCTTCAAGGACATTAACACCGACCCCGCCAAGTTCATCACGACACTGTGTAAACTTGCTCAGATACTGTGGAATTGTGTCATTCTTCTGCATCTTGATACTTCAAAATTTATCCTTGAGCGCCAACTTCCTGTGGTCACTATTATTCTCGAACAATTTTGTCAGTGTTTTCCACATCGCGAACGAAGTTTCTTTTCCGTGAAGATTTGAGAAAATGAGATCTCGTACTCCCTCCAATATGATTCTCCTCGCTTTGGCTACATATTTCTTCCACTGAGCACAGTTCTGGGCATCAGATTCCAGTGGTTGTGCAACATTTGTCTTGATGTATTCTATCAGTCCATTGTCATCCAATACCGCCTCCATGCAATCCTTCCATGCAACAAAATTAGAGGTGCCTTCCAAGGCATACTCTAGCCTTAGTCCATTGAAGGTCATCTTCTCAGCTCTGAAGAAATCCTGCAACATTGATCTTCAATTCGAACCTCCTGAGAAATAGCTTCGAAGTTTCTGCTCTAATGTGAATCTAGCTCTCATACCATGTAGAAATTATAATGTAGATACAAACCTACTCTACTACTCTGCGGACATTAATTCACAATTTAGAACAAAATTTTCAAACATGCAATAAGAAATAACACACGTGCAATAAGTATTTTTATCTGGGAAAAGCAATTTGCTAAAAAAACCCCAATGCCTCTTGCATTAATCAAATGAATAGAGATGTATTATAATTTCTTTGCTCAACTGAGCTCACCCTGCAAGTGCACAACCTATCTCTCTGCTCGTTGAAGGCCCCTGACCCAGACTATGTCCGTTTTTGTCTTGGCTTGAGCTCCTACTTCCTTGCATTGTTCCTTGAGGAATTGGGCCCCTATTATTTAGAAAATTCCTCAAAATTGAATTGTGCAATTCCTTAGGTTGATCATCTGACTGCATGCAACACTTGCACACTCAAGACTAGTCTATAACTGATGTTACACTGCCTTGGAATCTCCACCAATCCTGGGGAACTCGAATTCTCTGCACGCACTAGCTATTTTGGGTTGATTGATCAGTTAACTGGATGATCATTGAGTTTGACTGAAGTCCCACTATACAACTTGACCCTCCACTAGTTCTTCCAACAGTTGGAACTAGTTTAATTGAAAACAACATTAGATAAATGAGCTACTGCTACAAATTAGCAATGACACAAGCTTAACTGAGCTCTAACTCCTCCAACTCAAATTCACTGAGTAAACTGGGGGACACAAGCCATGTCACACCAATTAACATCATCCAAGTTGTCTGTTGATGTGGAAATTCGAATTTTCCCAATTTAATCAAGGCAAAATCAAATTGAGAATTTCTTGCTGCATTTTTCAACACAAGTCTCCAATATCCCAAAAATTAAACATTACACAATGTCAACAGAAAAATTCGAAGTCATCAAAAAATACCTCTCATCCAAGAAATCCAAGCGTGCACTTCTCTCCACGATGAGGTTCAAAAGTTGGAATCTCCAAATTGAAATAATATATACCAAAAATAAACACAAATACACAATGAAACTCTTACAAGAGTATTCAAAAGATTCTATAATATCCCAAATGGAAATAAACAGCAATATAAAGCACATAAACAAAGACATATAGCAACTAGAGACAAATCATAAGAAAAATAGACAATATGGAGAATTCTGAGCCATTTTATTAATACTGAGAAATGGAAATGAGTACAGAGGTGATTAGAATGATGGCACCTCGGCTTGCACTAGGCAAGTGTAGAAAGACTCTCAGGAAATGACTCGGAATGGCTGCTCCCTCAAGACTGCGTTATCTCCAGAGCTGCTGGCACTGCTACTGTGCTACTGCTACTGCTGGAATGAACTGAATCTTTGGGGCTGCTCCCCACCTCGGAAAATTATGAAACTTCGGGAATGGCCTCTCCTCCCAATACCCAGAAAAGCCCAGAAAGCTTTCCGGAAATGGCTGACCCCCGAAAATGGCTCCCTTGAGGCACTACGCTATTCCTCAAGGAGGGATGCTAGCTCTGAATGATCTGCTCCAAATAATGGCCCCTGACTCCTCCAAAACGCTGAGATAGGGAAGGGTTGGCCCCTTTCCCACTATCCCAGGCTGAATCCACCGACAAACCCTCAATCTGGAACCACTTCCTCTCAACACTGCGTCCTCCCTCTCACTAACTGCACTGTCTCTCTGAGTGAATGCTCCAACTGTGGTAGCTATAGCTCTCTCCGACAAAACAAGGATGAAACTCCTCACCCGAGCAGGCACTCGAAGTCCCCCGGGGCTGAGGTTGGGATCTCCGAACGAAGACACCCGATGTACTGAACAGTACGAGCAGACTTTGCTAAACAGCAAGCGTGCTCAATGTCAAAAGACAAATCTCAAAGATGCATAATCAAAATGAATCCAAATGAGGAGACCCTCCCTCCTTTTATGCTTGGTGAGCCTTGCCCTCACCTAGGCCCCACCATCAACTGTGCTGTCTCTTTGAGCCACGTTTTCCATCTCTCTTTGCGCTGGCTTGGTCCCACGCTGCCTACGCTGCCCCTTTTCCCATGCTGCCACTTGACCACTAGGCCCCACGTTGCCAACTAGTCATGTATCTTAAGTGACTTTAGGAAATACTTTTTATCCTAAGTGTGAATTAAGTGTCCCTCTTCACCCACTTTATTTATAACTTAACTTTATAAAGGCAAAATAGTCAAAATTAATATTTCCAATTAGCTCTTACTAATTGGGAATATTACAGTTCTCCCCGGCAAAACGTTGTTTGTCCTCAAGCAACTGTAATGATGGATGCTGCAAAATCTTCTCACTCTCCTAGGTGGCATCCTCATCCGGTAAATTCCTCCATCTCACCAGGTATTCTCTGACTGTGTTGCTCCGCAACTGCCTCTCCCTAGTGTCAATAATGGCCTCCGGCTGTAGCACCAGATGCCCCTCATCATCGATGGGCGGAAGCTCCTCCGTTGCAGTCACCTGCTGTCCTAGTGCCTTCTTCAGGCATGACACGTGAAAAACGTTATGAATCTTGCTACCAATGGACAGCTCCAACTCATATGCAACCTCTCCAACTCTACGTGTCACCCTGTATGGTCCATAAAAGCGAGGCTTGAGCTTTTCAACCCCCTTCTGCTTCAGCGTGGACTACCGATATGGCTACAAGCGTAGGTAGACCAAATCCCCTACCTCGAACTGCCTCTCAACACGTCCCCTGTCAGGGTACAGCTTTTGCTGATTTTGCATTGTAGCCATGTTATCCTTGAGAGCTCGGAGTATATCCTGACTCTCTTGGATCCAATCCTTGGCTCTAGGATCCTTGCTAGCACCAAACATCGTGTCAGCAAAAGATAAAGCATGATACCCATACAATGCATAAAATGGAGAGACATCGATGGACATATGATGAGTGTTGTTGTAGCAATACTCCCCCAAGTGCAACCATCTCAACCATGCCTTCTGCTGACCGCTAACATAGTTACGTAAGTAGCCCTCCAGCCACTTGTTCACTATCTCTGTCTGCCCATCCGTTTGGGGGTGGTAACTAGTACTCAGTGTCAACTCAGTTCCCACCAAACGGAAAAGCTCCTGCCAAAATCCGCCCATGAAGCGGCTATCCCTATCACTAACAATGGTCTTTGGGAGACCATGCAATCTGAAAACATCCCTGAAGAATAACTCTGCTACCTGTGCTGCAGTGTAATGTGTCGATATGGCGAAGAAGTGAGCATATTTAGTCAACCGATCAACGACTACAAATATGCAATCTTTGCCCTGCACAGTGGGCAACCCCGTAATGAAATCCATCAAAATACTCTCCCATTTCCCCTCAGATATGGGAAGAGGCTGCAATAACCCTGCCGGATGGTTCATCTCCCCCTTGTTACGCTGGAAAACTTCGCACTCCCTGACATGTTGGAGTATGTCCTCCTTGAGGCCCTTCTAAGACAACCTCTCCTTGATGACCCTATAGGTCTTGGTGAACCCCTAGTGGCCTGATAATGGCGAGTCATGTGAGGCGTGCAATATCTTCTTCTTGAGTTGGGAGCTCTCAATCAAGAAGATCATATCCCTGTAGTAGATCACCTCGTCCATCACTTTGTACCTATCATCTATCACATGTCCATCCAAAATCTCACAGGCAAAACCATCCTTGGAGTACTCTACCATAAGTTGAGCCCTCCAGTCCGTGTCCAAACTCATCAAGGACAACGCTGTCAATCTGCGTGAAAGTGCATCGGCCACCACGTTGTTCTTCCCCTTGACATACTCGATGTCAAAATCATATGCCTGGATTTTGCTGACCCACTTCTGCTACCTCTCCTACAACTGTTTCTGCTCTAGGAAGAATCAGAGGTTGTTGTGGTCCGTCCTCACTCTGAACCTGTTCCCTACTAGGTACTGCCGAAACTTGGCCAATGCATGCATGATGGCCAACATCTCCTTGTCGTATATAGCATACAACCTCTCATGTGGCAGCAGCTTCCGGTGCTCGAAAGCTATGGGATAGCCTCCATGCATCAAAACTGCGCCTATCCCCTCCCCTGATGCATCACACTCCAGGACAAAAGGCTGAGTAAAATCTGGCAATGCCAAAACCGAACAACGACTCATCACCTCCTTGAGCCTGTCGAAAGCCCTCTGCGTTGTATCAATCCAACTGAATGCCCCCTTTTTGGTGAGATCCGTAAGGGGTGCTGCACGCTGGGAGAATCCCTTGACGAACTTCCGGTAGTAGGTGCAGATACCCACAAATCCCCAAAGCTCCGTCACATTCTTTGGCTCTGGCCAATCCCTGATGGCCCTGATCTTCTCCTCATGGACCCTCACTCCATCCACCCCGATGATGTGCCCTAGATAGAGCATCTCTGTCAGCCCAAACTCACATTTGGAGAGCTTAGCATAAAATTGTTGCTCCTCCAAGATGCGCAGTATAGCCTCTATATGTTGGAGGTGCTCCTCCCATGTCCTGCTATAAATCAAGATGTCATCAAAAAACACTAATACACACTTCCTCAAGTGACTTCAGAAGATGTGATTCATGCATGACTGGAATGTGGCCGGAGCATTGGTCAGCCCAAAGGGCATCACCAAGAACTCAAAATGGCTGTAGTGACACCTGAAAGCGGTCTTGGGAATGTCCTGCTCCCTCACGTGAATCTGATGGTACCCGGATCTCAAATCAATATTTGAGAAGAACTTTGATCCTCTCATCTCATCCATCAACTCATCGATCTGTGGGATGGGGTACTGGTTCTTCATGGTCTTCTTGTTTAGGGCCCGGTAGTCAATGCACATCCTCAATGTGTCGTCCTTCTTCTTCACCAGTACTACAAAAGAAGCAAAAGGGCCAGAGATGGGGCGGATGTGTCCAAGAGCTAAGAGCTCATGGATGGCCCTCTCAATCTCATCCTGATAGGCCTTAGGATGCCTATAGGGTGTAGTAATGACAACCTGGATGCCCTGCTCTACCTCAATCGTGTGCTCAAACCCCCGATCTGGCGGCTACCCGGTGGTATCTCCCCAAATACCGTAGCATACCTGTCGAGAATGGACTGTACATCTGGGTGTACGACCTGCCCTGTAGATCCTGCCTCTGAGATACGCAACTCCACTGCCCACTCTATGTCTCCCTTCCGGAAATCTGCCTCCATCTGGTGTGCTGAAACTGTCTGTGGTGGGTAGGTGTGCACACCCCGAATCTTCTCATGCCTCCCAGTCTTCTTATCCGTCCACTCCATCTCCAAGGTCTCCCAATCAATGGTGACCTTTCCCAGCGGGATCAACCACTGTACCCCCAGTATCACGTTGGTGTCCGAAATGTCCACCACGAAAAAGTGATCTGTCAGGGTGTACGTCCCCATAGTCACTGCCAAGGCTGGCACATACCTGGCACACTGCATGGTTCAATCCCCTGGAACCAGTACCTAAAACCCATCAAAGCTCTCCGTCGGTATGCCCCTCCGCTCGACCAGCTGGGCATTAATGAAATTGTGGGTGGCCCCACTGTCTACTAACACTGAAACACGTTGTCCCCATACTGTGCCTCGAACACGCAGTGTCAAGTACTTAGGAACTCCCCGCAAGGCTGAAAGGGCTCCCCCAGTAGGTGCGAAAGCTGCACCTCCCGCTCCTGGTGGTGGAGGTGGCAGATGATCCCCTCTCTGCATTGTACTGTTACCTCCAGCTTCTATCTCCTCATACTCCTCTTCTTCCCCACTACTGTCGAAGAAGACCTCGATGTAATGTGCCTTCCCTACGGCACAACGGAGTCCTGGCACCCATGGCTCCTGGCATGTGAAGCACAGCCTCCTCCGCTTCAGATCTCTCTTGGCCTCATCATCTCGATTCTCCAGGCCCTCTGCCCTGGTTCCCCCTTGGAGGTGGAACCCTCACATCCTTCCCCTTCGACTGGAATGTCAGTCTCTAAGGAAAAGGAGCTCTAGTCCTGGGTAGTGCATCCTGCAAATCCCAAGTCCTCCCAACTACATCATGGAGTGTCGTCGGCCTCGTCGATCTGACTAATCCCCATAGAGGCTCTGCCAATCCGTCTATGAACATATAGATCATCCGGCCTGCGAATAAATCAGGTACCATCACAGAGTCTCAAAAACTCTGAGATGTATGTGTCCGAGCTCCCAGTCTGTTTGAGCTTTATCAGCTCAACAAAATGCTCCTCTGGATCCCTCAGATCAAAACGCTCTACTAGCCTCCGTGTAAACTCAGCTTATGTTGTCACTCCCGAGTGCCCCAGCGTAGCCATCCCATGAAACCAACAGTCCTGGGCCTCACCCTCTAGGTGCAGTGCTGCCACCTTGATGGCCTCTAGCTCTGCCATCTGATTAAGCTGGAAATATATATCCAACTTCTCCACCCAAGCCTTTGCCGAACACTTGGACAATCCGTCAAATGTCGGTAAATGGAACCTGCCTACAGTGCACTGTATATCCCCGTCATGTGAGTGCATGTTCCCCCTATGATGGTTGCGGGGTCTGTTGTCCCGCTTGAGCTGAACGAAATCATGGAATGTGAGGGCATCTCTGAACTTCTGGTCGTAGGACTGGTACTCAGCAAAGTAATCTCCCATGTGTGTGGGTTCCTGCTCCTACTGTGCTCCTGCCCCAATGTCTGTGGCAAGAAAAGTTGGCATCGTGGAACAGGGAGGTGTGTGTGTGCCATCTACTGCGCTATGAGGTGCTCCTGTAAGTGATGAGATGTGTCCGAGCCCTCTCCAACATGGAAACCCCTTGGGGTCTCACTGTAATGACCCACACCTAATTGATAAGTAGGATAACCGTTAAAATTATATAAGGATGAACCAATAAAATAATAATATAAATTAATTAAGACAAATAAATTAATTTATAAACAAGCATAAAGTCATCACACTCATTCCTAATTTATAAATAAAATAATTTAATTAAGCCAAAATTAATTAAATTATTAAACAAACATAATAAAAATTGAGCTTTCCATAAAGGCATCACATATACGTAATTGGATGAGGACTCAACGAGGATATCTGATGCACTTTATCCCAAAAACCTTATCTCAACATTAAATGTCCCCTTAAATGAAGATAAGGTCTCCTTAATTGGTTGCAGACCCTCATAAATATGATAAATATCTACGGGAGTTGAAGGCGGTGGAGAGATGGATATAAGGGGGAGGATGTGAAGGAGGAAGGGGACGGTTGGGGGAGAAGAAAAATTCTACATTCTGGCCAACAAATGGATTAAAGGATACGAAGAGTTCTGGAAAAGAGTTTCACTGTTCTGGGATTCTGGGCATGGGGGCAGAAGAGTGATCTTCTGGGTCTAGGATTGTTCCTAGATCGGCTGGGAGGATTGTTGTTTTGGTGATCTGTTCATTCTGTCCACCGGAGGAGTACCTGAGGAGCGCCACCATTAATTCGTCTACTGCATTCCAGGTATTTCCCATGTAGCTAAAATTAAAACTGCATTCCTGAACTGCATGAAATCGTAATTCTATTGATTCCTGTTTATATATACTTAGATAGATGCATGAAAATGATCTCTTAAACTGTATTCAGGGAAAAAAAATGATAGTTTGTAACTGCTGTCTTAATTAAATTACATAAACATGGATTAATCCTTAGAAACAGGAGTGATTCTTTGTTAATTGATTTAGCAAAGCTCTGAAATTTTTCTGAAACTAAGTGAAGAATTGTGAAGAATTTAGAAATCCATCATCAAGGTTCTTACATTTGGTATCAGAGGGTAGTTTCAAACCCTTTTCGACCTAATAAGCCCTGCAATTTCTGCAACAATCCATACCACCAATTTAATGAAATACAGCCCTGCAATTTCTACAACAATCCATACCACCAATTTAATGAAATACAGTTATAGCAACCGACATAGCCCAACAGAAATGAAAGGAACTATTTTAAGCTTCACATTATTCAAATAACAGCATCAAACTGGTGGAACTATAGCATAAAGTTTTTGCATAGTAGCAGCAAAACGTAGGGAGAATGTCATGAGAAAATGATACAGACATGGGGCCACAGCAGACAGTCAACCCATAGTAATACCAAGAAGATAGCTAAAAACCATACTAAAATATGATTGGTTGAAATGGGAATTGTAAACAAGTGTACCATATATCTGGCATAAAAAGGGTATGTAACAAGCAAGTTGGGATAAGGTACAGAAATAAGCTATCTAGCTACCTCTAACACAACTGGATTGACAAAGAAAACTGAATGACCCGTGTTTGAATAACTAATAGATTTAACTCACATTTTTTTTTGTTAGTTGAATGCTCTTTGTTATTATCGAACAGTATATCTGTACTTGTAGAATACTAACAAACCACACGTACTTTCCACTGAGCCAGTTAGACCAAGACCCATCTTAAATGCAGTTTGCTGCCATACTTTGATGTGATTGTATTTGTATGAATTCTGAGATCAATACATTAAAATTTTCTATTTCACGTGACCGGAAAGAATATTAACACAATAGGGCCTAACATGTTAGCTTGACCCGAAGAGCTATCCATATCAGAAGGGTGGAAATGTTACAAAATCAAAGAAAGCGGTATGGTAAACTTGTGCACATAATGAGTATGTGATGCAAGTGGTAAGATTAAAAACTTATCATAAATGGTGTTATAAATTCTACCAGAAAAACAAATATGGTATACAAAAAAAAATATATATATATATAGTCCGTACTATAGTGCGACTTTTGTTGATAGGAAGTCAAAGCATGTTGCTCTATAGCCCAAGTGGAGGCAATCTTGGCATCATTTATACACTGAGCAGCCTCGACTTTCATAGAAACTGCCTCCTCTGCCAAAGCCAGTGATTTTTCTGCTAAAGTTGACATTTACCTTTCAATTGGCACTACAATGTGGTGTGTTTAATATCCCAGTGTAACTACTTGACCGTTCAACTTCTGCATGAACGTTTTATGGTTCAAGTAGATCAATTTGAATGTCTGTCTTGTACTTGTTCACGTAAGTCTTGTAGAAAGGAAGCATTACTTCCACTCTGTGTCCTCTGTTTTAGTCAAGCTCTTCCAAGACCTGTAACAACATCACTTAACCCCCCGACCTTTGCTATGGGAGCCATTTCAGCTGTAACATGTACAAAATGCATAATTTCAGAATCCTGTCTAGCATTAACCCTGACTTCTGAAATTGCTCGACTTGTAGGAAACTCTTTCCTCCAAAAGAAAAAAATTTGGAATCTTGTCATCTGCAGATGGCCAAACAATATCTTCATCTTTTGGAAGAACAATTGATGCATACTTTCCTGGAGAAACTTTTTTTCTGAAAACTCCTGAAAACGAACCTGACTGTAATTGTCAGAAATGCTAGTCTTGGAAACATTTATGTTTGAGTGCAGTCCAGGAGATCATTTGATTAAGTGGAAAATGTATTGCTATGTGCATGCAATCCTTATAAGTCATACCGCTGTAAGGACCCGATAGCTGGTGACCGACTACACTAGCTGATCACCGACTACACTCGTGGCTATCGTACGTATGGGAGATTCTGGCACCGAGGCAAACGCATGCACAGAGGTGTCGTATCCCGCTGGATTAAGGTTCATTGGGATTTAAATTCCATATGGATCGTTGGCATATGTGAGTCATAGGCACATTATATAATTCATAATAATCAAAGTTTTAAAATTGGGTATTTAACGATAGCTTATATGAAAACATTACGGTAACTGCATAGCAGGTTGAAAAGGCGGGATTTTGTGTCGTTGTCATTTATTAAACTTGTCAAATATATGAAAAATAATAATCGTAAGGTTAAATATATATATCATTATGCCAAAGGTTTATGGTATAGTTCGTTGGTTTTAAATTATGCCGCAAAGTCCGCATTCATTTAAATTGGGCTTACAGGCTTACGTGGGGTTATTATAATGAAAAATATTGGGCCCCAAACATTCAAGTACCGGCCCATGTTATCTACCTTGAGTCACACTTCAAGTCAACGACCACGTACGAAGCACCAAGCCATCGCGTAGAGAATAGCATAGTGTGCACAACCCATATATGCTGCAAGGTTTACGTGTTATGGTTTGTTGGATAACATTGGAAGGTCCACGTATATTTTATGTGTCAAAAATGTTTTAAACGAGAGCGGGGGTCGAGTTTGAACCCAGAAACTCCTCCCCACAAAGCAGCCCGCCAACCAACTTTAATCTTTCGAATGCCCAAATTCCGCCGTGGCTTATGCCTTTAGTCGATTAAACAAAAAGCCGCTGGTAGATGCGATCGGGATTGTAACCGGGTCTCGATAATGGTATTTTTAAATATAAATTAAAATGTAATGCTATGGTTATGTATATTTACAGACCATACGATCGGGATTGTAACCGGGTCTCAATAATTATTTTTAAAATAAATTAAAATGTAATGTTATGGTTATGTATATTTAAAGACCATACGATTGGGATTAATCATTACAGGCACTATGGGTAGCAATATAAATATATATATATATATAATTTAATTAAATTTTGTACTGTTATGGTTACGGTTATATTAAAAAAAAAAAAAAAAAAAAAAAAACCTGTTTTGTCAGTCTGAAATTAATATTCCAGTGTTAGTTTTTAGTCTTAAGTAGCTGAAATCATTAAATCCCTTCTATCACTGCATCAGGGAATAAAACATTCTAGACAAGTTTATAAACTAACACTGTGATCGATGAAAAACCTTGCATTCCACTCTAGATTTAGTAAGCATACATTACCCTGCATAGGACAAGGAGGTCGCGTTGCCACCCTCCTTGACCTCGGTACCAGTAAGACCTGCCTGCAGGTAAAATAGCAAAAGAACTATACCCGTATGCCAGCTCTAATCTTACGAATATTATATTTTGTCAGTCTGAAAATTTATCCACTCCTCATGAATTTATTTATGTATTCCAGGAAAAATTACCATGTTGAACACATACCAAAGGCGGCAGCGCCGCCACCTCCACCTTCACCATCACCTTCACCACCATCAAGATCGCCGTCAGCACCTGTTGCTCCGCCTGATCTCACTACTGTGATGAACTCGTTAGAGGCCATTATGGAAACCTTGAAAGGGTCGCAGTCGACCAGGAACAAGGAGGAGCAACGTCAGTTAGAGGAAAGACACTCAGAAAGGCCGAGGGATTTTGATGACAAACCTTCCAGAGAAGATATTTCACGGGAACTGCAAAAGATTAAACTCCCTGAATTTTCTGGGGGACGAACTGGAGAGCAGGCCGAAGCATGGTTGGAAGGGATGATCAGGTGCTTTGCGTTAAGGGAATATTCTTCAACGTCTAAAACAAGGATCGCTATTTTCCAACTCAGGGGGAATGCTCTGATTTGGTGGGGGAATATGGAAAAACAGTTGCATCTCACTTCAGATACCGTTCCTTGGGAATTGTTTGTGGACCGATTCCGTGCGAAATACTTGCCACCTTTCTTTCAAGAGCAGCAAGCTGGAGCCTTCCATACTCTAACCCAAGGGGGTAAAACCGTGGAAGAATACGAGACAAAGTTCATGGAACTTGTGAAATATGTTCCTTATCTAGACACGGATGAACGCCAAGCCGAGCGTTTCATATTTGGGTTAAATCCTCGGATCAGAGCCATGGTAAGAATGTGGAAGCCACCGACCGTGGCAGAGGCAATGGAATGTGCTCGTTATGCAGAAGAACATCTGGGGATAAAAAGGGATTTCAGGCCAGCTGAATCAATACCGCAGGCATTTACAGGAAAAACTCCCCGAAATTTCTTTCGAGGAAATAACTCGAGACCACCTCCTTATGGTAACAGATTTACCCCACGAGGAGCGGGGGCAGGAGCTCCCAGGACCATAAACGCAATAGCTTCCGGGCCTTCAAACATCAGTACATGGAGGTCTCGAGGGACGGGTAATCGGGGAAGGAATGGGAGAGGAAGCAGCACCAGGGGACAGAGTTCTTGGTCGGGGATTTCTCAGTCAAACGAAAAAGGACCAACCCGAGTGGACTGTTGGGGATGTGGAGGACCCCATCTTCGACGGGATTGTCCGGAGAACTCGCGGCAAACAGGAAAAGAACCGGAAAACTCGCGGCGAACAGGAAAAGAACCATCGTCAGATGCTCAGAGCAATCACAGAATCCATGTTGTCGTCAACAACAACCAAGCAGCGCATCAGTCCACAGTAGTGGAATCCTCAGGTACAATCAATGGGATAAAACTCAAAATCTTGTTTGACGCTGGAGCTACTGATAGTTTTATTTCATCTTATGCATTGAATAAATGTGGGTTGGCAGCCTGCAAACAAGACGATTTTAGACAGGTAGAAATGGCTTCGGGGGACCTTCAATCGGTAGAATTAAGTGTGGAGGATTGCAAAGTTGATCTAGGAGTCTGTTTGACCAAGCTAAAAGTATATGTCACGGCCCTAGGAACTTACGAGTTGGTAATAGGAATGGATTGGTTAGAGTCTCATCGAGCATGGGTAGATTGTTCCGGGAAAACAATACTTTGCGTAAATGATATGGGTGAGACAATCCAAATTCAAGGTATTAAGAGAAAGGTATCCTTGCGTTTCATCTCAGCCATGCAGATGAAGCGGTGCTTGAGGAAGGGCTGTCAAGTGTATGTCGTTCAAATGGTAAGCAAAGAAAAAGGGCCTTCCTTAGATCAATATCCGATTCTATCAGAATTTCCGGATGTTTTTCCAAAAGAACTACCTGGACTGCCTCCTCAGAGAGAGCTAGACCTCACCATTGAGTTAAAACCTGGTACGAACCTATATCCAAAACTCCTTACCGAATGACTGCCCCGGAACTTCAAGAGTTGCAGATACAGCTAAAAGAACTGTTAGATGTAGGGCACATTAGACCCAGTGTTTCACCTTGGGGTGCTCCAGTAATCTTTGTCAAGAAGAAAGATGGTTCATTACGACTGTATGTGGACTATCGATATTTGAACCGGGCCACGGTAAAGAATAGGTATCCAATGCCTCACATTGACGACCTTTTCGATCAAATGAAAGGAGCTACAGTATTTTCAAAGATCGATCTGCGATCGGGTTATCATCAACTCAGGATTAGCGAGAGCGATGTTTCTAAAACTGCATTCCGAACTCGCTTCGGGCATTATGAATTTATTGTGGTGCCATTTGGGTTTATCAATGCACCTGCAGTCTTCATGAACCTTATGAATAGCGTTCTCCGCAAATATCTCGACAAATTTGTACAAGTTTTCCTGTACGATATTCTCATTTACTCTAAGAATGAGAAGGAGCACGAAGAGCATCTTCGGATAGTGTTATCTTGTCTCAGAGAGCACAAGTTATATGGAAAATTATCCAAATGCGCTTTCTTCCAGAAAGAAATCCATTACTTAGATCATATCATATCAAGCGAAGGAATCGTTGTAGATCCTGAAAAGGTAAATACAATCAGGGAGTGGCCGATACCTAAAAATGCACATGAAGTGCGTAGTTTTATGGGTTTAGCAGGTTACTACCGAAGGTTTGTGGAGGGATTCTCCAAAATCGCAAAACCAATCACAAACCTTCAGCGGAAGGGTGTTAAGTATGATTGCACTGAAGAATGCGATAAAGCTTTTTCTGAGCTTAAGCGATTATTGACTAGTGCACCGATTTTACGAGTACCGGATATGGATAAAGATTTTACTGTATGTACCGACGCATCTAAGCAAGGGTTAGGTGCAGTTTTAATGCAGGAAGGAGGCGCAATAGCATACACTTCGAGAAAATTAAAAACTCATGAAGAACTTTATGCTACGCATGATTTGGAGCTAGCCGCGGTGGTCTTATAGCTTTGAAGATGTGGAGACATTACTTGGTGGGGAGAAACTTTGTGCTCAAAAGTGACCACCAAAGTTTGCAATATTTATTCACCCAAAGAGACTTGAATGCAAGAAAAAGACGATGGAGTGAGCTCTTAAGCGAATATGATTTTGCAATTTCATATATAAAAAGGAAGGAGAATGTGGTAGCAGATGCCTTAAGTAGATGACCCCGAATATTCTCCCTCGTACCTATCAAGGTGAACCTGAGAAATCAAGTGCTTGAACATCTCGTAGGAGACAGTTGGTACTTAAAAGTAAGGTCAGGGCTGGAAAGCAACCAATCGAAGGAACCTAAGTTCGAAGGGTATGATTTGGAAGAGGACGGAGTTCTACGATTTCACGGGAGGATGTATATACCCGATGGTGGAGATCTCCGAAACACCATCTTGAAAGAAGCACACCGAGCAGTATATTGTGCACATCCTGGGGTAAAGAAGATGTATGCTGACACTAAGAGACTCTTCTTTTGGTCAGGCATAAAAAACGACATTGTCAAATTTGTCGCTAGGTGCCTTGAATGTCAACAGGTAAAAGCCGATCACCGTCACCCGGCAGGTCTCTTACAACCTCATGACATCCCTATGACCAAATGGGAGATAATTTCTATGGATTTTATCATTGGGCTGCCTCTTACGCAACAAAAGCATAATGTCATTCTGGTTGTGGTGGATAGATTAACAAAAAGCACCCATTTCATCCCAGTAAGAGATACATATGAAGTAGCTGATGTAGCTCGGGTATTCATAAATGAAATCATCAGATTACATGGGGTACCTAAGAAAATTATATCCGACAGAGATCCTCGATTCACATCAAGGTTCTTACATTTGGTATCAGAGGAATTGTATGCAGTCGGCCTTGGGAACTCAGTTAAATTTAAGTACAGCATATCATCCTGAGACCGATGGACAGACAGAAAGGGTAAATCAAGTACTCGAGGATATGCTAAGGATGTATGTTATGGACCAACAATCACGCTGGGAAAAGTACTTACCCTTGGTAGAATTTGCTTACAACAATAGCTATCATAGTTCAATCGGGATGCCGCCATTTGAAGCATTATACGGAAGACCTTGCAGAACGTCGTTGAGTTGGGACAGGTTAGAAGATCGAATAATCGTCGGACCAGACTTGATCCAAGAGATGGAGGATCAAGTAAAACTGATTAGACAACGGTTAAAAGAGGCTCAGGATAGACAGAAAAGTTATGCGGACACTCACAGGACAGATAGAAGCTATGTGGTAGGAGATCAGGTTTTCATCCGCATCAGACCTAATAAGAGCACCATTCGGTTTGGGAGGGGGACAAAATTATCCCCCCGGTTTATAGGACCGTTTGAAATCCTAGAAAAAGTTGGACCTGTCGCTTATCGTCTTGCACTGCCACCCCACCTGCACAAAATTCATAATGTATTTCATGTATCTGCCTTGCGACATTATATTACTGATAAATCTCATGACCTTCAATGGAAGGAACTACAGGTATCGGACGAGGGAACCCTAACGGTCGAACCATTACGTATTCTGGAACGTAGGGTTCGACAGCTCAGGAACCGCCGGATAGACCAAGTGAAAGTCCAGTGGGACAAGTATAGTCCTGGATCAGCGACTTGGGAGGATGCTGAGACTTTTTGCCAGAATTACCCCAGCTTATGCTAAATTTTGAGAACTGAAAACTTTTATGTATATAACTGCTCTATTTTGACACTTGAAATTTTGAAATGCTATGTAAAGATGAGTTTTACTTTACTGGTACATGGATACCCATAAAGATAGAATGCTACTTCACTTTACTGATACAAGATATATGCTGTTGGTTTAGAATTTACTGGTGCATGGACACCGATGTGCGAGATGTCATTTAAATTAACATTGCAAAAATATGAAATCATAGATTAAATATTATAGATAAAACTATCTGTTGATGAATTTCATTTACATTTCAAATATGATCAAAAGAAAGGAAATAGAAGAGTAACTACATTTTGAATATGAAAAGTGAAACATATTGGTATACAGATTGAAAGGGGTAAAGCAATGCAATATAAAAAGAACATGTATGAACTAAACAAAAGCAGTGTCTGAAATGAGAAATTTTATTGGACATCTTGATACCTATGTTGAAATTTGGTACCGGAGGACAGGTGGTTCCCTAAGGCTTTGATCTTTGGCCTAGGGAAAAGTGTCCAAAAGAATTTAATTTTTCTCCTAAAGTGACTTTATAAAGTTATAAAGTCAAATCTAATTTAAAAGTGACTTAAATGATAAAGTTACTAAAGTCTAATTTTAAAGTGACTTTAATAAAGTCAATATAAAATTAGAAAGGAAAAAGTGACTTTGGAAATAAATGACTAAGTGGGTCTTTATTAAAGTGGGGTGAATTAAAAAATAGAAAGTGAGATTTAAATGAGCATTTAATCTCAGCCCTAGATCTCAATCTATTTCAACCATTGGATTTAGGGATTCCCCAAAAGTCACTTAGGGTTAGGTTAAAGGAGGAAAAGGAGGAAAAGGTCATTCATTCTTTCATGAGCAGATTGGGAGAAGGAGAGCAAGAGAGCAAAGGAGATTTCTGGGCAGTGAGGAGAAGGAGGCAGCAGCTTGGCACGCATTCCAAGGCAGCATTTCAGCAAGACATTTCAGCAAGACAAGTGCAGCAGATTTAGCAAACAGCAGGGAGATTTTTGGCACAGTTTTTTAGGCAGGGAGGCCGTACAGCAGGGCCGTACAGCAGGCCGTACAGCAAGCCGTACAACAATATTGGGCACGGAAATCGAGGCAGCAAGGGGCTGTACCGTACAGCAGAGTTTTGCAGCAGTTTTGGCACGAATTTCGAGGTCCGTACAGCAGCATTTATTGTTGTTTTGGCACAGATTTCGAGGTGGCCGTACAGCTACATTTATTGCAGATTTCTGGGCACGCAAATCGAGGAGAACGTACAGCATTTATTGCTGTTCTGTTTTTGTTGTTTGTACATTTTCCGAGGCGGTGGTTAAGCACGGAAAAAGAGATAAGTTGTAAAAGTCTGTTTGCTGATTTTTTTTATTTTGCTGAATATTTCTCTCACTGTAAAAAGCATTTTTCCAGAAATAAGAAGGAGCTTTCGAACTGGTTTTCCCCAAGAGTTGTAGGGGGTTTTTCCAGGGTCACCTTGACCAAAAATTACCGTGTTATGATGTGTTGAATGGCTGTTTGTTACTGCTGTTTTTTTATTTCTGCATTTTCCAGCATTCTGAAAAATTTCCGTACCCCAGTTTCTCAAATGTAGCTTCCAACTTAAGTTGAATGTATGGTTATGGGAAAGGGCATTTAACTATTTTGGAGTAATAAGGTGAAAACTGAAAACCGGGGTGGGAAACTATAAATTTCTACAACCTATGTAAACAAATTTTCTTTTTATATGTAAGTTCTAGGATTAATATCATAAATATCAAAGTATTTTGAATATGTAAAGGTTGTTATATGGGTAACAATTGGTTATGAACAATATAGATGCATATGTTGTAATATGTGTACGAGTGTTTACATTGCAGATTGTGTACCAGTGATTACTTCGCAGAACACAGGTTACCGAAACAATAGACGTGATGACAGAATCCCCAGAACGTTGAGACTCCATGTGATTCCATGATAGGGTGTTGACCCTGGTTCTACTGGGAGGGGTGGAGGTGTTGCCCACTGTTTATCCTCCGATACCTGGAGTCATGGGAGGACTGTGCGAGTCACGCTCCCCTAGACGTGTGATGATGACTGCCGGATGCCTACAAGCATATCAGGTCGATATAATCAACGCTGATATCCTTAAGGTCTATGAATGGATCAGTAAAACTGATGCCATGTCATATTCCTGTAGAGGACGGATAGGAAGGGAATGGAAGAGATTAGGAAGGACAGGATGATTTTAGAATAGTCTGCAGAGGCGGTTGAGATGTGATGTAACAAATAAATTACAAAGAAAAAGAAACATGCATATTCAAACGAAATTCCATCTTAGATAAATAAATAAATAAAATACAAACCTTCTCACTTGTGCCCTAATCTCTAAAAACATACTTATCAATATGGGTATATGAAGCCCTAACTTCGGGACGAAGTTTTCTGAAGAGAGGAAGTATGTAATGACCCACACCTAATTGATAAGTAGGATAACCGTTAAAATTATATAAGGATGAACCAATAAAATAATAGTATGAATTAATTAAGACAAATAAATTAATTTATAAACAAGCATAAAGTCATCACACTCATTCCTAATTTATAAATAAAATAATTTAATTAAGCCAAAATTAATTAAATTATTAAACAAACATAATACAAATTGAGCTTTCCATAAAGGCATCACATATACGTAATTGGATGAGGACTCAACGAGGATATCTGATGCACTTTATCCCAAAAACCTTATCTCAACATTAAATGTCCCCTTAAATGAAGATAAGGTCTCCTTAATTGGTTGCAGACCCTCATATATATGATAAATATCTACGGGAGTTGAAGGCGGTGGAGAGATGGATATAAGGGGGAGGATGTGAAGGAGGAAGGGGACGGTTGGGGGAGAAGAAAAATTCTACATTCTGGCCAACAAATGGATTAAAGGATACGAAGAGTTCTGGAAAAGAGTTTCACTGTTCTAAGATTCTGGGCACGGGGGCAGAAGAGTGATCTTCTGGGTCTAGGATTGTTCCTAGATCGGCTGGGAGGATTGTTGTTTTGGTGATCTGTTCATTCTGTCCACCGGAGGAGTACCTGAGGAGCGCCACCATTAATTCGTCTACTGCATTCCAGGTATTTCCCATGTAGCTAAAATTAAAACTTCATTCCTGAACTGCATGAAATCGTAATTCTATTGATTCCTGTTTATATATACTTAGATAGATGCATGAAAAATATCTCTTAAACTGTATTCAGGGAAAAAAATGATAGTTTGTAACTGTTGTCTTAATTAAATTACATAAACATGAATTAATCCTTAGAAACAGGAGTGATTCTCTGTTAATTGATTTAGCAAAGCTCTGAAAGTTTTCTAAAACTAAGTGAAGAATTGTGAAGAATTTAGAAATCCATCATCAAGGTTCTTACACTCACGCTGTCTAGACTCTACCGTGAACCTTTGCCCCATCTCTTCTATCCGCCTCGACAAATCCTGCACTGATTTGAGGAGTTCCCCGAACTCCTTCCCGGCATCTCTTTCCTCCGCCATTGGTTCCTCTTCCTCTATATCCACCACTGGAACGCTGTCACCTTTCCCAAAAGTGAGCTCTAACCTCCGTTCTTGGTCTTTATACTTTCTTCCCCGGCAAGTGATGTATGGTTTTCCTGTTGATGTCATAGACAATCTGCTCCACAGGCTAAGCCAAGTCTATGAGCTCCGATACCACTGTAATATCCCAAATGGAAATAAACAGCAATATAGAGCACATAAACAAAGACATACAGCAACTAGAGACAAATCATAAGAAAAACAGACAATATGGAGAACGCTGAGCCATTTTATTAATATTGAGAAATGGAAATGAGTACAGAGGTGATTAGAATGATGGCACCTCGGCTTGCACTAGGCAAGTGTAGAAAAACTCTCAGGAAATGACTCGGAATGGCTGCTCCCTCAAGACTGCGTTATCTCCAGAGCTGCTGGCACTGCCACTGCACTACTGCTACTGCTGGAATGAACTGAATCTTTGGGGCTGCTCCCCACCTCGGAAAATTCTGAAACTTCGGGAATGGCCTCTCCTCCCAATACCCAAAAAAGCCCAGAAAGCTTTTCGGAAATGGCTGACCCCTGAAAATGGCTCCCTTGAGGCACTACGCTATTCATTAAGGAGGGAAGCTGACTCTAAATGATCTACTCCAAATAATGGCCCCTGACTCCTCCAAAATGCTGAATTAGGGAAGGGCTGGCCCCTTTCCCACTATCCCGGGCTTAATCCACCGACAAACCCTCAATCCGGAACCACCTCCTCTCAAGACTGCGTCCTCCCTCTCACTAACTGCGTTGTCTCTCTGAGTGAATGCTCCGACTGTGATAGCTGCAACTCTCTCCGGCAAAACAAGGATGAAACTCCTCACCCGAGCAGGTACTCGAAGTCCCCTGGGACTGAGGTTGGGATCTCCGAACGGAGACACTCGATGTACTGAACAGTACATGCAAACTTTGCTAAACAGCAAGCGTGCTCAATGTCAAAAGACAAATCTCAAAGATGCATAATTAGAATGAATCCAAATGAGGAGACCCTCCCTCCTTTTATGCTTGGTGAGCCTTGCCCTCACCTAGGCCCCACCATCAACTGCGTTGTCTCTTTGAGCCACGCTGTCCATCTCTCTCTGCGCTGGCTTGGTCCCACGCTGCCTACGCTGCCCCTTTTCCCACGCTGCCACTTGACCACTAGGATCCACATTGCCAACTAATCATGTCTCTTAAGTGACTCTAGGAAATACTTTTTATCCTAAGTGTGAGTTAAGTGTCCCTCTTCACCCACTTTATTTATAACTTAACTTTATAAAGACAAAATAGTCAAAATTAATATTTCCAATTAGCTCTTGCTAATTGGGAATATTCCAGATTCTCAGATGACATGATTTCTTAAACCAGCTAACAGATCTAGTATTCCACACACTTAAGCTTAACTGAGATTACAAAGTTAACCAATTATATAGAAACACTATTCTAAGTTCTAACTAAGTTTACCCCTGTACGCTAAGCTTAACCTAACTATAATTAAGACTTAGGATCATGACATTCCATCTTTGAAATGCTTCACCCTTGAAGCATGGCCATGAGTTGAAGTTGTTGATCCTCTTGGCATGTCATGCTTTAGCTAATGGTTTGGTTCAGCCAGCGGTTTTTTTTAATGATTGAAGTTTGCTTTAAATTCTAATAGATAGATATCCAAAAAAAGCCATTTTGGGAGCTGTGAAATTTATCTTCTTTAGGTATTATATCATCATTTTAACATTTCATCCATAGGACTCCCTAAAGAAATAGATGATTATCCTACTTAGATATTGTTCATGTGTATGATTCTATTCCTCTGGCCTTACATATCAAAAGAGCTTTGTTTTCTTTAATGCTACATTTTTAATATCTAGAGATTCTGAAATATCTAGAGATTGTTAATGATATTACATACTACACAGAAAATGCACAATAATAATAAGAGAATGGAGCAAACATACTAGACATGGACATGTTCATCACTTTGAGTTTTCAGAGGCACCCTTTTTAATAAAACTCATATACAACAGTTATATTTTCTTCTAAATCTTCAGTGAAATCCTTCTTATGCCTTATTATTTAGTACATGGCTATCAAAGAATAGGTCCTCTTAGCTAACTCGGCTAGAGGTGTGAAATTTCATGTAATATCAATGTCATCATACATATCAGCATGCAAAACGTACAAATATCAGATATGATCCCAATTTTGTAGGTTTTAAACCCATATAGAAATTACCTGCAAACGAATTCTTAAAACAGAAAAATAAACAATGGCGAGAACATAAAACAAATATACACAGAGATTTTCCCCTGGATCCCAAAACCGGGACTACCATATTGATTTTTCATTATATTCCTTTCAATGTTACAATACATATATATACATGCCAAAGCATTCATAAACCCTAATCCATTAACTCTGGATTAGAACATAATCATAGTTCCCTTAACCAGATCTACAAAATACCATGGGAAGAAAACTATCATGCCCAAAACCATGTGCAAAACCCATGCACGAAACCATGGGTAGGTCCTCCCACCATCTTTGGGTCTGCCCCCCATCCTTGGGTCTGCCCAACTATTATTGGGTCCGCATAAAAAAAATATTTATCGAGGCATTGCCATGGACCTCGTGCAAGGGGTCTACCGCCCCTATGTAAACCCCCCGACAAGGGGGGGGTTGTCGCCCCTTTGTGACCCACCCCCTCCCCCCCCGCTACACCCAGCACAACGTACAACTCATGGGTCTAGTCATGGAAAGAATATAACACACACCCAACATTCTCCCATTTGTTGTTTTCTTTCCACACAGGGGGTCACATGAGAGCTTAGTCATTGGTCCAACCCTGCAACGCCCATTGTTTCTCTACACCAAGAAAACTTTGCAATGCTCACAGACTTTGTCAATGCATCTGCAACATTCTTCAAAGTGTCCACCTTTACCAGCAAAACCTTTTTTTCCTCAACAATATCCCTCACAAAGTGATACTGAACATCAATATGCTTTGTCTTTGAATGATAAGCATGGTTTTTTTCCAAGAAAATTACACTTTGGTTGTCATAATCTATCCTTATAACTTGTTGTACCAACCCCATACTTGAACACAATCTCTGCTAACAAACTGCTTCCTTTCTTGCATGAGTGGCTACCATGTATTCAACCTTTGTAGTTGAAAGAGCCACTACAGACTGTCTTTTTCTCATCCAACTAACTACTCCTCCAAATAGGTTAAACACATACCCACTTGTATGTCTTCTCCGATCTATATTTTCAGCCCAGTCTGCATCAACAAAGCCACGAATGTACAAAACTCTATCTAATCCTGGTCTTCCTTGGTAGCACAGACCATAATCACTAGTGCCATGCAAATACCTGAAAACTCGCTTCACTATTTTCCAGTGCTCCTTCCCTGGTTTTGACATAAACCTGCTCAATACTCCCAGTACATGTGTAATGTTTGGTTTAGTACATACCATTGCATACATCAGGCTACCGACTGCACTTGCATATGGAACATGAGACATGTCCTTTGCCTCTTCTTGTGTCTTGGGACATTGTTAGCAAATAAATTTACACCTATAGGAATAGGAACCTTCACCAATTTACTATCCTGCATATTAAACCTCTGCAATATTGTCTCGACATACTTCCTTTGATTTAACCACAATTTCCTCTTTGCCCGATCTCGGTTAACTTCCATGCCCAAAATATAGTTTGCAACACTAAGATCCTTCATGTTGAATTTAGAGGACAATTGGGCCTTCAAATCCTGGATAATTTCTTTGAAATTTCCAATCAGTAACATATCATCCACATACAAGACCAAATAAATAACATGGTCACCAATTAATTTAAAATGATCCGCTTTGCTTCTGGTGAAGCCAAGTCCTTGTATATATGTATCAAATTTTTGATACCACATCCTTGGTGACTGTTTTAACCCATACAAAGACTTTTTTAACCGGCATACCAGTTCTTTCTTACCCTTCACCGCAAAGCCTTCAAGTTACTTCATGTAGTTCTCTTCTTCCAGATCCCCTTGAAGAAATGTTGTCTTCACATCCATCTGTTTTACCTCAAAATCAAAAGCAACAACAACAAATAAAAGTAATATAATAGAAGCTAACTTGGAAACAGGAGAAAAAATATCACCGAAATCAATCCCTGACACCTGGGAATAACCTTTTGCTACCAACAGAGCTTTGTATTTCTCCACCTTGCCTTCTGCATTCATCTTTTGCTTAAACACCCATTTGTTGCCAATGGGTTTCCCTCCATCCGGCAACTCCACCAGATCCCAAGCCTCATTTTTGTCCAAAGATGCCATTTCTTCGACCATGGCCTCTTTCCAGAGTTTTCCATTTTTTGACTCCACTGCCTCCTTAATAGTTCTGGGATCATCATCAGTAATAGATAAAGAAAAATTTGAACAGAAAGTAGATGGACTATATCTCTCTGGTTGCCTTTTATCTCAAACTGATCTTCTCAAAACTGGAGTTTGTGGCTCTTCCTCTTCTAATTCTTGTTATGTTGTAGAGTTTGATTCTTCCTCCTTTAGTTCAAACTCTATCTTCTTAGGTACCTTTGGTAGGACTTTATGTTTAATAACATCTTTCACCTCTCTAAACACCACATCTCGGCTGTACAAAACCTTCCTTGTTTCTAGGTTCCAAATATTATAAACTTTTAAACCATCCTTATACCCAGTAAATATGCACCTTTCAGATTTACTATCCAACTTGGTTCTTTTCTCCTTTGGAATGTGTACATATGCATCACAGCCAAATACCCTCAGATGTGAAAGAGAGGGTTTCTTACCAGTCCATACCTCATGTGGAGTCTTATCCTCCAACACTGATGAAAGTAATCTGTTAACTAGGTAACATGCAGTATCCACTGCCTCTGCCCAGAATTCCTGCCCTAATCCAGCGCCACTGAGCATGCTTCTTGCATTTTCCATCAACGTCATGTTCATTCTTTCTGCAACTCCATTTTGTTGAGGTGTGTATGGAGTAGTCTTCTACCGTGCTATACCACACTTTTTACAGAACACTTGAAATTCCTTTTTACAGAACTCTCCACCATTATCTGTCCTCAACACCTTGATCTTCTTCTCTGTCTAATTTTCCACCAGAGCCTTAAATTCTTTAAACCTGCCAAAGACTTCAGATTTCTTCCTGAGGAAATATATCCATGTATTCCTTGAGAAGTCATCTATAAATGAGACATAGTACACAGACTTACATAGTGATGGAACCAACACAGGTCCAAACACATCTCTATGCACAAGCTCTAATATCGCTTTCGCCCTCTTAGCACCAAAGGGGAAACTCACCCGATTTTGCTTCCCATATACACGATGTTCACAGAAATCGAAATCTAGAGAGTAATTAGACATACATTCTACCATATCATTACCATGCAGTATTCGAAGGCCCTTCTCTCCAATATGTCCAAGCCTTTGATGCCATAGCATGGTCTTTTCTCTAGAGACCACTAGGTTTTCTGCCCCACTTTCAAGAACCACAGAATTGTTGCACCCATCAATAACAGTGCTACCCAAAATTTTGTACAGAGTTCCAATTCGAACTCCCCACATCAATACCAGTGCTCCCCGAACCATATTGCAAGTATCTTTCTCGAACATTGTTTTTACACCTACATCATCCATCTTGCTTACAGAAAACAGATTTCTAGCCAATGTAGGAATATGCAAAAGACCAGGAAGTGTTCTAATCCTTCCACCTTGCAACTTCAACTTGACTTTTCTGCATCCGATGATTATGGCCTTCCTGTCATCCCCTAAGAAGACATCACCACCATCATATTTCTCATACTCGCAGAACCACTCCCTATGGGAATTGAAGTGAAAGGATGCACCTGAGTCAATCAATTATGCCTCATTATCTACATGTGTACTTGAAAAAGAAGCCAAGTACACATCCCCACCTTCATCTAAGGTGGTTTTCGCCTCTACAAAAGGAGCATCATCAGATCCCTTTCCTTTCTCGGGAGCTTTAGATCTGCAGTCCTTTTTGTAGTGACCTTCCTTTCCAAATTTCCAGCACACCTTTATAGGTTTTCCTAGAGATTTAGATCTCCCTCTAGATTTAGATCTCCCACTCAAGGACTTATTTTGTTTTTGTTCTGGGACCGTCCTCGTACAAACAAGGCATCTCCATTCTGACTCTCCATATTTTTGCGTCTCATCTCCTCCGACAACAAGGATGAGATATTTCATCAAACTTCAAGGTAGTTGTATTGCTACCTATTGCAACAACCAGACTATCCCACGAATCTGGTAGAGAACACAAAAAACTGATGCACTTGTCTTTGTCTGAAATTTTTATATCAACATATAACAACTGGCTTACCACAGTATTAAAGGCGTTCAAATTCTCTGTCATTGAGTCTCCATCCTTCATCCTCAGGTTATACATCTTTTTCTGCAGGAGCAGTTTGTTCACCAGAGACTCCATGTGCAAAACCCATGCACAAAACCATGAGTAGGCCTGCCCACCATCTGGGTTCACTCCCCATCCTTGGGTCTGCATAAAAAAAAAATCCTCGGAGCGTTGCCTTGAACCCCATGCAGGGGGGCTACCACCCCCCCCCCTCCCCCACTGCGCCTAGTGCAACGTACAACGCGTGGGACTAGTCTTGGAAAGAATATAACACACACCCAACAAATTCCATAATACAATTGGACAAGTTAATAGTAATGAATTGGCTGAGTTATAGTAGCAGAAATGTTAATAAAAACTGGCACAAAATGGACACAAAAAAATGGAACAAACCATCTTTGTATAACTCAGTGAGAGGGTATGTACAATTCTCTGTGAGAGAGTGCATGAGAAGGGAAGAAAAGCTCTGCTATCTACTTATCATACTTGCACACAATCACATAAAATTTACAAAATATCCATTCTGCGTCCAAAGGTGGTTCAGTTTTGTGCCTGTTAGTAACTGTTTGTCCCCCAATGCAATATGTGTTGTTGTTGGCATTTAGGTGTAATGGTCTCGATGACTATTGGAATTTTTGGCCTGCATGGGTTGCTGAAGCGTGAGTGAATAATGGAAGCTTGATGTGCCCACTGATGTGGAGGATCTACATGTAACGTTCTGTGGAACTAATAGACGGGTGGTGTGTGCCCCAATCTTGGGTTGGTGCACATAATTGTGGGGTGTTGAAGTATTCTATATGGGAAAGACTAATGGAACAACATTATCAATGGGGGACCACTATCGTCAAAGCAATAGGATTGTTGACAATTGAATCCTCAACAAGTTGCTTGTTGACAAGCAAGTTGCTGATAAGACAACCATTGACAAGTAGGTTGTCGACAAGGGTGTCATTGACCAACGAGCTATTGACAAGAGTGTTGTTGACAAGAGAGCTGTCAAATATAATGTTGTAAAAAAGAGAGTTGTCAACTAAAATATCGTCAACGAGCAAACTTCCAAGTAGAGGGTTGTTGACATGTAAGTTGTCAAAAAGAGTGTTGTCAATGGAGAAGGCAATGGTTGCTGATTTTGATGAACTAGTTGCCAACGATGAGGAAGTGCTTGTATCAATATACTTTAAAAAACAATCAAGAAAGTACAATCATTTAAAGTTGTGAGATGAAAACCCTAGCAAGTTTTCAGAAATTTTCTATTTAGTGTAGGTCGCTTCGTATTTTCCTATTTTAAAGCAAGTTGTTGGTTCTCCTTACTAGAGTGTGCTGGTAACATGTAAAATGATGTATCCAACCATCTTCAAAATCCAGACTTCATTCATGCACTAGATTATTGCATAAATATATGTTGTGATTTTCTTCTAATGAGGAAAACAGCGATTTTTTATTGAAAGCTGACAATACAAAACCTCACAAATGAAGCATTGTACTTCTCATCCAAGATGCTTTCTATCTTGATGCAAAAACACTTCATTTCAACCCCATAATTGTAAATATATGCATAGATATGAAGAGCTAATGATGAATGGTAATAAAGTAATGAACAAATGATGAGGATTTGGGGTAAGCATATTTTGGACTTTTCTATCCCAGCATACATAAGATTTAGCCAAGCTTTTCTATACTGGGCCTTACCAATGGGACATGTGGCTACTCTGGATCCTGATTGGGACTACTAACCTTGTTTTTATAGCCTAATGAGAGACATCATTGTTCAAAAGATGAGCACTCCTTTGTTGTTTAATTTTCTTTCTTCCTGAGCCTCACGTATGTATTAACATAATTAATTGTCTTGATTGGAGAGGAACGGCGAAATGATTAGGGTTCGCGAAAACAGGTTTTTCCCCACAGCCGTCGCCACCGACCTACTCCTGCTCAGCCCTGCGCCTCCTAGAAGCCAGACTCCAAGCACGCCGCTGGCACCTCTTTCGCCCGGATACAGAACAAACACAGAAGGCAACAATGCAGATAAAAAGCCAGAGATCTCTCATGCAGGCAGGGACAGAGCTACTACTTCCCGCAATACGCTTGCCATCAGAGGGCATGGACCAGCAGTGCTGCTCGACCTCAACAACTTCTGACAGACCGCTAACTCGCATCCTGATCCCTTCCACGAGGTAAAAGGCGCGCCCCTTCCAGAAAAATCCATCGCCATTAGTTACGCAGCACTCCCCCTTCGGGCTTGCAGCCTCTATCGCAGCAGCCATGCTGATAGCTCCGGCGCCACTCCGTTTCTCAATGCTCCTTCGCATAGAAGCACAGCCCCAGGGTTCAAAAGCCAAGGCAGTCCACTCTCCCTGGCTGTTGTCAGGAGAGATCCTTTGCCCTTGAGTGTGCCCCCAGGCTCCAGAGGCCAAATCTGTTCTCACACCTTCCAGATTCAGAGTTCTAGACTCTGTGGTAAAACTCTGCTCTGCTGGGTCCGATCTACCGATTTGGTGCAGAACCTTGCGCAAGATTTCAAACATAAGATGGGGATCCCTGCTGCCCTACAAAGATTCCTGTACAGGGACAAGCAGCTCGAAAACTCTCTTCCTCTATATTTTTACAATATGGGAAAAAATGCCTCTCTCGTTTTAATCCTTCGACTGCGCAGAGGCGCATCTGGGCAGCCTTCCTCTTCACAAGCATTCTCTTATAAGGATGTGGTCAATGCTCAACACCCCAAGAAAGCTGCGCAGCCCCCTGAGACTTTGAAGCCCTTCTAAGTGGATAAATCGGAGGACATTCCAGCTATTGAAATCTCCCATCCTTCTCTGGAGAACCAGACTCAATTAATGGCAGAAAATGCCATCATTTACAGATTCAATGGCTTATGGCCTCGATCAACAGATCTCTATAAATGGATCCACTCTACATGGACCAATAACACCAAGGTCTTCTTCTATTCAAAGGGATTTTTCATAGTTTTGTTCGCTTTCAGCAAGGATTATCAAAAAGCTATGTTGCCAGGAAACGTGGGTGCGGGTGCAGGGATGGCATTTTTTGAAACAGGGTGCGTGGGTTCGTCTGGGTATTTTTATATTAATATATATTATAAATTATAATTTATATATCATATATAATACTATATTTTATAAATTAAATTTATAAATTATAAATTTAATGACACTAATAATTTATAAACTTTAAAGTTTAAACTTTAAAGATTTAAACATGCACATCATTCAAGAATCAACAATGAACATTCAAGTTTCAACATTCACATGTGACATTTGCCATTGAAATTTCAAAATTAAAATTTGCTTCATTTATTGTTTCTCATTGTTGATATGAACTCTGATTACAGAATTTTGTTCTTGCAACTTATAAACCATTTAAAAATTACCCAAATCATCATTATTTCCAAAAAAATAAAAATAAATAAATTAGAGTGAAATTTTACCTTAGCAGAAAAATACTCACTAGAAAAGTTGACTGTATTCACTTATTAATTCACTCCGTCCTTTACACCGACTCCACTCAGCACCATATTCTATAGGTTATTCAAAATGTTCTGAAAATTTTCATTATCTCCAGAATTTAGAAAAAGAAAAAAATCTAAAAAAGACATACTTTCCAGTAGTTTCAGAGTTTTCAAGATTCTACGTCTTTCCAAAAATCTCAACTCCTAAAGCATAAAGAAACTATATACTATTAAATTTACAAGATATTTTCCTAATACCGCATCCAATTTTTAACTTAAACAAACAAAAATATAATTTTAAATATGTTTTTGCCATGCATCCTCTTATTCTCTCCCAATCCCTTGCACATGTATATTATCTCACCTCATTTTCGTGTTTTGCACTCGACATAATTAATATCAAGACCCAAAATTTCACATTTTTCTGAAAATCATACCTCTATCCCTCCCGTAAGTATACTTACCTCACTTGGCGTTTTGCATCCTGCACCCAAGTGATCTCAGGACCCAGAATCTCACTTCTTTCTGACCATTGTACTCTCTTTATGGACCCCTTAATTATCTCGTTTTCTGGAACATTAAACGCATATATTACTTAACCTCTTTCAGACTATTATTTCTTCCAAATCATATCATGTCTCGGCTATCTTAAACTTAATTTCTTATATTAACTCCATAAGTCAATAAGAAAATGATCTGCTCGTGAAAGGTGCTATCATTTCTATTTGAAGGTAGGTCTTGAAATTAGATTTTTTTAATAATAACTAATAAATTATTTATGGAGCAGAGCAATATATTTTAACTTTTAAAAAAATAAAAATAGTTCGATTTTAATTTTTATTTATCGTTTGAACTTTGAATCATGAATGTTTTAAAATTTAGAAAAAAAATAAAAAATAAAATAGTTTTTATAATTTATTTTATTAAATTATAATTTATTTTTAATATTTATTAAAATTTATTAAATTTTTTAATTTTTAATCATTTAAAAAAATTTATATATTTGAAAAAATTGTTCATGAAGAACCCTGAAGAACCCGAAATTCAGGTTCTAAGTACCCAAACGATGGGTTCTTCATACCAAAAGAACCCAAGCACTCGAAAAATTTTTTTGAAGAACCCGATTCGTTTGGGTTCTTCTGAGAAGAACCCGTACCCGAATCCGGTACTTGGGTGCGGGTTCGGGAACCCCACCCCTGGGTGCGGGAACCCGTGCAACGTAGTCAAAAAGTCTTAACAGAGGGACCTTGGTTTTGGGGAAAAGCTGGACTATTCCTCACACCATGGTTCCCAGATTCCGATCCCTCCACAGCCGTCATCACCAAGCTCCCTATATGGGTCAAGCTCCCTAACTTACCTGCTCATCTTTGGCACTTCTTAGTCTTTCAAGGAATAGGAGACACCCTCGGACGCTTCCTGGCAATGGACACCTCCAGGGGGGGAGTAGGCATTTACACCTATGGCAGAATCTATGCTGAAATAGATATCATCAAAGGCCTACCTGATCAAATCATTCTCAAAGTGGGAGACTTCCACTGGACTCAGACCCTGGATTATGAGAACACAGCGTTCCGATGCCATCACTGTCATCAAACAGGGCACCTTCAGAACTCTTGCCCCTCCCTCCCGGTCCAAAAGAAAAAGAGCAACCAGAATCAAAATCCAAAAGTTGGAAACCATGTGCACCGCCACCCATGGATGACCTCGACTCCTTCAGCTCGGATAAGGATGAGGAAGAGATCGAAGCAGATAAGGAAAAGGCAAAACAGGAGTCAGACTGACCCCGACAAACCCAGGTGAGCCCAACGATCCTACAAGCGCTCAAAAGCGGCATCATGACACCTCCTCCTCAGAATCAAATAAGGAGCCATCTCCTTTAGTCACCAACAATCTTCAAGTGGTTCCAGCTCATCAGCCCCAGGATGGCTGGGTAAGAGCATCAAAAAAGAAAGGAAAAAAATGTCGTACTGAGAACTCCACCCATTCTAGGTAGACTTTTGTTTATATCTTTTAGCACCCATGTCCATCTTCTGGGCTCTCTTTGCTTCACTCTTGGCTACTCATGGGACCGAAGTTGACTGTACGTCATTCCCGGTTACCCGTATCTCCAGCATCTCTTGCTTGTAATCCTTTATGTACCATACACTTTTTTAATAGAATTAGTCTAATTTACCAAAAAAAAAAAAAAAAACTTTCTTCCTTATTGAATTCATTACTAGTACAAAGCCTCTCTAATTTACAATTTGTTGATAATACCCTACTGTTAGACAATCTTTTGTGACAAAGGAAAAATATATTAAACATATGTAAAATTTGTATCTAAAATACTTAATGAAAAGTAAATGATCACAAATCAAAGTGTCGATGAATATTAGAAAAATTTTACATTTTTAAGGAGCCTCACTCCTTGCCAAATACATGGGAGTCTTATTGGTTTCAAACTTATGATGCTCACCTTCTTAGGAGGATCCGAGGACATAACAGACAAAATAATATCCAAAATTGAAAGTTGGCTATTCAAGAATTTATGTTTGGCAAGCAAGATATTACTAATAAAGAGGTTCAACAAACAAACCATGTTTATATATTCTCAACTTCACAGTTTTGATAAAGTCAATAAGGAAATAGTAAGGATGCCAAAATAAATAAATAAATTCCTATTGGGAGATCCTTAGCATGAAAAGAAATGGCCTTTGGAGGTGTTGAATAAAGCATGTTAAACCATAAACAAAGAAGCCATGGGGATAAGACACTTGAAGAATTTTAGCAAAGCTCTAAGTAAAATAAATTGGAGATGGGTCTTTGAAAGGGACTCCATGTGGGTTATGGAAGGAGAAATATGCAAGAGGCCTAAATTGTGCTGGTGTAATTTGCATTTAACTGATTAGCCTTATTTTGGGAAAACTCGGGGTATCAACGTGATCTAGTGATTGAAGATTACATCCTCCCATAAATCAAATCTCTCCTTTTCAATACAAGATGGATAGAGGTGAGGAATTTTGTTGAGGACTCACCAAAATATTGAGAGGAAGAACTCTAATTGACCAAACTCTAGAAAACCTCTCACTCTATCCATAAGAGGTTAATCCAAATGCAAAAGAAAACCTCTGGGTTGCAATCAAGAAAATATGCTTTAGATAGGAAGAAAATAGCCAACATTGGGTGTAGGAAAGGGCATTGCACTATCTTGGTTAAATAATCTTACAACTTGCTGGCAGTGGAGGCAGATGTGAAAGAGAAAAATAAAATTTGGAAAATGGTATGGTCAAATGGGCAATTGTATAAAATTTTAGTGTTTCTCTAGTTAGTAGCCCATAACAACATGCTCACTCATAGTTTCCAAAGTGCAAAGTAGAGTGGGTGTGAAAGTTTTCAAAAAATCTTGTGAGTGGAGCACCTACACACACACATATTGCATTATCTTAAAAACAAATGCAAAATGCCAAATTAGTTGCAAAATATATTAGAACATGCATATTTGTACATTAATGCAGGTAGAAATGGCATCCACAATACATTAATGATTAATCATTTGGGCATCAACCATCGATAATCTAGATCTAGCAATTACAAATAAATATACCAATTTTTAAGTCATATAACAGAAATTAGACCATTAACTTATGGAATGAAGCATGTTACCTAGCAATTGCCATCAATAACATGACCAATTAGTTATGTTTACAAAATCGACCATCTGCGCACGGAAGCATGAAGACCGAAAGGTCCAAAACAATAAACTAAGCTGGTTGCTAAACACCTCTCTACAAAAGAAGTGTTCACCAATTGTGTAAGCAATCATGTTGCCAAATGTTGTAGTTGTGGGGTAGCACCGCCATGCATGTTCTACTATCTCTTATATCAGGATCCTCATCATTAGTATCATCTTTCATTCTTTTCCACTTGTCTAGCCATTGTCTCTACCTTGATCCTCTAGAGACAATTGACACCACCAAATTTTGATGAAACTACCTAATCTAAGCCTTAAAATATGGTAGAAAAAGCTTAACATGCCTGATCAACGATTTTGGTTTGAGCGAAGGGTACATTTGTGTTAAGACCATGACAAAAGAGTTCAACAATCAACACCACCAACATTGTGGTACATATAGGGCTTCATGCTCTTGATTAAATGCCAATCACATACCCTCATATGTGATTGAATTAAATGAAAACGCTGCAATCCCATCAATATTGAAATCCTAAAAATTGTTAATTTTGTTGAATTTTGAATGAGATGAAATTCTACTTTCTCGACATGAAGTTTGATGAGGTTGGAACCACTCTCAAACATAATAAAACAATTAATGGCAATATTTTAAAAATTTATGTAAAAGAATAAAAAGGAAAGATAAAGGAAATGTCAACTTTTACTTCAAGAATTTAACATTACCATTATGCGACGCCTTGGGAGTGCACTCCCTAGCTCCGAGAGCATCTTAAGGTGCATCATGCTTGTTAATTTTGGGCAACTAGGTCCAAACTCCATAATGTGATGCTCAGATGACGATGCCAAAAGTTTTATTGGATTCTTCTTTCAGAGAGGTGCAAGAACGATCCAAATATCATCTTGATCGGATGAGCAGAACATGTATTTTGAATTTATTCCACATGTGCAAGGTCAGCCTGATTTATGCCACATGCATAAGAGATGTGTCACACACCCCCAGATGCCTATATATTGGAGAGACTTGGAGTTTATTTTACACACACAATTTGTGGAGGCATTTTCTTCTCTCTTGGATGGTGATGGAGCAACATTCTTGGTTCTGCGTTTAGGGCTTTTTAGTGTACCATCTTGTTGGAGTATTCTTGATGAAACGTCTTGAAGTTGTGTGACATATGTGGGTTGCTAACCTTATGAAGACTTTGTTGGTTGAACTTTGAAGCATCCTGCTGATCGCCGTAACGCCACCATTCTTTATCTTTGTTTGTGGCTTGTCTTCCATCAATCTATCGGTATGTTCTATCTGCATCTTACTTCAGTTATGCCCTAGTTAGTTAAAGTATATTTGCATCTTAGCATAGAACATCTACATAAATTAACATGGTATCAGAACTAGGAGAAGTCAACGCCCAACTTATGAAACTAGGGCAGCGAGATGTGGGTTATTCTAAGGGCGAATAAGGGTGTCGTTAGCCTCAGAAAAGTTGTGTGGTAGGCCACAGGCCATACCACCACAGTAAGTGACAGCATACAGTTTTAATGACAGCGCGTATTTTTTAAAAATGTGGGAGGTGACAACGTAAGGGCAGCGTATGTGGCTGGTATGCTGAGAATACGTGGAACAACATATCATGCCCTAATCTAGGCTGTCACAGAACCTTTTTTCGACACATCTTTTTATGTAAGATATCCAGCCGCAGCAAGTCATGTCTAGTATATGCGGCGTATCAGCCTCCCTGTGGACTTAGAATTACACTCATTGGTAGACGCACAGGATTGTTAAGTAACCACTGTGAAGTCGGGTTCGGGTTTAAGAAAGAATAACAATGAAGGAGGCTGACGTAATTCGATGACAGATACAAGAATGGTACCCGCATTTTCGCAGGGTTTCCATCAAAATTCTTCTCCATCTCTTGCCAGAGTTGTTCGTGAATTTTCTGCTAGACGGCGGTGGTTTATTCCTCCCCTAACCTCTAGGACGACGATGAGCAATTTGTGTGGAGGCCATTTATCTCAAAGCAAATTTTGGTATATAGCATAATTTGTGATTTTTAAACAGTCAGATTGAAGTGTGAGGATGAATTTACCTGGGAATAGATAAGTTAAAACCTGAACTGATGTGTTCAGAAAGGAAGTCGAGATGATACGATTTCAGTGGTTAAATTCTGTCACCGAGAAAATTTTATATTTCTAAGCGTCATATTCAATCGCAATTATCAAGAAGATCGAATAGGGTATTCTTCGGTGGTTTATTTCTGTGGAGATTTTATTAATCAAAGTCTGGCATTGAAGTGCGATTGAACGAAAGTTCTGTTTGGCATTGGTATCCCTCGCTCTTACAAGACCCTTGCATATAACCAAACTCACTTGCTCGTTCACATTGGCTCAGTCTCTCGCATGGTTTGCTCTACAATTCAATTGCGGTTGTTACTATAGCTCTTGCTCACTATTAAGTATGACTGTATTTATCGTTATAAAATGGTCACATAATATCACATGTCATGGATTTAATGTACATGTCATTGAATGAGGATCTGAAGAAGTCAAGCATACGTCAGTAATAATTTTTATAGCCTATCTCAGCAGGACGCGCTTCCTTGACTATTTCAGTGGCATACATATTACTCTTTATGGCTCGGGTTGCCTATAAGTCTCATACATTGGCACGTAACCTTGCATAGTGATGCATGCAGTGCCTCAATCTGTTCATAATATGGCTCACTCTATACACATCAATATAGACACCATTTCTATTGGCATCGGTATGAGCATCATTATATCAGTTATGGCACATCGCATACAGAAATAGCACAGTGCATCTAGTCTCGACATCAATTACAGCACATCACATAGACAGTCATACCTATGTTTACGAAATTCATATTAGCAGTAAGCTTAAGATAGTGACAACGTAGCTATTTGCAGTTCTAAGCTCCGTTCTAGCTGTTGAACGTTCAAAATTGCAAAGATTCATACTGGAATACATCTCTAAAGAATGGCTCAAGAGATCTGGAAAAGCGACAATGAAGGGACCAGCAGATCCCATCCTTTGCACTGATAATTGTGAATTTTTGCTCTAAATGTTTCAGTGATCTTGTGCTCAAGCTGACAGAAGCTCTCTTCTGGTAGTACTGTAAGTCTTCAGCAGCCTGTGCAAATATGCAGATCAGTTGGCAAGGTCAGCAACACTTTAGCAAGGAGAAGGGACCTCTTCAGGAGAGCAGCCAAATCCTCCTGCTAACCAATGCACTTACTGCAAGAAACGTGTTGGACTGACGGGTTTTAAGTGTCGTTGTGGGGACATTTTCTGCTCCCTGCACCGTGATTCTGAAACATCATTGTGAAGGACTGTGATCTTTTCAAACTACTGGAGAAGGTTTGTGATAAAAGGTTCAGGTTTTTAGTAGAGGAGATAACTACAGCATTTGGAATTTTTTTTATAAATGAAATTTTGGACTGTGAAACCTTCTTTAGACCTGTGGAAAAGTATAAAACTACAGGACTTTTGACTGTCCTCAGACTGTCCAGTGGGGCTCAAACCCTTGACTACAGCATTCTTGAAATGTAGTGACAATTTTGTAGTGAATCTATGATGGCTCTGTGAAGAATAATATAACTATAGAGTTGTCACATTATTGTATAGTTGCTTCAGTGACCCCGTTATATCTTTGTGGGGGTTCTATCAGTCAAGATCAAGGATAGCCGTTACACTTTGCATAATTGAACAATGATAAACTTGAACGTGTGAACAGTGAAGTTTTTGGAGCCTTGGACAGTCACATATTTGGAGTCTTTGGAACCATGGTCAGAGAAGCCTATAAAGTTTGTGAACAAGTGAAATATGATAGTGATGTATACGATGCATGACAGATATATGGCAGTATATGGCTATGATTCTTGTATGGCCTTGACAGTGGGAGAATAAGATTCAGGCCCATCATTACAAAGCCCTCTCCAAGTTGGTGTCTGGGATGCCCACATTTAAAATAATCATGAAGGCATTTGAAAGCATAGGGGATTTTTTTCTTCAATCCTCAAGTGTCACAAAGACATCTGATACACATTGTCTTATATGATATGCTTGAAAGGATGTTCTTATAGATGTCTTCTCTCACAAGAGAAGTTGGCATTAAGAGGGAGACTACAACCATATATGCTCCTGAGCTAATATCATTGTTGAAAGAAAGAAGACCCTCATGGCTTAGAAACATATGGCTTCAAGGGGGGAATTCTGAAAAAGCAAGAAGCCATATAAATACCAAGAGGTATCTAGCTGCCATGAGTACAACATGAAGAAGTTGTAAAGCATCAAGTCTAGAAGGATGCGATAGACTAAGAGTATGAGTCCATTATGAAGGATGATGTCTGGGATATGGTCCCTAGACCGCAGGACAAAGTTGTTGTCACCTCGATATAAGAACAAGTATAGATCCGATGAGAATGCTGAAAAGTACAAGGCAAGATGTGTTGCCTGAGACTTCTCTCTAGGAAGGCATTGATTATGATTGCACCTGTAATCTATTATTACCCTTGCTGCTACGCAAGGTCAGAATCTTGATCAGATGGATGTAAAGACTGCCTTTCTGCATAGTGGGATAAAGGAAGAGGTGTATGTAGAGCAACCTCTGGGGTTCGAAGTCCAGGATCGAGACACCCATGTTTGCAGGTTGGCTTGCCCCTAGGGCCTAGCACGAGAGGATAGATAGCTATTTGATGTTGATCCGAACCTTTACCTCAAGGTTGATAGAGAAAAGACTCTCATTCTGATGTTGTATGTGGACGATCTCTTCCTGACAGGTATTGACCCTCTCATTCATCAATGTAAGAGGGAGTTCGCATCTGTGTTCAAGATGGAGGACCTAGGACTGATGCATTACTTCCTAGGCCTAGAGGTCTGGCAGAGACCTAGCAAGATTTTCCTTTCTCAAGGAAAATATATTGTGAAGCTGCTGGAAAGACTTGGAATGGTGGACTGTAAGTCCGTATCAACATCGATGGAGCTCAACTTTATGAAGTTGAGTGGAAATGTGACTAGGCCCGTGCTAGCAAATCCTACTGAGTATCATCAACTCGTAGGGGCCCTGATGTTCTTAGGGAACATCCGTCCGGACGTATGTTGTGCAGTGAACACTTTGAGTCAACACATGGTTGATCCTCATAAGATTCACTGGGTTGGTGCCAAGAATCTCTGGGGCACGATAGACCATGGGCTGAGATACACTGCCGAGAGTTTGAGACTCCGTGGATATACTAATGCCGATTGGGCTGGTAGTGTGGTGGATCGCAATAGCACATCTGAATGCTGCTTCACACTTGGGTCTGCTTCGAGCAAGAAGCAGAATTCGATAGCTTTAAGCACTGCTGAGGCTGAATACATTGCAGCATGTATGGCCTGTTGTGAAGACACTTGGTTGCGAAAGCTCTTCAGTGAGTTGTTCGAGCATGTGCTAGATGCCACTGTTATCCTTTGTGATAACCAGAGGGGGATTCATTTGTCAAAGAATCTCGTGTTCCACGATCGATCCAAGCATGTTGATATATGGTACCACTTATCCGAGATATGGTACAGCGAGGCGCTGTAAGGCTCGATCATATAGGAATTGATGAGCAAGTCGCAGATATTCTCACAAAGCCCTTGGGGAAGGTCATGTTCCTAACTTTCCGTGAGAATCTTGGAATCATGGAACGACCCTATTTGAAAGGTCCTGTTGGACGATGAGCTCTGGGAGCTCCAGAGGGGCTTTGGGGATAGCTTCTTGGTGCTATAAGAAACCACTGGCTAGGCTTACCAAACCTAGTTGGTGTGCTTCCACCCCACCGTGATGATATTGAGTTGGTTTACCTCTCTCTAATCTGTGCCCTGTATGCATCCTACCTATGGAGTTTCGAACTCATGGGAAGTACCTCTCATCTGGCCAATGAGGTGGGAAATGTGAATAGAGACCATAGCAAGACCGATGGACGCATCGGAGATTGTCGTACTCTCTATGTCTAGGATGGCACGTGTCCAACTACTTGATCTGGGATCAAGTCTAGCGAGGTTTCGGACCTCCAACTGATTTCGGGTCAGTGAAACTAACTTCGGGTTAGTATATGACTCTCTCGAGTCCAAGTGAGGTTTCAGACCTCCAACTGATTTCGGATCATTTCAACCAACTTCGGGTTGGTAGGTTGACTCCTTTGAGTCCTATAGAGGTTTCGGACCTCTAAGTTGACTTCGGGTTAGCCAGGAGTGATGTCTTTGTGACTCACCTTTTGCTTTGAAATAAAGAAGCCAGTGAAGCAAGTTATGGCGGGATGACGCACAATGTTTGGATGGCACTAGTGGATGGAGTTCTCCCTAGTTGAGAGGGAGTGTTAATTTTGGGCAACTAGGTCCAAACTCCATAATGTGATGCTCAGATGACGATGCCAATAGTTTTATTGGATTCCTCTTTCGGAGAAGTGCAAGATCGATCCAAAGATCATCTTGATCGGATGAGCAGAACATGTATTTTGAATTTATTCCACATGTGCAAGGTCAGCCTGATTTATCCCACATGCATAAGAGATGTGTCACAAACCCCCACAGATGCCTATATATAGGAGAGACTTGGAGTTCACTTTACACACACAATTTGTGGAGGCATTTTCTTCTCTCTTGGATGGTGATGGAGCAGCATTCTTGGTTCTGCGTTTAGGGCTTCTTGGTGCAGCATTTTGGTGGAGTATTCTTGATGAAACGTCTTGGGGTTGTGTGACATATGTGGGTTGTTGACCTTATGAAGACTTTGTTGGTTGAAGCATCCTGCTGATCGCCGTAACACCACCATTCTTTATCTTTGTTTTTGGCTTGTCTTCCATTGATCTATCGACATGTTCTATCTACATCTTACTTCAGTTATGCCCTAGTTGGTTAAAGTATATTTGCATCTTATCATAGAACATCTACATAAATTAACAATGCTCCTAAAAAGGTAGGGAGCGTCTCAAATTTGTTTGGAGCACACTCGAATTTTGGGAGCACTCCCTAGATGCTCCTGCTTAAGCGTGATTCCGACAGGGGGAGAGAGAGAGCCCTAGCATTCCCAGTAAAAGTAGGTCCCAAATCACCCTTTGAGAGTGAAAATACAATAAGAAATAGAAAGAGTTTTGGAAATGGGAAGTCCAACAAGCCTAATCTTTATTTCCCATTTCTCAATCTCTTCTCTCCTACTTCATTTTTTTTTCCACTTTTACTCTTTTTTTCTCTCTTTTGTCTCATTTACTTTTACATTTGCATTGTCTTAATAATTTATCTGAACTTCATTAATTGTGTAATTACACTTGCAAGTACTGAGTCACTATTGCACAAGGTTCATCGAACTTCAACCGTGAGGTTCGAGATTTGGCAAACCTAAAACAAATTTTGAGGTTTGGCAAACCTCATAGCGATTGACAGAGTCCATAGCTCAAAACTCATAACTTTATGTCACAACTCAAGCTTGTAATCTATCCTTGTAGTTTCCAACTCCATGATAGCATTTTTTTATGTTTATTGATGTTGATATCTTACAATTTTATGTGATATTCCATCTTATGCAAACTTCATCAAAGAATTCAAATTCGACCAAACCTAATCATTGTCAATCTCGAATTTGAAACCAGACCATGTGACTTAACCAAGTCATACAACCATTCACTTGCTCAGATCCATTTCAAATCATAGAGGGTGCATGCTTGTTAAGCATGCTAAGGCTACTTTCCCACAACAAACGTAAGTCTAAGAAGATTCTAGACCTAGTGCATTTGGATGTTTGTGGATCAATGCCAGTAGCATCAATTTTAGGAAGCAAGTACAATGTTTCCTTCATTGATGAATTCTCTTGCAAAACACGGATCTACTTCCTAAAGGCCAAGGTTGAGGTCTTTCGAAGGTTTTAGGAGTTCAAAGCTCTAGTTGAGAACTAGATGGGGAAGAAGATCAAAGTCTTGAGATCAGATAGTAAAAGTGAGTATCCTCCAAGGAGTTTGAGGTTTTCTACTTGGAGGTAGGAATCAAGAGGGGAGCTAACTATTTTTTACAACCCACAAAAGGATGGAGTTGTATAGCAAAAGAATCAATCCATCATAGGGGATACTAAGGCCATGGTTCATGACCAAGACTTGTCAATGTTTCTTTGGGTAGAGGGAAGCAACATAGCAATCTATATTGAAAACTGGTGTCCTCACAGGATCTTGGAGGACAGGACACTAGAGGAGGCATTCATTGGTATAAAGCCAGAGTTGAGTCAAATCCACATTTTGTCTATATAGTTTATATCCATGTATTGGTAGAGAAGAGGACCAGACTAGAGCCTTCCTCTAGGAAGGGTTTATTTAGGTTATAGTGAAAGTTCAAAGGCATACAAGGTTTTTATTCTAATGCAGAGGAAGATAGTAGGGAGTAGAGTTGAATTTTGGTAGTTGCAGTCAATATTCATTTATTGTATAAGCCCACAAAATTAAAAGAATAAAAAAATAAATTTGATTTTAAGTCGGCTCTAAATAAAAGAGGGAGAAAGTCATTTTTTGAATTTCAAAATTTGCCTCCAAAAAGTCAAGTTGGCCCTCCAAGAAGTTCAAGTTAGCCAACCCTAAAAGGCACACCTATTCAAGCTCATTCATCCACTATATATTTCCATTCGTCCTCCTCTATTGGCAACAATTCAGATCATCTCTTTAGAGGTTATGTTCACACGTGCAAAGGAGAGAAGTACTCTGAAGTTTGAGTCACTTTGACCAGCTGCCACCAAGTTCTTCTCAAGCAGATTTGACCAAATTTCCTGAGCATTTGACCAAGCCTTTTTGGGAAAAATCTCTAAGTAGTTGACCGAGTTTTTCGGGGCAGTTGGCCACATATTTCACTGAGTCTCCTTGACTTGCGTTGACTGCATTCTTCCCACAGTTTTGACCGCAAGCTGACCTAATTATAGGAGGACAAAATTCGGTCTTTTTGACCAAACCTTGACCAGGTTGCAGAAGGATAATATGGTGGCCAGTTTGACCAGGTTTGAATTATTGAAGTTTGTGGTCTTATTTGACCGAAAAAATCAGATTTGATATCTTGTTGAATTGGACAATTTCTCTGAGAAAAGGTTGTTGGGTTTTTTCCCCTAGTTAGGGTTTTCCCAGAGTAAAAATTTGTGTCTTTTGTGTTTGGCTGTCTCTTCATGATCCTACTGTCATTATTGTTTTTATGTTGAAATTTTCTATGTATAATTGCTTAATGATGAATGTGAGACAAGAAAAATTAATTAAAATATCATTGGAAGTAATTATTAGACTAGAAGATCATGAAAAATCAACATGGTATCCGAGCAAGGTCAAAGAGAAACCATTAAAAGTGTAGTCATAGTCAAGTTAAGGATGGTTTTGATTTAGTCTAGATGAACTTTGTATGGATTGTTGTATGAAGAGCAAGGATCAGGGTTAATATTTGAGTTACAAACTCGACCATCAATGACCAACCTAGGAAGGTTGAAAGGCCTCAGGAATAAAATTGATTAGGCTAAGTAAGGTCTGTATAGGCTACATGCAGGAGTCGAGGTTAAGGTTGTGTAGGTCGTAAACAGAGGCTATGATGAACTATGTGTATTCTATGCCACAACAAGAGTTAAGTCTGAGCCTCATAAGCTTGAGATCTAGCAGCAAAAGGAGACCTAAGGCAGGGCTGGAACAGAGCTGCTAAGAAGGTGATTAGGGTCAAGTTCTATCTGTTAGATAAGGTTGTTAAATTAGAGGAAGGTGTTGGTTGAAGCCTTAAAAGAAGTCGAGAGTCACAACCTTGTGATCAGAAGGCACCGAGACCTTAAATAGGCCAGTCATGGCATAAAAAAGGGAGAAACAATAATTTTGTGTTAAGGCCATAGGCTAAGGTTAGGTCGCAGGCCTATAAAGGGAGTTGAGAGGACTCGGAGCCTTAGGAAATAAGGTCGAGGTGTCTTTGTGTTGCACAAAGGCTAGCGAGGAGTCCTAGAAATTGTTGTTCATGAAAGGAGACAAAAGTTTAGGCCTAAAAGAACTGTGTTGAGTCTTATATCAAAGTTTTCTTTACAGTTTTTTTCTTGTATTACAGAAGCAGAAGATGTACATTGTCATGAACCTTGTATGATCCTTGACAAGCATGTGTAAAAGAAACCTTTCAATAAATATTAGAGGATAGCCTGAAATTGTATGCAATGGAAAGTTGGAAGTTGTTGTAAAGCCAAAGGGAGCTCCTTCACCTATTTGTGTAAAGCAAGAAAATTCCAGTGATGAGATTCACCCATGATCAATGATCTTCAAAGGTTTGATATAATGCATTAACAATGTATATTGTATAGTTCAAAATTTTAAAGTCCATTCACAGTAACAAACAACATTTTTGTTGATGTAAAACAAAGAACTTTGTTACATTAGGTTTCCACAACATGCAAATTGTTTCTTTATCCTAGCAATCCAAGCACACTACAATGTTGGGGTATTTGGGTGTTGTAAATGGTGAAGGAAAAGGCCTATTTTGTGACTATGACATGTTTGAAGATTCCATTCACTTAGATAAGTGGATGCCCAAACCAAAATGTTGGAGTCTATTCTTTGCACATCAAGGCAGTCAAAAATAGAATGAAGAGTGGGATACTATCATTAATGTATTATGAAGAGAGCACACTTAACACTTCGCTATTATTGAGGATCCATTGATGGAGCGAGTTTGTTGGAATGCCATGAAGACATCTTACTTTCATGAAGTATTTTGACATTACAGTTGAAGGGGCAATCACCTTGTTGAAAAAATCATCACATATGTAGTGGCATGGGGACTCTATGGAAAATTCTTTTCACTTGTGGTTTTGGGACACTCGGTTATGTTAAATACAGTTTCATATGGTCCCACCTATATTGACTACAACAAGATAATTTGCAAGATCTAGGGTTTGTAAATCATAGAGGACCTAAAGGTTATGACTTGAATATGAAAGCCCTAGGGTTTGTGGATAAAACCCTAGAGATAGACCTAGAGTGTTAAAATCGATGAATCAGATGAATGTAGAAACCCTAGCTCATGCAAGGAAGGAAAGAAAAGTGACATGCATTAGTAGCTAATGATGAGGACGAGGATGAACATTTCTAGCTTGATGAGATTGCAGATGGATTTCAATGATTTTTGCAAGAACGCAAGGATCAAGAGGGAGTTGATAATTTTGTCCAACCCTCAAAACAAAAGATGAGTACTTTATACCTATCTCTTCCTTGATTATTATTGCCTTATTATTATTTAACCTCTTGTATTAGTTTCTTTTGTTAGGTTATAATTATTCTTACATGGCCTCCTAGTGAGAGTTGTAGGTACATTGTAAAGTCTGCCAAGGCTCTAGCAGCAGATGAAATCATTGGGAAGAACGTAGCAAAGCTTGTGACAAGAGGACTCTCCCAGAGTGATTTGTGTTCAAGAGGGAGAAATTAGAACAACGCTTGATGATCAGAAGAGCTCCTAGTTCAGAGGGAGCAAAAAAGCTAACAAGTTTGAAGAATGTTATAAGGGAGGAAATTGTGCTGAAGAGAAGTCAGTGAGATCAAGTATGCGGTAGATGGCAACATAGAGAAGTACAAAGCGAGATTCGTGAGGATTCTCCCATAAAGAGAGAGAGGACTATGAAGAGTCGTTTGCTCCAATTGTCAAGTACACTTCTATTAGAATTATCATTTTAGTTGCCTCTATTACGGGTTGGAAATTACATCAAATGGATGTAAAGACTGTTGTTCTTGATGGAGTAATTGAGGAAGACATGTACATAGAGCTAACTCGGGGCTTTGAGGTACATGAGATGGAATCTCATGTTTGTAGATTGAAGAAAGCTTTGTATGGACCTCGGGCATGATATTCTTAGATTGATGGATATCAAATGAGTCTTGGTTGATCTTGTTATTATATGACTTTTCTTACGAGAGAAGGACTCATGTGACAGAAGGAACAACAGTGGCAACAGAAGGAGCAACAGTGGTAGGACTATATGCTTATGTGATAGGAGCAGTCAACCCTGCTTCAATGACAGAGGGAGTTGACCTATGAGTTTGAGATGGAGAATCTAGATTTGATACGTTACTTCTTGGAACTAGAAGTATGGCAGAAGCTGAGTGAGATCTTCCTTGGTTAAAGGTGTTGAAAAGTGTAACTAGGTCGGTCTTCATGTTGATTATGTATTTAGAAGAAGTCAAATTAATATATATTTTTGTTGTATGTGCTTCATGGTTTTCATGAGCATGATTTATTAAGTAGAAGGACTTCTTCTTGATGTCCATTAGGTTTAAAGATCTAGTATTTGTCATATGCTCCAAGACCTTGTATATCGCTAAAGACAAGCTCCATGATTTAGTAAAGTCAATCTTCAAAGCTGCTGAAGAAATACACCACGAAATGTTGAAGAAATTACAAAGTCTAGTCGGCCTACACGCTGTATCATAGTCGGCCTATTACATTGGATGGTCAGCCTAAAAGTGAAAAACAGTTCACTATATATAAGGCAGATTGTGGATAATTTGAAGTGAAAAAAGATTGCAGACATCGCTACAGGAATACAAAACATTATACAATAAGGTTTACGGATAACTTCATGCAGATCAACCGAAGCATTTAAGTGTGGATATATATATAGATATATGAAGCTACAGTAGGCAGTGCGAACATATATTATACTACAGTGCGGATTGTTTTGTGAAAGTAGATAAGTGGATATCTCTTTAGATTATAAAGCGGATAAAAGGGAACAATTTTAAAGTGCGATCTAAAACAGTAATGCTAAAGAAGTTTGCAGACATCTCCAATATTATAGTGCGTATAAAGGATAACATATAGTGCGAATAAGAGATAGTTCAACGTGCATATAAAGAATAGCATTCAGTGCAGATATATGTGAAAGTTGTTCAACTAAGAATTTGACAGAAGTTCAGATAGAGATCAAAAGAAGAAAGGCTGTCGTAAAGTAAGAGAAAGTGAGGAAGGTAAATCTGAGATTTACCTTCCTAAACAGTGCAGATTGGTGACGAAAAAAAGATTCAAGTTTGAAGAAGCTGTATCAAGGTCTTGCAAGCTGATCTAGGTCAAGGATCTGAGTGTGGGTCATGGTACTTGTCATTTGAAGATCTATAAGAAGAATTCTTTGCTAGTTTTCCTCTCCAAGAGGGAGAGGTTTTGCCCTGGCTCTAGGAGCCTAACTTTTGTGTCTTGTGCTTTTCGATAATTGACTTGATGAAAGATTAACTAAGAGAAGACATAACTACCACAAGTAAGTTCACAAGTAATTATCAAGAAGAGAATTTGTATTAATCACCAACCCTTCAAATTCTCAACATGGTATCAGAGCTAAGGTGCTGAACACAAGGGTTGCTTGTCAACAAGACACTCAAAGAAGCGAAGATCAAGGTTTGGGTTGGGAAGTCAAATCAATTTGCAAAGAAGACTATCTAACTACGTCAAGTGAGATCTCCTATCTCATTCAAAAGATCAAACTCATTCAAGAAAATAATCCTTGACATCAAAGATTTGCACTCAAGACATTGTTTGAAAAGAACCTCAACTTCTGAAGATATTATTTGTAATCAAGGGTTCAAGTACACCAACATTGAAGAAAGGAGTTGCTTCGGAGCCCAGATGAGTATGGTCTCCAATTAAGAGACTAGGGGGTGTTTGTTGCACTAGAGGAAGCCCTATCGCTGAAGAGGAGGCCTTATTTGACAGTTGGAGACCCATGGAGACCACATGATGGCACCTAGCTGCACTTGGGACCCCAGAGGATGATTTGAGGACAATCCCTCAAATTTTGGATCATCCAGGCATCTTCACACATGTAGACAACTCAACACACTTTGGCATGGCATTTAGAGCCCTATTTGGGCATGACGTCAACATTTAGAGAGGCTACGACTCACACATGTGGGCAATTATGATCTATTTGTCATTAGCTAGTGAATTGGCTCATAACCTAAGTTATTTTAACGTCAAACTTGTTATTAGGGGTTTCATTAGGCTAAAATGCTTGAGGTAAACCATATATAAGTAGAGGTTACTCTCATTTCATTCAGATCGTCACTTGTTGATCAATTTGGCCCTCTTAGAGATTTCGGCTTAACTGAAATTTGTCATATAGCTTGTGGAGATGTGATCAATTGCGGAGTTTTTTTGCTTATGGAGTTATTATTTGGTTTTGGAGATGTCAGTTTGGAGCAATATATAGGAATGATTCATGTATCTATCTTGCAGGTCCTCTCTGTATTGGAATTTATTTTATGGCTATTGCACGGAATGGTTATTGTCTAGGGTTTTTATGTGCTAGTTATTATTGAAATTTTTTTTATGGAATCTTAGCAACGATATTGTATGCATTACCCTTGTAGAATTTGTGTGACAAGCCCACGAGTGAATCTTCATTATAAGCTCTCATTGACTTTTCTCCCTCATAAAATGATAGTTGGTTTGAAACTAGAGTTTCTTATTCCCTTACTCCTTACTAGGGTTTAGTCTTTTCCCCTAACTAGATCTCCCTTAGACTCCATCACCCAAGGTCAAGGCATTGGCTTTATTCACATTGCTGATCAAACCTAAATTTTAATCATATTTTTCCCTTCCAAATTTGATTTTCGGCCTCTTAATGAAAGTCGCTATGTTAGGGTTAGGGTTAAATTTCAACTAAGGTTGACTATGTTGCCTGATGGAGGGATTCAACACTTGATTGTGACATCATTGTTTCAAAATCAACCTCTTCCTGTGGCTAATTTCTCCATTTTAATGTTAAGTCTTTTCCCTAGGTAAATTTTGCCTTAGCAAGGCCCTAGTCTTTCCCTAGGCTTCAACTTGGGGCTTGTTCAAGGCTTGTTGTGCCACAAATTAATCATAGTCATCTATTCCAAGCCTTTTCTTGGCCTTGTGATCCTAGATAAGTCTATTGACCAAGCTTACTCATAAACCCTAGGTCACTTTGTGCCCTAATTAGGCCTCTTGGAGAATGTACAGTGCCTTATTAAGCTAGCTAAGCCTTGTCCTTAAGTAGAGTATCTCTCCTTGGCCTATATTTGTCACCCCTAACCTTTGGATTTGATATATCTTTTGGGTGACCTAACATAGGGAAGTCTCCCTTGTTGTGAAAGTCCTCTAAAGAGGAGGTAGTGGTTATCGTGGCAATGGGCCATACCTCGTAGTGTTGTTACTTGGTCTAGCCTTTGTCTTGTGAGCTCCCCTCACAAGGCCCACTAGATTTTGAGGTAACATCTTTTGGTGCCATTGCTAGGGAGGATTTGAGTCAACATCCTCAAAATCTAAAGTCTAAGCTTCATTTCCTTGATTGAGCTTATCCCATAGACAAGGACAAATCTGCTCATATGGCAACTCCATTGAAAGAACAAAGACCTAGTTATTCATTGAGCTTCAAAATTTCAATGCTTGTAGGGTGAATCAAGCATCTCTTAAGGCATTTTGAATACGCCATGGTGACTCCCCATTTGGTTGTTATGCAATACTCAAGGAAACGGCTCCTTAAGATTTGCATGAGATGTTCCTTGGTTTGGATGTCAAGGAAATTCCTTGATATCAAAATCATTGTGATACAAATTCTATGACAAATGTTCCGAAATTTGATTGTGATTCTTCTTTAGTTGTGCATCATGTTGCAAAATTCATCAAGTATGCTTCAGGGATCAATATGGTTCATGAGGTTGTTCATTAATTCTCTTGGGGTTTGATCAAAGGGAGTGGCTTAAATGTTTTTGTAAGCCTAAAAGCATCCCTTCCATTAGGATACTTATCGAAAAGTTTCTTAAACAGTGGAGGACATTGTGTCATTTTGAAAATATCCTTAAACATTTAGCCATAGCCCTCCAAGAGAGATGCCTCATTGATCACGTTCCTAGATCTGACAATCTCAGGAATCCTACTGCAACTAACTGAATTTACTTCTCCTATTATGTAAATTACGTTACAAAATTAATTCAGAGTTCTTCATGAATTACTGAAGTAAATTACTGAAGCAACCTATACTTAATACTTTTATGATTCTGAACAAGGAAACTGAACAAGGATTAAATCATGCATAGGACACCTTTATTTTGGACTAAGTCCCTGGAAAAACCCAATGCTGGAAAACTGGTGCAGTAGATCTGAGGGTTTGATATTATTAAGCAGCAGCTTTTGAATACAATCTCTGGAAGCCTTGTTGGCTATCTAGTGCAGAGAAATCATGACAGACAAAAATATAGTGAGTTTTACCTCACACTGTAAGTCCCGGCTGATTCGGATCTGAGATGGCGAAACCCCAGCTCCCTCTGCGCAATAGATGTGTAAGCCTACGTGGGGACTTCTGTGGACTGCGTCAGCTCCTCTCTGAATCGATCTGCCTCTCAGAAAGTCGAGTTTCAGCCCTCCCAGCTTAGAAACCCTGATCTCCAACAAATCTCAGACTGTCTCTCGAAAGCACTGCGCAGTCTCTGCGTGGGCCTGCGTCACACCCTCTGGAGGTTGCGCTGCTTCCTCTGCTAGTCCTGCTGCCTCTCCGTTATGTATTCTTGGTCTCGAAGAAGATCCTCCGACCAATAACTGTCTCTGCCCCTCACTGCAACTGGAATCACTTAGATCTGATCTTCGTCCGAGCACTGCTTCGTCAAAAGAATTCGATCTCTAGATTCACTCTGTATGTCCTTCCAAATAACCCTCAAGCCTTCCTTTATAGTCTTTTCATTGAGAAATCAACAGTTGAGATTACATCTCTAATCAACGGTTGGGATTATAACATGACTTGATCTTCGCTTTCTAGATCATTCTCACTTTGTTTTATTACTACCCTTTAATTATTTAATTTCCCTAAGTTTAGACTTAGGGTCCCCATTAAAATAATTAATTTTTACAATAAAACATAATCTGAGTGGAATTTTCACAAACGGTTTCTGGGTTCTTTGGAATACCAATGCCTAAACCTCTCCACAAAATTTGAGACTTAAAGCACTTCTGATGCTACCAAAATCCAACACTCCCTCTTAACGAGGAAAGTGCTCTAACAACATGCCTACTGCATACTGCTCTAACCCTGAAGCATCCTCTGTGTTGCTGAAGTCTGACAAGTTGTCCATTAGCCACTGCCTTTTTGTTGCAATTGTACTATTGCCCGTGACACTGCCACTACCACTGCCACTGTTGCATCTGTACTATAGCTCCTCTCAAGTGTTGCATCTGCTATGCTGCTAGCACTGCCACTGCTAACATTGCAACTCAGTCGCTGAGAGAAGCAACTGAAACCACCCAAAAAACTAAACAAGTGTTCAGTGGATGCACCTCGGTGCTGAAGACTCTGACTATTGATTAACTACTGCATTTTCCCTCTGATGCACTGCATTGCTGCTGATCTGCACTACGCAGCATTGTTGTGCACTGCGTTGCTACTGCTACATTGTTGTTGTTGCTCTACTATGCGATGCTCCAGAAGTAGGCGTTGCTACCTATTGCACTGTTGTCACCATCACTCCTTGGCTCACGCTAAAAACTCCTCCATCCCGCTACTGCTGATCAAGGGCACTCGTAGCAAGGTTGTGATCCAAGAGGTGGGCTCCTCAAGGATCATGCCCAACTGAAGTTCCAAGAGAACTACAGTTCTATGTTGCCCCATTTCTCTCCTAGAGAAGCGTGGGCACTCATGGAAAACTCATCATGTTCGATCTTCGCCGCCGCAACTTTTTTATCGTGCTTCTCATCCTTGTCCTTTTTCTTCAAAGGACACTGTGGCCCATCTCGCCACATCTAAAACACTTCACCTTCAAGACATCTCTCTTCTATCTATGTTGCCCTTGATTTCCCTTCGATGCGAGGGTTTCATTCTCCTCCTCCTTCAGATTCTTAGATCCGCTTCCACCCCTGCCGTCAAGCTTCCACTTGACCAGATCTCTCCTCAGCTCCTCCTCCTGAAGTGTTGCCCACATCTGCTCCCAACTAGGAAGCGTAGCCCTGCCCAAAATACTTTGGACAAAAACTTGCCACTCTTTCGTGCCTGCGTTAAGGGCTAGCCTCACCATAGTTGTCGCAGTTAGGGTGGATCCCACGACTGCCAACTGGTTTCGAATCTCCTGAAGTCTCGTAAGCAATGGAGCAATGCGCTCCCCCTTCTGCATCTAGATCATCCGGAGCTTCTGCTCCAAGTACATCTTCCGCTACTCGGAAGTTCCTTCATACAACAGAGCCAAGGCCTCCCATATCTCTCTGGCGGTGTTCTTGCCAGCTATATTTCAGACTATGTAATCCATAACACCATCAAGGATTAGTCTCTTGGCCTTTGCCATATCGAACTTGTACTTCTTGTTTCTATCTGGACCTGTAGGTACACCAACCACATTGCCCAAGAACACTTTGAGATCATATTCATCTAAAAGGAATTTGATTCTTTCCTTTCAGATTACGTAGTTGGAGGATCCCTCCAACCAGTCTTGATCTCACAATCCATGAGATGTCATTTCAACCGAAAACTGTCGAACTGCTCCCTCTTCTTCCCCCTCTGCATAGCACTAGGCAGGGTTACGCATTCCTGGTGGAGTTCGTAGATCTACTGCCCAGATCTGTAGCTCAGATCTTGGAAATATGTTGAATCCCTCAGCAAGGAACTCACTGAGGAAGAATTCCCCGCTATGTGCTCTTCTTCTTCTGACGCTTCTCTGTCCAACAACTGCCAACAGAAAAACTACGTCCCTCTAGCTCTACATGAAGGCTTTGTGTTGCTCACTCTACCTAAGAAAAATCTCGAACCGGAAGTCCTACCTCTCTGTCGACTCACTCAGAAAGAGACAACCTCGAAAAATAAGCCCTCCTGGCTAGAACTGCACAATCCCTTTGGGGATTCAATCTATTGTTGCTGCAGCAATTTGGCCTTCACTTTAGTGTTAGATCCGTTCTTCCTGTTTCACATCAAATCCTCTAATACCATGTCAAAATTCCTAGATCTGACAATCTCAGGAATCCTACTGCAACAACTGAATTTACTTCTCCTATTATGTAAATTACATTACAAAATTAATTCAGATTTCTTCATGAATTACTGAAGTAAATTACTGAAGCAGTCTACATTTAATACTTTATGATTTTGAAACAAGGAAACTGAGCAAGAATTAAATCACACAAGGACACCTTTATTTTGGACTAAGCCCTCGGAAAAACCCAATGTGAGAAAACTAGTGCAGCAGATCTGAGGGTTTGATATTATTAAGCAGCAGTTTCTGAATACAATCTCTCGAAGCCTTGTTGGCTATCCAGTGCAAAGAAATCACGACAGACAAAAATATAGTGAGTTTTACCTCACACTGCAAGTCCTGGTTGATTCAGATCTGAGCTGGCGAAACCCTAGCTCCCTCTGCGCAGTAGAAGCGTAGACCTGTGTGGGGACTTCTATGGACTACATCACTTCCTCTTTGAATCGATTTGCCTCTCGGAAAGTCGTGTTTCAGCACTCCCGGCTCAGAAACCCCGATCTCCAGCAAATCTCGGACAGTCTCTCAAAATCACTATGCAGTCTTTGAGTGGGCCTGCGTCACCCCTTCTAGGGCCTGCGCCACACACTCTGGACTGCATTGCTTCCTCTGTGGATCCTGCTACCTCTTTGCTATGTATTCTTGGTCCCAAAGAAGATCCTCCGACCAATAATTGTCTCTGCCCCTCACTGCAACTGGAATCACTTAGATTTGATCTTCGTCTGAGCACTGCTTCGTCGGAAGAATTCGATCTCTAGATTCACTCGGTGTGTCCTTCCAAATGACCCTCAAGCCTTCCTTTATAGTCTTCCCATTGAGAAATCAATGGCTGAGATTAGATCTCTAATCAACAGCTGAGATTATAACATGACTTGATCTTTGCTTTCTAAATCATTCTCACTATGTTCTATTAATACCCTTTAATTATTTAATTTCCCTAAGTTTAGACTTAGGGTCCCCATTAAAATAATTATTTTTTACAATAAAACATAATCCGAGTGAAATTTTCACAAACGGTTTTTAAGGGTTCTTTAGAATATCAGTGCCTAAGCCTCTCCACAAAATTTGAGACTTAGAGAAAATCCGATGCTACCAAAAATCAACAGATCATTGCCATCCAAAAGAGAACATCAACCCCAATTATCAAGTAGATAATATTGAAGAATATCTTAATCATTCTATTGATGAAAGAAATCAAGGTTGTGATGAAGAAGAATACCATGAGCAAAAGGAAAAGTGCTTTCTGGATCATCAAGATGAACACATTGAAAGTGACCTTGAAGATGATCCAGGAAGGGAGCATGGTGAGGATCATGTTGAAGATGACACTTTGGCAAGTGAAGTTGAGGCGAGCTCCACCCCTTTCATGAATGTGAAGTTTGATGATGCACTTTCTAAAGACATGAAAAGGGTGATCCCATAAATTCTTTGGAGGTTAACATTGGTGATTTTCTATATATCAAAGAGGGGAAGTGGGGTATAAGTGGCCATCATTTTGATAAGGATTCAATTTATGATATTGATGGTGATGCTAACAATGACCTTGTTCTACCTTGCACTTCATATAATTAGGAAGATATGATTAATGATGCATTTGAACCATCATTAGATCTTCGTGTTGTCGTCCCTGTTACCCACTACCTATGGGTAGTGTGCATAAGAGAATTTTTTCCTCCTAGATGGTCCTCAGTCGGCAGCCAACAGCCCCTTGCAGCCACCAGATAGCTCGATGTGGCATTATCTCTGCCACTTGAGCCTGCCATGTGGTCCCTCGCCCATCTATTATGATAGTATGTTTGAAGGTGGGCCTCCCTACCCTGAAGGTATGGCTTTTCATTGGTATAGTTGAGTAATTTTCTTTACTTATCATGGACACTTTTGGGCATGGATTGGTGGGAGAATTGGGCTAGGTTTGTGCCCTTGTCTTCTCTGTTCGATTTGATGTTTAGCCTTGTACCCTAGTCCCGTGGGATCTCCTTTAGTGGCCACTAGCTTTAGGATTGGCACTACATGGGAAATCTTGATTTTGGTTATGTTGTCCCGCTTTCTGACATCATATACATCGCTCCCTTTTGGTCATTTTAACCCCATTCATCATTTTTCCCATCCGGGTCCACATAGGGTTGGCCTCTCCCTCTCGTTGTCCACACCTTGGGTCGGGCCTAGAACGATGCCAGAAGGTTGATGCAGCTAAAAAGAAAAGAAAAAATATAATTTGGCCACCCTTAACACGAAATGTACCACAAAATTCAAAAGATGGCCAGGACATACAAATTTAGCACATGGGAAAAAGCCAAACATGAGATCTACCCCTCATTCATGGCCATCACCCTGGTTCATATGGGCCCTAGATGAGCCTCGTCTATCATTAAGGAACCCATGGTTGTCCCAACCTCTGGTGGGCAATGAACTACCCCACTTTAAGGGGGTATCCTACTGATATACCCTACACATCATGCTCTCATTCCCTGGAGCCCTGAGTAGTTATGGAGAAAATCAAAGGCAAAAGGCATATGAAGAAGGGTGGAAAAACAAAGGTCGAGGTAACTCATGTACCAAGATTTTCTCCCTCCTACACTCGTATACCCAAGTGTGGGCTTCCCTTATTATAGCTACCCTTGTGCCATAACATGTGGCTTGGAGTATTCCCCTGATCCCCACTCCATTCCACCACTATATCATTTTCCACCGACCACCTAATGGATGTACCATGGACATGTCCCCCCCCCCCCTTTAAAGGTTGAAACCACCTAAGAGGGTCCTAGATTCACCCCTTATTGAGCCTGGAGACACTTGTACATGCCAAAGCCCGCTATGGAAGGGCATGGCACCATGAAGTGCCCCATTGATTCCATGATATGTAAGTTCTTTTACTTGACTATGCTAATGATTTGATGTATTGGAGGGAAAAGGGACGCATTGGATCTTATGCAGGATTACAGGTGGGTCTCCATTTGAGGATTGGTCAACCTACATGGGGTCCAAGCCCTCCAAAGGGCCACATTGGCACTTGTAGGGTGAGGGTTGAGAGCCATGGGCCTCCACCATAGCAGAGATTACTTCATGGATCCTCAGCACCATTCAGTGATTGCTCGTGTTCCACCTTTTGGATGAGGATGATACACCTGGACAACCATGCCTAGTCGGCTCCACACTTGTACCACACACTTGTTAGAGGTTCCAAGGTCTAGATTAGGATGTGTCTCACTACAGGAGACAAAGGGACGACTTATGTCATCATCCTAGCCCTTACAGATGGTATACAAGCATTATCGATCCACTTGGAGACCATGTCATGTTTCCCCCACACCCCATTGGGGCACAACATGTGACTTGCTTGAATATCAAGGGGCCAACACCTTGTCCACTATGTTTGGAGTCCATTCTATTACCATGGCACACTTCAGACTTCATTAGGCCTCCTTAATGGCCCAATGACTCATCATATTCATTATTTTTCCCTCATGAGAGGTTATTTTTTGTATTATTAAGCTATCTTGGTGGGTTTGTCACCAAGTCATGTCAATATTGAGCATTGTTTTATTATTTGGGGCAATAAGACAAAATAAGCTATTTGAATCCCCTGTTGGATTGTATAAATAGATGAGAGGACGATTCATTTCTCTCATCGTCACTTGGATTGGATTAGTATCTCTGGAGAGATTTTTTCACTTTTTGCTAGGTAAACATTTTGGAGCTTTCTTGATGCACTATGATGTTTGGATTTTCGCTATTGACTTTGGAGCTTCTTTCTAATGCAAAACTGATAAATGGATATACTCTATCTCTTTCATGTAAGTCGAATTTTGATGTTATTCTTGTTATTTTACTAGTTTACTGCATGTTATGGTTATCATTATTCTTGTATGGGTTAAAGTAAGTGCAAAATTCTTCTGGGTGTTGAAGAATGTAACTAGGTTCGGTCTTCATTGTACTTGAAGTCATAAATGTAATATATTTGTCAAAAGAAAAATAATTTTATTATTGTTGAATTGACTTACTAAAGCATAGGTTTCATGCTTGGGCCAATGGTTATTGGTCAAGCCTCCATTGAAGGCTTTAGGATTAAGTCAAAGTCAATTTGTTGTTTGTACTCCTCCATCAAGTCATCCTCCTCTCCAACGTCCTCAAGTCGGCCTCAAAAAAATGATCTACAAGTTGGTTTTCCTCATCAAATTCATGTCGGCCTGAAATAATAGACGCATCTCTTTATATGTATCATGTCGGCCTAACTACAAGGGGAAACAACTATAAATAGAAGTGCAGCCTTCAATACAACCCAACAGCTCGCATTTCAGAGAAAGTTTCAGTGATCTCTACGGAGAATTTCAGTGATCTCAGGACAGAAACTCGGAGAAGGCATTTTCAGAGTTTTGGTGGCATTACAGGGATAATCACAGTTCGGTGGCATTATGAGTTTAAATGATTTCGGTATAATCACAGTCTGAGTGATGCTCCCACAGTTCGGTGCTCTTATCCTCTCATAGTTCGATAGTATGCTCCCACAGTTCGGTGCTACTTCAGTTCGGTGTTACCACAGTGAGGTCTCTATGTAATGACACTGTTAAAATCTTGGCGATGAAGTCTCGGTGCAACAAAGTGACAAGAAACCAGAATTAACACAGTGACATGGATCATGGTATGAAAACAAAGTGGAAGGAGGATGACGTAATGGAGGAGTCTTGAGTCTAAGTTGTAAGGGTCTTGATCATCTCACCTTGAATCTACTGAAGGAAGAATTTTGACTCGGTTTTCCCCTAAAGAGGGGTTTTGCCCTGGCAGCGTGCCTATATCTTGTGTTTTCTTCTATTTGTTGCATGGCATTAATCTTGATGATAAGAAAAGATAATTAAAAGATCTAATGCTAATAATGAACATCACAAGTTAATGTCATAATAAGGAAAATCGATTAACTGCCTCCCTAAAGGATTTTCCAACATGGAATCAGAGCTATGGTCAAGGTCAAAGGCAGTTTTACATCTTTGAAGCATCTCTCAGTAAGAAGTTTTGTTTGCTGACAACACAGTGATATTTCAGTGCTGCCACAGAAAGGAAGTTTCAGTGCCATCTCAATGAGGAAGTTTTGATACTACTACAGTGAGACAGTTCAGTCTTTTCAAGAATGAGTTCTAAGCATTTCATTTTGGTGAAAGCACAGTTTGATGAAAATATGACTTCGCTATAGATGGTTTCGATGCTACCACTGTGACAGGGTCTCAGTACAATGACAAGATCTCAGTACAATGATAATAATCTCGATGCTATTACAGAAATATTTTCAGTGACCACAGAACTCACATTACGATGGAGACTCTCGGTGATATATTACAGTAAGGAGATTTGGTAATATTACAGTGAAGTACTATCACAATGAAGAAATTCGAATCAACCTTCAGAAAATAAGGATCAATGAATTTACAACCTAGAAGAGATACATATTGCTCAAAACATTTTCGGTGGAATCAAGTGACACAGTTTCAGTATATCACAATGATCTAGTTCGGATTAAATTCAGAGTGATCATCTATGATTAAGTATACTCTTTATCTTTTGATCATCTAAGCTCATGAATAAGTCCAATGGTAATATGAACCTTCTAAGAAGCACGAAAAGACAAGGTCATTATCTGAGACATACAATATGACTAACCTCAAGTTACAATTTGAGAAGCCAAAGATACTATCGCTCAAGAAGGAACTGACACCAATATGAAGTCCTGTGGCAGCTATTTTCTAGCAAGCCTTCTCTACAAACAGATTGAGAACAACTTCTAACACAAGTAAGTATTGTGATTTATGTGCTTCAGTCATCTAACAATGTGTTTGCAGTTTCTAAGGAGAGCATCAAGTCCTATAAAACATTGATCTCTCAAATTAAAGAAGTTCAAGGGATGCAAACTCGAGGTACGAATATTTATAAGCTTTCATTATGTCTAATCTTAGATGGTCCATATAATTCCAGTCTAGATAAAAGAACACACAATAACCTTAAACCTTACCTTCTAGAATTTATAAAGCGATCCAGGTTGTCAAGTAAAATATTAGTATTGATTGGAAGGAAAGATAAATTTGATTTTAATATACAGGATTCCATCCTCCATTGTTAGAAAATATAGATTGAGAGCTAATACCATATTCTAGGTATCTCATATTCTGTCTAGAAGTATTTGTTACAGGTACAAAATAGCATGACCCTTCAAGGAGTCCCTATAAGGTTTGTCAAGAAACAAAGGTGTGTTTTAAATTACAAAACATTGATTTCCCCATAATAAATGTTTATTCATATATTACTGTTACTAACATCATTATGTCCAGCTATATTGAACCATAGAGATTTTTGTTTAGGATGATTCATCTCTCGATAAATCTACCCCCCCTCATATTCGTAATTGTTTTTGTAGAACCCTAGACAGGTTCTTTGGAAAACCCTAACCTAAGGGTATGCTAACAATATGTGAAACCCTAGCCTGCTTAGGGTTATTATGAAATATTGTTTGAAGTTCTTGTTTGGGATTTCAGTATGATCATGAAATCTTAACTTGTTAGGTTGAATGAGTTTTGTTTGAAATCCCGAACCTTTGAAATTTTGAAAAGTAGGCTTTGCTTCGCTATGTTATGAAACCCTAGATCTTTAGGGTTTGATTGGGTTTATAAGAAAATCCCTTGTTATGTATTTAGAGTCCTAGGAATGAAACCCTAGGTATATGTCCATTTCGTTGAAACCCTAGCTTGGTCTATGCTGGTATATGTCTAACATTTCAATATTGCCTGACATATGATGTGCTTATGATATGTTGATGAATTCCTAGATATATGTATTAACCTAAATGTTAATGGTCATGAGTCCTAGGGTTTGGAAATAAGCCCTAGACAAAGTTTGATGGTCTAGGATGATGTTTTGTAAATCTAGGGTTTTGCAGCGAAACCCTAGTAGTAGTTAAATTCTCTAGTATGTGTGATATAACAATCTCAAATCTATTTATATAATGATTATTGATGTTGTGAAATTCTAGGGTTTTGAAGTTGAACCTTAGTAGAAGTAAAAAATCTTTGATGTATGACAATATGATGATTTAAGATTTATGTAAATCTGAGTTTTGGTTGAATTTGATGGTTGATTGAAAATATAGGGTTTGCAACTAACCCTAGTGGAAGTTGGCCATGTTAATGACTAAGCTATGATTGACTTTGATTGATTCTCTTGTATGAATCCCTAGTGAAAAGTCTAACATATGAATTCTGAAAGTTGTTAGATATCTTGTAGGTCTATATTTAAATTGTTTCTAGGGTTTGCTATATGTTGTAGTAGGGTGTGTTACACCTTTGAAAGAAACATTGAAACCCTAGATAGAATGAAAGTTGTTATGAAGTAGTCTAAGGCTTATGACAAAGTCCCTAGCAAAATATTGAAGAGTATATGTCTCTTGTTTGTAATTAAGTTTGGGTATCTGAAATGTATAAAGTTGAAATGCTTTTGTGATTTTGATATGCCTAACTTCATGCTTCTATAGATTTGGTTGTACTTTCTATCTAAGTTGTACAGGTACACAATCTTCAATATGGTGAAGATGCTCCTTGATGTGATAAGCATGATGAGGATGACGATGACTATGATGAAATGGTTGGAAGCCACGCAAGATTCTCCTACGACAAAAAGAAGTTAATCTCCCCGAGGAAGCCTGAATAGAAGAGATCTCCCTAAGATTAAGAGGGAGTCTGGATAAAGATGCTCTCTGGTTGAGAGGGAGGGCATAGCTTGGTTTTGATTGAAGAATGAATTTCAGAGAATATGTTGTTGCATGAGAAGTAGGAGAAGTAAAGTGTATGATTAAGGAATATTTTGTCAAAGATTCGGGTTGACAATCCTACTACGAAAAGTTGAGAAGCAACATCAAGTTGTCTAGAAGACCCCGGAGGTTTGTATTTGATTATGTACATGTGAAATTATATTATTGATTGGGGTTGTATTTGTACAAGTGAATCTCTCGAAGGTTTTGATAGCATGTTGGTTATCGATCAGTTTGATTGGGATAGATCAGTTGTACTTGATCGGTTGGATCAAGGAGTGTTGAGACTTTGCGAGTGAAGCATTGCCTGGAGGACATCTGTCCGGCACTTTGTGTTGATGTCTAGGTTCCAAAGTTGGAAGGGTGGTGTTGGTCATGAAGTTCTGACCTCAAATACACACCTAGTTTCATGGGTTAATGGTTAGCAAGTAAGCTTGATAGTACCTAGAGTGGTTAAAAGCTTGAGTCCATCTTAGTCCCACCCAGATAAATTGCCTTGGTCAGGAATCTAGTCTGTGGCATTGTAGTGCCTAAATTGATGAGAGACCAATGGCTAGATTGCCCTAGTCAAGAATCTAGTCCATGGCATTGCGGTGCCTAAACTTCTTCATAGATGATGAGTTTTGAGAACTCCCATGTACCTCTTTGATTATATGTAAATTTGAATACCTCCCTAGTTAAGAGGGAGTGTTGAAGAATGTAACTAGGTTCAGTCTTCATTGTACTTGAAGTCATAAATGCAATATATTTGTCAAAAGAAAGAGAATTTTATTATTGTTGAATTGACTTATTAAAGCATGGGTTTCATGCTTGGGCAAATGGTTATAGGTCAAGCCTCTATTGAAGGCTTTAGGATTGAGTCAAAGTCAGTTTGTTGCTTGTACTCCTCCATCAAGTCATCCTCCTCTCCAACGTCCTCAAGTCGGCCTCAAAAAAATGATCTACAAGTTGGTTTTCCTCATCAAATTCATGTCGGCCTAAAATAATAGATGCATCTCTTCATATGTATCATGTCAGCCTAACTACAAGGGGAAACAACTATAAATAGAAGTGCACCCTTCGATACAACTCAACAGCTCGCATTTCAGATAGAGTTTCGGTGATCTCTGTTAGGTCCCTATATTACTAGTATAGTCCCTTATTGTTGTTAGTGTAACCCCTTATTGTTATTATTGTACCCCTGTAACCCTCGTATTATTATTATTGTGCCCTTAAATTATTATTGTTAGGTGGGCTAGGATTACATTGTGGCCCCACTAGGATTACATTGCGTCCCCATGGACTCCTATATATAGAAAGGAGGTTTTGTAATTTGTATCATCCAAGAATTGTTCATTCATGTAATGTATTGGAGGTTGCCCCCTCGAAGTGGCTTATTTCTAAGGCATTGATATCTCTTTTCTTCTATTTTTGGAGCTGGTTTCACAACATTTAGTATCAAAGCTTTGGATTCTAGGGTTTCGCTACTCCAAACAGGTCATCATGGCATTTTCGCTATAACTTTTTTTCTACGAAGGTTCAAAAGCTGAAATTTTTAGTGTGCGAAGCCAAAATCCAGAGGAACATCGTCGCAAAATTTTAGAAATTGGTTCGCAATATTTTCAGACATATAATCTGTGGAATTTAGGTCATTTTGCAGGCTCCTGAATTTAACCTAAACAGGTCATTGTGGAATTTTTGCTATAACTTTTTTTCAACAAAGGTTCAGAAGCTGAAATTTTTATAGTGCGAAGCCGGAATCCTGAGGAACATCGTCAGAAAATTTCAGATCTTGGTTCGGAAAATTTTCGGACATATGATCTGTGGAAGTTAGGGCTTTTTCAGGCTTCTGAATTTCATCTCAAAGAGGTGACCATGGAAAAATCTTCATAGCTCTCTCTCTGAGCATCGGATTGGAATTCTGTAAAAAGTGGCCACAAGTACACAGACTATAGTTTTCTGTCTATCAATTTCAGAGCCAAAGGAGAAAACAGTGACACGTGGCAAGTCGTACAAGTGCGCTCTACTAAACCAGTCCATAAATAGGTCATTGTGGGAGATTAGACATAACTTTGTCTTGAAGAATCCAAATCAGATCAGACCTGTGGCATTTGAAAGAAGCTTCAGAGGGTTACTACAAGGCCGAATTTCAGATATTGAGGATCCACAATTATAGAGATAATTCAATTTCAATATCGAGCTCCTCAAAAGCAAGAAAAAGGTGTGTGTGTTTTTTTTCCAAATTGTGTAAGTCTTGTTTGAAGAATCAAGTTGAATTGATTCCAAGGGCATATTGTAGAATAGATATCAGTATTGGATTCTAAAATGGCCCCTAAAAAGAATTCAACACCCATTAAGCCTTTAGAAGGCTCTACTATGACTCATGAAGACGAAGAATGGCAACATGACATATCAAAATTACAAGAGCAGGTGCAACAAATTTCGCTCTCGCAAAGAGCAACAAAAAATGAAATGGAAATTTTGAAGAAAGGCGTGGAAACTAAGATGGATGGTTTGAAGAAAGGCGTGGAAGCTAAGATGAATGGTTTGAAAGCTAAGATGGATGGCATAGAAGTGGGCATGGAAGCTAAGATGGATGACATGGAAGCTAAGATCGATGAAAAAATGAAAGACAACATGGAAAACATGAAGAATGATCTAAAAATAGACATAGAAGGTTTGGCAAAGTTGATACAAGAAATTTTTCCTAATGGTGAAAAGATAGTAGAGGAAACTCATGATGAGAACAAAATAAATGTTAATCATGATTTCATAAACTCTAATGTTGGAGGGAAGAACCACCATATTCCAAAAATGGATATGATGAAGTTTGATGGAAAGGATCCTGTAACATGGATACTACAGATGGAGTAATATTTTGATCTCAAGAATGTGCAAAACACACAAAAGGTATGCATTGCAACCTTACATTTAGAACAAAATACATTTGTATGGTATCGATGGCTTTGCTCTCGTAAAAAAATTGTCACTTGTTCAATTTTTACGGAGGAAATGATAGCACATTATGAGGATACAAAGTGCAACACCTTTAGCCAATTGATAAATCTCAAACAAAAGGGTTCAGTGGAGGAGCACATTGAGGACTTCCAAAAATTGAATATAAGGGTAACTGATATTTCAGAGGAACACAGGATTGATCTCTTCATAGGTACTTTAAAGGATAACATCCAACATGAAGTTCGCGTTTTGGAACCTGATTCATTGGAGAAGGCATTCAGTTTGGCCAGAAAAATTGAATGTAAAATTATGGCGACAAGGAAGCCTACCACTCACTTCTATAAAGAGGGAAGTGTTGCTACTCCTAGATTTGCACAACCTACAAGGTTGAAACCACAAAAATTGGAAGAAAAAAGAGAAAAAGGGCTTTGCTACAGTTGTGATAGCAAATACACTAAAGGTCATAAGTGTGCTGAGAAGAAATTATTTTACATAGATTGTGAAGAGGAAGAAGAAAATGAACAAGAATCTTCAAAAGAAGAGGGTATACACCACGAACCAACCCTAGAATAGGAAGAAATGAGTCCGACCATATCGTGTAACGCATTGGCAGGAATTACCACTCCTCAAACTCTCAAGATAGGACATATCAAGAAGAAAAAGGTAATAGTGTTGATTGATTCAGGTAGTACCCATAATTTTATTCATTGTAAGGTAGCCAAGGAATTGAATTGTTTTCTATACCTAGCACCAGAATGTCAAGTGATGGTTGCAAATGGAGGAACTATAAATTTCTCTGGAAAATGCCATAATATCAAGCTAACCATGGGGGAATATGTATTGAATATTCCAATGCTTTCCATTCCTATGGGAGGTGCTGATGTTGTACTAGGAATACAATGGTTACAATCTTTGGGGACGATAGCTTTTAATTTTCAAGAACTTTTCTTGAAATTTTTTTCAGAAGGAAAGGAAGTCGAATTACGGGGTATTGAAGGGAAGCCGGGAAGGATAATAAGCTCTAATGTCATGACAAAGCTTCTAAAGAAAGAACAACTAGGCGTAATTGCACAATTATGCTCACTAGAAGTTCCGACATCAAAATCATCTATTTCTGCAGATCTCCAACAAGTCTTGGACAATCATTCCAAGGTGTTTGAAACTCCCAAAGGATTCCCACCTATTCATGATCATGATCATGCTATTCATTTGATTCCAGGAAGTGTTCCTCCAAACATCAGGCCTTATAGATATCCCTATGTCCAAAAGAGCGAAATTGAACGTATGATTGCAGAAATGTTAGAGGTGGGTATAATTCAACCTAGTCAAAGTTCTTTCTCTGCTCCCAGTAGTATTGGTACATAAGAAGGATGGATCATGGCGAATGTGTCCGGATTATAGGGAGCTCAATAAGCTCACCATTAAAGACAAATTTCCCATTCCTGTGATTGATGAATTATTGATGAATTACATGGAGCAATTTATTTTACCAAGTTGGATCTTCATTCAGGATATCATCAAATTAGAATGAAGACTGAAGATATTCCAAAAACAACATTTCCAACTCATGAGGGTCATTATGAATTTTTGGTCATGCCTTTTGGCCTTACCAATGCACCTTCTACATTTCAAGGGTTGATGAATTCCATTTTCAAACCCTTCCTTAGAAAATTTGTGCTAGTATTTTTGGATGATATACTAATCTACAGCAGGTCTTGGAAGGATCATGTTGAACATGTTGACAGGGTGCTCAAACTATTGTAGGAGAAACAATTATATGCAAAAACATCCAAATGTTTCTTTGGAGTACAAGAGGTGGAATATCCGGGTCATATTGTATCTCACGAGGGTGTTAAAGTAGACCCTAACAAAATTAAAGCCATTAAGGAATGGAAAGTCCCCACAACCATAAAGTAGTTGCAAGGATTTCTCGGGTTAACAGGGTATTATCGCAAGTTTGTTAAGAATTATGGGAGAATAGCAGCACCTCTAACAACATTATTGAAGAAAGATGCATTTTCATGGACTCCTGAAGCAATTAAGGCCTTTGAACATCTTAAAGAGGCAATGTGCCTAGCACCGGTCTTAGCTACGCCAGACTTCACAAAAACCTTTATTGTGGAATGTGATGCCTCAGGAAATGGAATTGGTGTTGTTTTAATGCAAGAAAGAAGACCCATTTCTTTTGAAAGTCGTCCAATCAAAGGAAAGTATTTACATAAACCTATTTATGAGAAGGAAATGTTAGCAATACTGCATGCACTAAAGAAATGGAGAACTTACCTAATGGGAAGACACTTCAAGGTAAAAACTGATCATGATAGTCTTAAACACTTTTGGAACAAATACTAGCTTTAGAAGAAAAGCAAAAATGGGTCACAAAGATGTTGGGTTATGACTTTGAAATAATCTACAAAAAAGGGAAGCTAAATGTTGTTGCAGATGCACTCTCAAGAAAGAATGAAAAGGTGGAAGCATTGCTTTGTGCCATTTCTATTATCCAACCAGATTGGATAACCAAAGCAAGAGATGAATGGAAGAAGGACAAAGATGTATGGACACTCATTCAAAAGTTGCAGCAAGATCCTAGTACATCCGATACATTTAGTTGGAAAAATGATTCCTTATGGTACAAAGATCGCTTATATCTTTGTAAGAATTCCCAACTAAAACAAAAGATTCTTCTGGAATTGCACACTTCTCCTTTAGGAGGACACTCAGGATTTTTAAAAACTTACCACAGGGTGAAGAAAGAATTTTTTTGGGATGGCCTTAAATCTGACATTCAAAAGTTTGTGGCGGAATGTTTGGTTTGCCAGCAGAATAAAGTGGAAACAATTAAGACCCCAGGACTTCTACAACCTTTATCCATTCCAAGTCAACGTTGGGAGGAGATTTCAATGGATTTTATCACAGGTTTACCTAAGTCCTAAGGAAAGAGTGTCATCATGGTGGTAGTTGATAGACTTACCAAGTATGCACACTTTTGTGCATTATCTCATCCATTTAAAGCAAGTATAGTTGCTACTACATTTATGGACACAATTCAAAAGTTACATGGAAACCCAAGGGTTATTATGAGCGACAGAGATCCCATTTTTACTGGAAATTTTTGGACGGAGTTATTTTCTTGTTTGGGTACTCAATTAGCTCATAGCTCATCTTATCATCCTCAATCTGATGGTCAAACAGAGATAGTAAATAAATTTTTGGAAGGATATCTTCGTTGTTTTGTATCCGATAAACAAACACAATGGGTCAAGTGGTTACCTCTCACTGAATGGTGGTATAACACTTCCTTCCATACTGCAGCAAAAATGACCCCATTTATGGCACTTTATGGATATCATCCACCGTCCATCACATCATCTTTAAGAGAAAATACGAAGGTTCAAGCAATGGAAGATCACATCGAGCATCAACAAGAAGTTCTCTAACTCTTAAAGAATAACTTGAATTTGGCACAAAATCAAATGAAACAACAGGCAGATCAACATCGCAGCAAAAGAAGTTTTGATGTAGGAGACTGGGTATTTTTACGGCTACAACCATACAAACAAATGTCCCTCAAGCAAGCTAAGAAGGATAATAAATTATTGCCAAAGTACTATGGTCCTTACAAGGTGTTGCAAAAGATTGGTACTATGGCATACAAATTGGAGCTTCCTACTTCTTCATGAGTGCATCCAGTTTTCCATGTTTCATGCTTAAAGAAGGTTATAGGTGAAAATATTCCAGTTCAAACAATATTGCCAGAACTTGATGAGGAAGGAAAAATCATATTGGAACCTGAAGCAGTCACGGAAACAAGAACTCAACAGCTATGAAATTGATCAATTTCAGAGTATCTCATCAAGTGGAAGAACTTACCCACTGAAGATTCTACATGGAAGGATGAGAATTTTATACAGAAGCACCCAGAGCTACTCAAGCGTTGAGGACAACACTTTTTTGAAGGAGAGGGGCATGTTAGGTCCCTATATTACTAGTATAGTCCCTTATTGTTGTTAGTGTAACCCCCTTATTGTTATTATTGTACCCCTGTAACCCCAATATTGTTATTATTGTGCCCTTAAATTATTATTGTTAGGTCGGCTAGAATTACATTGTGGCCCCATGGACTCCTATATATAGAAAGGCAGTTTTGTAATTTGTATCATCCAAAAATTGTTCATTCATGTAATGTATTGGAGGTTGCCCCCTTGAAGTGGCTTATTTCTAAGGTGTTGATATCTCTTTTCTTCTATTTTTAGAGCTAGTTTCACAACGATCTCCATGGAGAATTTCAGTGATCTCGGGACAGAAACTCGGACAAGGCATTTTCAGAGTTTCGGTGGCATTACAGGGATAATCACAATTTGGTGGCATTATGAGTTTAAACGATTTCGGTATAATCATAGTTCGGGTGATGCTCCCACAGTTTCCCACAGTTCGGTGCTCTTATGCTCCCATAGTTCGGTGCTACTTCAGTTCGGTGTTACCACGATGAGAAATATCTTTAATGACAGTGTTAAAATCTTGGTGATGAAGTCTCGATGCGACAAAGTGACAAGAAATCAGAATTAACACAGTGACATGGATCATGGTGTGAAAACAAAGTGGAAGGTGGATGACTTAATGGAGGAGCCTCGAGTCTAAGTTTTAATGGTCTTGATCATCTCATCTTGAATCTACTGAAGGAGGAATTTTGACTGGGTTTTCCCCTAGAGAGGGGTTTTGCCCTGGCAATGTACCTATGTCTTGTGTTCTCTTCTATTTGTTGCTTGGCATTAATCTTGATGATAAGAAAAGATAATTAAAAGATCTAATAGTAATAATGAAAACATCACAAATTAATGTCATAATAAGGAAAATCGATTAACTACCTCCCTAAAGGAATTTCCAACACTGGGAACCTTGAATAAATGATAAAATGCATGTGGTGTACTTGAAGAGAGTGGGTGAATGTTCCTAGAGGCACCTAATAGGTTTTAAGCCTCGAAACTTCATCTCTTTGGCAATTTTGAAGCGTAAATCTCTAATTACCTAGTTGTTGCCCTTGAATAGGCTAGTGAAGGTTAATTAGGGCTCCTTAGTTCTCAAAACTCCTCAACCTAAGTGTATATTGACTCCATTAAGCTCCAAAAGCAAGGCACTGATCCTCATATCCTCTTGGTGGTCAAATTCATCTTTTTTTTCTTCACCTCTCCCAATTCTAGGGCTAACCCTAGAAGGTCACCTAGGGCATCAAGTAAAATCTTTTGTAGCCATCCAAATATCTTGAAAATTGGTCCACAACTGCATTGGGGTCTTCTCAAGGGGTCCTCCAAATTTGAGCATAATTTGTGGAATCCCGAGATATCACAAGCCCTAGCTTGAGGATCATTTCACTCCCTAGGCTGATTTGGGTTATTGTCCTCATTTGGATCATTGCACTCAAATTTCAAAATAAAATTGGTCCTTTGATCCATTTTCTTCCCTAATTAGGTCAAGCCCCTCTGTGATTGATCAACTCCACACCCTTGACCTAGTCTGGGTCCACTTGGGTTCTTTGTGGTCCTGCAACTCTACAACTCAAATTCCACAAGGATTAATTAGAATCCATTTCTCCATAAGGATCCTTAGGTCTAGGAAGCCCCTTGTCAAGGCATATCTTCTAAACCTACACTCAAGCATCCTCCTAGCTCTTCCTAGAGAGTCTATCACCTTGCTTCTCTGTTTATTTTTGGGTAGCATCAGATGTGCTCTAGCTCTGAAACTTTATGGAGGGGCTAGAACACATGAGATCTCCAAGACCCAGAAATCGTTTGGAGAAATTCCAATCGGAGCTTAAGTTATTCAAATAATTAATTATTTTAATGGGGACCCTAATTCTAAACTTAGGGAAATTAAATAATTGAAGTGAATTAATTTAACATGTGGGTGAGAATGTTCTAAGTGACGAAGACCAAGTCTTTTCTAATCTTAGCCATCGATTAGAGATTGGATCACGATTGTTGATTCATCAATAGGAAAAGTATAAAGGAAAGGCTTAGGGTCAGATGGAGAACACACAGTGAGTCTAAGAGATCGAATTCTTTTGACGGAGCAGTGCTCGGACGAAGATCAGATCTAAGTGATTCAGAGAAGCAGTGAGTGGCAGATGCAGTAATTGGTCGGAGGACCAAGAGTACATAGCAGAGTAAGGGCAGCAGAAGCAATAAAGGGAGCAGCGCACCCACCAGGAGAGGTGATGCAGACCCCAGAGAGGGTGACGCGGGCCCACGCAGGGGCTGCACAGTGGCTCCAAGAGACAGTCCAAAAATTGTTGGAGATCATGGTTTTTATTCTGGCAGGGCTAAAACTCGATTTCTGAGAGGCAGATCAGTGCAGAGAAGGGGTGACGCAGTCCACAGCTAGACCCACGCAGGCCTACGCATCTACCACGCAGAGGCTGCTAGGGCTTCACTAGTTTCTGATCTAGATCAACTGGGACTTGTAGAGTGAGGTAAAACTCGCGATTTATTTTTGTCTGCCAAGGATTTCTCTGTTGGGTGAGCCGAATTTTGGCACCCTAGATGTACTTAGAACACTGCTACTTAATAATATAAACTCTCAGATCTGCTGCACTGGTTTTCCCACATTCGGTTTTTCTGGGGACATTTGTCTGAAAAATACTTGTCCTTTATCTGAATGCTTTACTTATTTTTCAATACTTGATCTGTATAATTGTGTAGGCTACAGTGTATTTGCATTAGTATTTTTACTGAATATTCAGAAAAATAACTTGTAATTTAATAAGACAAGTACGCAATGCAAATCAGATTTACTGCAGTAGGATTTGTAGCTTAGATTCAGAAATTTTCACATGGTATTAGAGTGTGTGGCAGATCAAGTAGAGCTGAAGCCATCAGCAGAAGACGAAGGAAATTTGCTGCAAGAAGGTAGTTGTCCCAAGTGACAACGCAGAACCAAAAGAAGGCAAGGAAGGGTGACGTAGTCACCAGAGGGGCTCACGCAGAGCCTGCGTCAGCTAGCTAGGGTGACGTTGTAGCTGCGCAAAGGTAGCGCAGTGCTTGCTGGGTCAACGCAGAGGTTTTGAGCCTTCGTCTTTCTGGTTGCTGAAGCTAGAAGAGCAGTTCGATTTTCTTCAAGAGTTGCTGGTGGGGCATTGTTTCTATTGGTGCAGAACAGTGTCTAGTGGGGCAATGGCAAAGTAGAGGGAAACAGTTCCTCAGAAGACTTCTTGCCAAGAAGTCTAGATCCAATGTTGATCAGCAGCAAAGAGTGATCAGAGAGGACTGATTCGACATCAATTGGCGGAAGGATTTATGTGAAGGAAATCAAGATTCAGAGGGAGCTTGTTCCTTAGAGGGTTTCTAGCGCCATACAAACCCAAATCCGAGTTTTGCTGGGGCATCAGCAAAAGAGGGAGAAGAAAACCAGTTCGACATTTTTTTATCAAAGATGGTCGCACATGGACTGAGGGATCAGGACAGGTTGGATGGAGCATCCAACTTTGTCGTCTGGAAGGCCAGGATCCTGTCAGTTTTGGATGATTATTGCATCAAGGATCATGTCTTGCATGCAGTTGTTGTCCCTGTTGATGTTGATGCTCTCAAGAAGTACGAAGAGGCTCAAGCGAAGGCAAAACGCATGATCATGAACGGAGTCAAGGATAATGTGATCCCACATATTTCCGAGAAGAACACGACAAGGGAAATGTGGACTTCCTTGACCACAATGTACTAGGGAACCTCTGTCCAGCGGAGGATGTTGCTTGAGAATCAGCTGAGACCGTTTCAGATACAGAAGGGAGAAGAAATTGACCTTTTCCTTATCAGATTGTGAGCGATCCGAGATTAACTGGGTTCCGTAGGGGCTACACTAGATGATGGACTTATGGTCAAGATTGCCCTGAATGGAGTCATGGAAGACTAGGAAACCTTTGTCCAAGGTATTTTGCGCAGAACAACTCATCCAAACTAGGAGGATATGTGGGCGGCTCTTCGACAAGAAGAGATCAGAAGGTTGACCAAGGTGGGAAGCAGCAGTACGAGGATCAAGATCAAGAAGGAGGAAGAGCAAGATGCAACTCTCACATCTAAGGGACAACATGACCAACAAAAAAGGAAGAAGAAGGACCTCTCAAAGGTCATATGCTTCAGGTGTGGAAAATTGGGACATTTCGCCACACAATGCCCTCAGAAAAAGAAGGGCAAAGAAGATTCTGATTCGAAGGCTGTTGCAGCAAAGGACGATGACAGGGATGATGATAATGTTGCCATGAGTGCTCATGTGCCTCGAGATAAGAGGTGGGGCGACAAAGAATCTGTAGTTCTTTTGAACTACAGTGTGGGGCAAGATCCTTGAGGTGCCCAAACTCTTGGATCACATACGAGCTACGGGAGCCCTTAATGATAGTAGCAGAATGACTAGAGTCAGTTGGTGTGAGGAGGATGGAGCAACAATGGTAGAGCTAGGACGCTGAAGACCGAAGCAGTGCAAAGCAGAGGCAACAGCAGCGCAGTAGTTGATGAACTTCAACACCACAGTGCATAGTAGCAACAGCGCAAAGCATCAGAGGGTCAGCGCAGAATTAGCAGCAGAGGGAGCTTCACCATCAAGATGCATCCAGACTGACTTGTCTGTCAAGTTTTTGGGTGGATTTTTCAGTTGCTTAACTCTTAGCAACTGAGTTGCAGTATGTGGAAATTTCTGAATCTTTACACTTTATGCAGAAATTATTTACTGTTAATCTGGTTATGCTGCTCCTACTTAGACAAGTTATGAACTGAATAAATTCAAGTTAAAATCGAAGCAAAACACATAAAAAATCTCCACCAATCCAAATCTAGAACAAGTTCATGCACACATAGACAAAGTAACACAGTTATTTCTAGAAAATAGTCCCCAGAAAAACCCAATGCGGGAAAACCGGTCTTCTGGCTGTTGGAGGGTTTTATTATTAAGAATTTTCTGAATACAACAAGCCTGGGTTCCAGATCTGGAAAACCTGACAAAGAAATAATAGATCTACAGCTCACTGGTTGACCTACGACCAAAATAATGACTGATCCACACACTCAAATAAGATTTACAGAACTCAGCCAAAATTAGGGCCTAGAAACCCCAGCATTGCCCCTAAAGCCTTTGCGTCAGCTTCTGAAGCCCCTCTGACCCTCAGCGTTGCTTCGGAAAGGACTGCGTTACCCCAAACTGGGTGACGCAATCCCTACGCTGCCCCTTAGGGTATCTGTGTAACCCTTGAGGGTTGCCTGCAGCAAATCACATTGTCCTTGAAGGATTGCGTAGCACAGTTGTTGCCCTTCCCGCTGCTGCTCTCCTGCTTCTCTGCACTGCCTCTCTGAGCTGATCTCTGCCTCTTGCTGATTCTAGACCCCGGGATCAGATCATCCCCTTCGCCTAAATTCCCCTCTCTGCAACTAAAACACTTCTGAGAATTCTTAGCAAACCCGCCCTGGAATCTCAGCTTAGCTTCAATGCTTTGTCTATGTGTGTCTATACAAATGACCGCAAGCCTTTCCTTTATACTTTTCTTGTTGGGAAACCAACGGCCATGATCAAATCTTGAATCAATGGCTAAGATTAAAAGAAAGCTTGATCCGTGTGGCTTAAGACAATTTCATCACATGTTTAATTAAATTCACTTTAATTATTTAAGTTCCCTAAGTTTTAACTTAGGAAATACATTAAAATAATTAATTAATTTAATATCTCCTAAACCAGATGAAATTTCCCAAATCACTTTCTGGGTCTTGTAGATCAATTGTACTCTAGTCCCTCCACAAAATTTGGGAGCTAGAGCACAACTGATGCTACCCCAAATACACAAAATCTCAACACTCCCTCTGTAGACAAGGGCGTGCTCTAGCAATACATCAAGCACTTATGCATTACAAGACTTTGCGTACCGGTTTTGTGCCGTCGATGCATGGCCTCGCCACTCAGATGGTCGAGCAACCGCCGCCATCTGCATCGTTTCTCCATGATTATCGCTTAATCGCCATCGGAAATTATTTGTACGTTGTGCCTCCTATCAATATGTTGCATCTGTGTTAACTATAACACCGCCACGCTGATCCGTTGTCGTTAACTTCAGCTTGTTGAGAGAAACAACCGAATTTTGCCCAATCTTTGACAAACAAGTCGTATGGCCGTACCACCGAAGCTCCAGGGCTGCTAACCAGATCGGCATCCGAAAGATGATGCACAACATGCCTCCGCACCACGCAAGCGCACCTCCACACCACCGAAGTCACATCGCCTAGCCAAATCTCATGTTGCTGCTACACCGTGTTGTCCTCCGAGCTTCACAGAATCTCTGCACTGCGTAAGCAGCTCTGCTCTGCGCTGCTGAAGTCACATCAGCCTCTGCATTGTTGCTGCTTCTATGTTGTTGTTGCTCGTCTCAGTCTTTAGATCTGCCTCTGCTTCATCTATGATCTATGCACCCACTGCTCCACTTGTCCCGCTACTGTCTTAAGGTTGTCATAGCTCGCATGTGATCCAAGAGATGAGCTGCTCAAGGATCTCACCTGTTTCTATGTAGCTCCTCTACATATCCATGTCACCCCACCTCTGCGGTTCATGAGCACTCATGGCTGCATCATCTTCTGACCCATCATCTGCCACAGCAACCTTGGAAGAAGAAGCTTCTTTGTCCTTTTTCTTCTGAGGACAATTGCTGGCAAAATGTCCCATTTCACCACACTGGAAGCACTTGATCTTTGAGAGATCTTTCTTCTTTGATGCCAAGGCTGCATCTTCCTTATCTTCCTTCTTCACTTTGTTTGATCCCGAGCTGTACTACTTCTTGGTGAATCTGCGGAGTTCTTCTTGACACAGAATTGACCACAACCTGTCCCAATTTGGGATGTTCGCTCTGCACAAGATACTTTGGACAAAGGTTTCCCACTCATCTATGACTGCATTGAGGGAAGTCCTGACCATCACATCGTCTTCCACCTTTGCACTCGTTGCAGTCAACTGATCTCTGATCGACTACAGTCTGAAGAGGAAATGTTCCATGTCTTCTCCCTTGGTCATCATGAATGACCTCATCTGTGTCTCCAACAGCATCTTCCTTTGGACGGATTTTCCCTCATATAGGGAGATTAAGTCCTTCTGCATCTCATTAGTTGTCTTCTTCTCAGCTAAGTGCAGTACAATATGGTCCTTAATTCCATCCATGATCAGCTGCTTGGCATGTCCAGCAGCTTCCTTATGCTTCCGAAGGAGATCCGAATCTGTCGGTGTGGCCAGAGTTTGCTCTGCATGGTCTCTAAGATTGTATGCCTCAAGGACTATCAGGATCCTTGCCTTCCAAACTAAAAAGTTGGAAAGGCCATCCAACCTGTCTTGATCACGCAGTCCATGAGGAGCCATCTGCTCAGAATGTGTCGGAACTTCCTTTTCTCTTTGCTAGAGAAATGGATCTAAGGCCCTTGGTGAAACAGGTACCTTCTGCTCCCTCTAACAACTGATTTCCCTTCTTGGAAATCTGCCAAATCAATAATGATTCAGCTCTCTTTGATCCTTTGATCAAACTGCAAGTTTCCTTGGCTAGAAATTCTCTGAGAAGTTGATCTCCTCCTGCTCTTTGTCACTTGTGCTAAAGCTACAAATCTGAAAACTTCATAAATTTAACCCCACCAGCACCTTCTGAATTTCTGCAACTTTTCTTCAGACTAATCCAACGTTGTTTTTGAGCTGCCTCTACGCAGTAATTGTGTGGGCTTGCTAGGAGACAGTGTTATACTGCGTCACCCTTCCCTCTGTGTGAATCTGCCCCTGAAAACTACGTTGTCCCTTCAAATCTGCGTTCCTGCTGCTTTTCCAACTGCTTTCTGCAGCTAGAACCTTCAGTCTGTTGCTGGTGACCCTCCTAGATCTGCAATTGCTCTGATACCATGTGGAAATTTTTGAATCTTTACACTATGCAGAAATTATTTACTGTTAATCTGGTTATGCTCCTCCTACTTAGACACGTTAATAATTGAATAAATTCAAGTTAAAATCGAAGCAAAACACATAACAGATCTCCACCAATCCAGATCTAGAACAAGTTCATGCACACATAGACAAAGTGACACAGTTATTTCTGGACAAATAGTCCCCAGAAAAACTCAATGCGGGAAAACCGGTCTTTTGGCTACTGGAGGGTTTTATTATTAAGAATTTTCTGAATACAACAAGCCTGGGTTCCAGATCTGGAAAACACAACAGAGAAACAATAGATCTACAGCTCACTGGCTGATCTAGGGCCAAAATAATAACTGATCCACACCCTCAAACAGGATTTACAGAACTCAGCCAAAATTAGGGCCTAGAAACCCCAGCGCTGCCCCTGAAACCTCATCATCAAATTCTGAAGCCCCTCTGACCCTCAGCGTTGCTTCGGAAAGGGTTGCGTTACCCCAGACTGGGTGACGCAGTCCCTACGCTGCCCCTTAGGGTCTCTGAGTAACCCCTGAGGGGTTCCTGCAGCAAATCACGTTGTCCTTGAGGGACTGCGCAACATCTACGTAGCATAGTTGTTGCCCTCCCTGCTGCTGCTCTCTTGCTTCTCTACACAGCCTCTCTGAGCTAATCTCTGCCTCTTGCTGATTCTAGACCCCGAGATCAGATCATCCCCTTCGCCTAAATTCCCCTCTCTGCAGCTGAAACACTTCTGAGAATTCTTAGCAAACCTGCCCTAGAATCTCAGCTTAGTTTCAGTGCTTTGCCTTTGTGTGTCTATACAAATGACCCCAAGCCTTTCCTTTATACTTTTCTCATTGGGAAACCAACGGCCATGATTAGATCTTGAATCAATGGCTAAGATTAAAAGAAATCTTGATCTATGTGACTTAAGACAATTTCATCACATGTTTAATTAAATTCACTTTAATTATTTAAGTTCCCTAAGTTTTAACTTAGGAAATAAATTAAAATAATTAATTGATTTAATATCTCCTAAACCAAATGAAATTTCCCAAATCAATTTATGGGTCTTGTAGATCAAGTGTACTCTAGTCCCTCCACAAAATTTGGGAGCTAGAGCACAACTGATGCTACCCCAAATACACAAAATCTCAACACAATGCAGCAGTTAGCAGTGGCAGTGCTATGGGCAGCATGATGCAGTATTTGAGAGGGAGCTGTAGTACAAATGAAGCAATGACAAGTGGCAGTGTCATGGACAGCAGTACAGAAGGTAGCAGCGTAGTGGATGAGGAGCAGCAGTCGAGCATCAACAGCGCAGAGGACCAATGTCATGGATCAGGGTAATGCTTCTGGTATTGAAGTATTGCTAGAGCACATTCCTCGCTAAGCGGGAGTGTTGATTTTTGGGCAGCATCAAATGTGCTCTAGCTCCGAATCTTTGTGAAGCAGCTAGAACACATGAGATCTCCAAGACCCAGAAATCGTTTGGAGAAATTCCACTCGGAGCTTAAGTTATTCAAATAATTAATTATTTTAATGGGGACCCTAAGTCTAAACTTAGGGAAATTAAATAATTAAAGTGAATTAATTTAACATGTGGGTTAAATTAAGATCAAGTCTTTTCTAATCTTAGTCGTCGATTAGAGATTAGATCACAGTCATTGATTCATCAACAGGAAAAGTATAAAGGAAAAGCTTGGGGTCGGTTGGAGAACACACACAGTGAGTCTAAGAGATCGAATTCTTTTGACAGAGCAGTGCTCGGACGAAGATCAAATCTGAGTGATTCAGAGAAGCAATGAAGGGGAGATGCGATAATTGGTCGGAGGACCAAGAGTACATAGCAGAGCAAGGGCAATAGAAGCAACAGAGGGACCAGTGCAGCCATCAAGAGAGGTGATGCAGATCCCATAGAGGTGACGTAGGCCCATGCAAGGGCTACGCAGTGGCTCTGAGAGACAGTCCAGAAATTGCTGGAGATCAGGGTTTCTATGCCGGCAGGGCTGAAGCTCAATTTCTGAGAAGCAAAGAAGGGGTGACGCAATCCTCAGCTAGACCCACACAAGCCTATGCATCTACTGCGCAGAGGTTGTTGGGGCTTCACCAGTTTCTGATCCAGATTAGCCGGGACTTGCAGAGTGAGGTTAAACTCATGATTTATTTATGTCTGCCAAGGATTTCTTTGTTGGTTGAGCCAGATTTTGGCACCCTAGATGTACTCAGAATACTGTTGCTTAATAATATAAACCCTCAGATCTATTGCATCGGTTTTCCCGCATTAGGTTTTTCCGGGGACATTTGTCTGAAAAATACGTGTCCTTTGTCTGAATACTTTACTTATTTTTCAGTACTTGATCTGTATAATTGTGTAGGCTGCAATGTATTTGCATTAGCATTTTTACTGAATATTTAGAAAAATAACTTGTAATTTAATAAGACAAGTAGGCGATGCAAATCAGATTTACTATAGTAGGATTTATGTAGCTTATATTTAGAAATTTTCACATTCTCAAGCAATTAAGCCATTCAATTGAGTCTCTCTTGTGAATAGGCTTTAGGAATCACCCCATTTCTTAACATTAATCCATCTACCCTTGTGATTCCTCTCATACCGGGACTCCTCCCATCGGTGAAAGTTCATAAAGAGTAGGGAGCTTTAGCTGAGGTGACAGAGGGCTATCGCTCCATTGTTGCCCCTTGACCTAGTAGTTGCTTTATAGGAACTCCTCCTAGGACCCTTGCTAGTCCCTCAATCATATCCAGGTGGCATAAATTTTGAACATGATGAGCCAGCGTCGGTTGACCCTTTTGAATTTGATTGTTGTGACAAGCAACCTGATTGTCGAGATCAAGTCCTCCAACCATCTTTCTCATCATGCCACTCCAAACATGTCCGTAAGGAAATCAATGACAGTTGTATGCCTGAGATAGGTACTAGGTAAGAGTTCCTAAAATTGATCGTCAACTACTCCATGTTCAGGTTGCAAGAAAGGATTACGAGTAGGAAAACTTTTGATTTCCCCTCCTCACCCTCTATTCTTTCACATGGTAGCAAAACTAATCCATGGATATTTTATTTTCCCACCTCCAACCATTGTGAATCAATATGTGAGTGTTATGATATAGAATCATAGATGATTGTGATGCTTTCATGTTTTATTCCTTGATTAACCATAGGGGTAAGAGGTGTGATATTGATCTAATGATATGTTGGCTACATTGGTTATATGGCCATACTTAGGTCATGCACTGTATGCTAGCATAGGTTAGGGTAGTTGCATTGCATATTGTGTGAGCATTCTAAATCCTACACTCTCATATTGTTGTGTTTCATTATAGATCAGATTGCAATTAGATAGATTTTATTTTATGTATGGATTTTTTTATCATCACATAAAACATGGGTGATAACCTACACCTAACGCACATGCTCCCAAACAATTTGACTTGGATGTGCAGGTCATAGGCCTGCGAGCCCAGGGATTGTTGGAGTTCTCATGAACTCCCTGTTCGAGCATATGCATCATGAGCTCTATGGTGAGCTCATGTCCCTAAGTTGGAGCTAGATGTTACCCACCAAAATGGGTAACCCCATAGGAGAAAAAATTTATCCTACATATGACAACTAGTCGGACAGCAAACTAGCCAGCGACCCCTGGCAAGTTACAACCACAATGTGATGATGATATTCCATGTACCTTCGCCATTTGCACCAACCATGTGCCTCTCACCATTCGACATCAACACTTGGATGAAGGTGGGGTGCTTTCCAAAAGGTGCTTTGAGCATTTTGCAATCAGGTGCTTATATTTGTTTGTTTTGGGAATTCAATATGGATAAAGGGATGATCTGGAATATTGACCGATCTTGAGTGTAATTTTGTTCTCTCACCTTATCGGGGGGGTTCTTTTTTATCCCTAATCTAGTGGCACCTCACTTAGGGCCCCTTAGGGTTATAGGAGGGGCACTACTTGGAAGACCATGATTGATATAGCATTTACATTATCCATTATACCATACTTAACATTTTCTACCTCACATTATAAGCCCCATATCTCACCTCCATTCTTCGGGTCCAGCTTGTCATTGGTTCTTTAGGATTTGGGACTCATATGTTCACATACCTTGAGTAGGACCTGTTACCGCTCAAACTAACAGGAGTCCGAGGAGGGGATCTTATAGAGCAACTACAAGGTCAAGGGAAACAATGAAGCAATAGCCCATTGTCACCTCAGTTAAAGCTCCCTTCTCTTTACGGACTTTCACCGATGGGAGGAGACCCATTATAGGAGGAATCACAAAGATGAATGTATCAATGGCGGGATAAGGGGTGATTCTAGAAACCTATTCACAAGAGAGACTCAATTAAATATCTTACTTTTTGGAGAAGTAAGGTTATAGGTTCTCTAAGAAGGGATAAGACGGAACTTGAACCTAGGTTTAGAGGATATTCCTTGACAAGGGGCTTCCTAGACTTAACGATCCTTATGGAGAAATGGATTCTATGTAATCCTTGTGGAATTTGAGTTATAAAGTTGTGAGACCACAGAGAACCCAAGTGGACCCAAACTAGGTCAAAGGTATGGAGTTGATTGACCAAAGAGAGGTTTGACCTAATTAGGGAAGAGAATAGGATCAAAGGACTAATTTTATTTTGAAATTTGAATGCAATGATCCAAATGAGGACACTAACCCAAATCAGCCTAGGGAGAGAAATGATCCTCAAGATAGGGCTTGTGATATCTCAAGATTCCACTATCGGATTGTGCTCAAATTTGGAGGACCCCTTGAGAAGACCCCAACGCAGTTGTGTGTCGAGATTTTGTGTAGTCAGGGTAGCATCGGGTGTGCTCTAGCCCTGAAATTTTGTGGAGGGGCTAAGACACACTTGAACTCCAAAACCCAGAAAGTGTTTGGTGAAATTTCAGCTGGTGTTCAAGTTATTCAAATAATTAATTATTTTAATGAATTTCCTAAGTCTAAACTTAGGAAAATTAAATAATTAAAGTGAATTAATTAACACGTGCTGAAATGTTCTAAAAGACACGGCTCAAGCAGTCTTTTAATATTAGGAATTTTGCTTCTGTGATCCATGAAATGTTTATAAGAAATTTTCGGAGAAAATCACATAAAATAAATTTTTGTCGACGCGTTTCGAACCAGCCAGTGTGGTTCATCATTGAGACAAGATGAGATATCTGATCAAGAAACCTAATTAAATAGACCAGGAAAGCTCCAACTAGCCATTGCAACCTAACGGCTAGTTTGACTAAAATAATAAATTAAATTAAAAACCATCAATATTAAATTAAATTCATTAAATTAAATTATATTTTATTATATTTTATTTAAATAAAATTTTATATTGAGGTTTTAGTTAAAATTAATTTAATACTAATGTTAAAATAATTTCATTTATATTTATATTATTACTTACCCCAAAAAAAATTAAATTAAATAAATAAATCAATTATAATTTTAAAAATAATAAAATTAAATAAATAAATGAATAGATACAATAATACTCAATATATAAATAAATAAATAACGAAATAAAATAGTAAAAATGAATATAAAAATATAAATAATAAATAATAAATAAATTATTATGTAATTTACTTCATAGCTTAAAAAAAATTAAATAAATAAATATAAATAAAAATTAATAAAAATCAAAATTAAAAATAAAAATAAATCCAAAATTAAATTCAAATAAATAAATGCAATGATATAAATAAATAAATAACTAAAAAGTAAATATAAAAATAAATAAACAACTTTTTATATAATTTACTTCATATCTTTAATTAAATATATATATATATATATATATAAAACATAAAAATAAACCGAAAGGTACAAACAAAGAGAGAGAAAACGGGAACGATAGGAAGTACCCAAGGATGAAAAAAAGGGGGGCAACTAAGAGTGAAGGGCGGGAATCCAGCATCTACTAACATTCCACCCATCATCCCTATTAAGGTTGACAAGCCTCTTTTAAATTTCCAAGGCTTCCCTCAACTTGCGGTGGTGGAAATGGTCAATCCTCGCAATAACATCAGCATTCTCAATACAGATGTGAATGAATTTTTTTATTTTTATTTTTTGGGTAAGTAATAATATAAATATAAATGAAATTATTATAACATTAATATTAAATTAATTTTAACTAAAACCTCAATATAAAATTTTATTTAAATCAAATATAATAAAATTTAATTTAATTTGATGAATTTAATTTAATATTGATGGTTTTTAATTTAATTTTAATTTAATTTATTATTTTAGTCAAACTAGCCATTAGGTTGCAACGGCTAGTTGGAGCTTTCCTGGTCTATTTAATTAGGTTTCTTGATCAGATATCTCATCTTGTCCTGATGATGAACCACACTGGCTGGTTCGAAACGCGTCGACAAAAATTTCTTTTATGTGATTTTCTCCGAAAATTTCTTATAAACAATCTTTTAATCTCAGTCGTTGATGAATGTTTTAATCTCGGTCATTGATGAGATCATCGAAAAAGTATAAGAGAAAGGCTTGAGGGTCAATTGAAGACACACACACAGATGCAAAGCTGAGAGACTGATCTGGAATTCTAGGGCAGGGTTTGATAAGAATTTCCGGAGGAGTTTTCTACAGCGAGAGGTAGTATTGGCCGAGGGGATGATCTGATCCTGGAGCCAAGAGTTAGCAAGAGGCAGAGGAGCAGCTTTCAAGGATAGTGCAGAGGAGCAGAGAGCAGCAACAGCAGCTACGCAGCGTAGAGGCTTCAGCCGCTACGCAAGTGTTACGCAGGCCCAGGAAGGGGCAGCGCTGCAACTTCAGAGAGCTTCAAAAGTTACTCAGAGGCCTCGAGAGGCAGCGTAAGGACTACATCACCCACTCTAGGGTTACTCAATCCCTCTCTGAGCAGCGCAGTGGCACGCAGAGCCTAGCAGGGCTGACGTTGGGGCTTCAGGCGCAGTGTTGGGGTGTCTAGGGCCAGATTCGCTCTGAATCTTGTAAATCTCATTTGAGGGTGTGGATCAGTGATACATTTGGTCTTGGAATAGCAGGTTAGTTGCAAATTTCTTTTATTCTCTGTCAAGTTTTCCAGATCTGGAACCCAGATTTGTTGTACTCAGATTTTACTTAATAAAATAAACCCTCATATCTGTTGCACCAGTTTTCCCGCTTTGGGTTTTTCTGGGGACTTATGTCCAAAAATTAGTGTGTCACTTTGTTTGAATGAGCATAATATTCAGTAAAAAATCTGCATGTGTAGATTGTTAGTTGTGTTTACTTCGGTATTTTCTGAATCTAATTTCTAAAGATAACTTGTATAATTTAATCAAGTAGCAGAAGTAAACCATGATACTACAGTAGAATTTTCACATGGTATCAGAACGATCGCAGATCAAGCTGAATCTCCACCAAATCATCTGAAGAATATTTTTTCTGCAGGACAGTAGCAGAAGCAGCAGATCCGGAAGGGGCGGCTTGGCAACAAGAGGACACAGACCTAGGAAGGGGCAACGCTGCAGCTACAGAAGGCCATCAGGCTTACACAGAGCCTTCTCAAGCCAACGTAAGGACTGTGTCACCCAGTCTGGGGTTACGCAGTCCACTTCTGAGCAGCGCTGAGGCTACGCTGGGCCAGTCAGTGAGAAGCAATCCAGTCATTCTTCCTGATGCAGGAAAGTCATGCCAAGATCCGGAAGCAGTGCTTCAAATCTTCGGCAGTGTTGGTGTGGTAGAGATTCTGTCGGTGCAGAATTGTGCCTAGCTAAGTCAACAAAGAGCGGGAGGAAGACAGTTCCTCAGCAGATCTGAGCCAAACAGATTTGAGATTTGATCGGGAGGATCGGAGAGAACTGTCTAACTAATTTTGGCTGAAGATTTCCAAGTGGGAAATCAATTTTCAGAAGAAGCAGTTGCTAGAGGGTTTCTAGTCACCAAGAAACCCAGATCTAGAGTTTCTGTGTAGCCACAGGAAGAGGGAGAAGAGTATTGTTTCTGTCAAATCTGAGCTAGATGGCTTCTCATGGGTTAAGAGATCAAGACAGGTTGGACCGTGTGTCCAACTTAGTCATCTGGAGGGCCAGGATCCTATCAATCCTAGATGAGTACGGCATCAAGGACCATGCGACAAGTGTTCTAGCTGTGCCTGTAGATCCTGATCCTCTGAAGAAATTTAATGAGAATCAAGCGCGAACTAAGCGTTTGATCATGGACGGAGTGAAGGATCACGTAGTACCACATATTGCCGGTAAGAACACGGCAAATGACATGTGGATCGCTCTAAAGGCGATGTATCAAGGAAACTTTGTCCAACGAAAAATGATTCTAGAGAATCAGATGAGGCTATTCCAGATGTAGAAGGGTGAGGAAATAGAACCCTTCCATTTCTGACTTCAGACCATCTGAGACCAACTGGTTGGCATGGGTGCAACTCCAGACGAAGGACTCTTAGTAAGGACTGCCCTGAATGCAGTCTCCGAGGAATGGGAAACATTTGTCCAGAGTATACTGTGCAGAGCAGTGTTACCACCCTGGGCAGACATGTGGGCAATCCTCCGCCAAGAGGAGATCAAGAGGATCACCAAGAAGCTGGAGTGTAAAAACTCTGGTAAAACTTGATAAATATATATTATTAATGATGAAAGATGAGATGATTACAATGAGGGATCGCCTAGGCTTTAAATAGCCTCAAGGTGCCCCTTGGCGAAGAGGCATGATCTTTGATCATGCCCTTTCAGTTAATAAACCCTAATATAACTATATCTAACTAATAATTAATAAAATATTCATAACATTGCCCCTCTCTTAAGATGCTTTGTCCTCAAAGCATATGTAATGATGGACAATGTTGGCGAATGTCTGGTTTTCTCAAGCGATGAGCTCTTGCTTCCCATATTTTAAAAAGATCGTGGAGCATCTTCTCGAAATCCATCTGTTGGTGATGTGGATAGTGAAAAGATCTGATATCGACAGAGTTGGATACTGTCTTGACTTCTATTGGATGTTTGATTTTCCTATCGGAAGGCACTTTTATGGGTAGATCTTGGAATACTTTTTCATATTTCCCCGCTATTCCTTGTTCTTCTGGTGATTTTTTGTGATTCCTTTTTAGATTTAGAGGTAAGTTACCAACAATTATTGTCTGATGTAACTTCTCCTCATCATCACATGCTTCATTCTTAACAACCATATCTGCTTCATCACCGAAGGCCTCAACAGCTTCTGTCGTTATATCAGTGGCTTCAGATGTGTTTGTCGCTTCACATGTTTCGTTCAATTCTGGGGATGGAACATTTTGTTGTTTATAAACATTTGTATCTTCATGGGGATGTGGGGAATCAGTTTTTTCCTGATGCTCTTCCAAGTCCCCTGAATCTGCAGAATTGTTTTGTTGATTTTGTTCCCTGTTAGGAGATATTGGGAATTGTGTCGGACTTAACTTATCTATTTTATCATTTAGCTTACTGTAGAGTTCTGTCATATTGTTCATGATCGCATTAAATTTCTGCAATATTTTGTTCTCTTTGTCCTTAGTCTCCATTTGTTTTAGCCATATTTGTCTTTTTATCTGATCAATCGTCATCATTGATAAAGACATATTGATATTTTTCTGCCAAATTTTCCTCTTTTTCTTTAAAATTAATTAATTAATATTTAATTAATTAATTAATTTTTTTTATTTTTTTATTTTTTTTTAATTATATAATTATTATATATATATAATTTTTAATTAAAAATTATATAATATATATATTTTAATTATATAATTATTATATGAAAATTATAATATATATATATAAATAAATTATATAATTATAATATATATATATATATATATATATATATATAATTATCAATTGAATTATATATTATATATTTTATATAATAAAAAAAATCATATATATTTTTTTTTTTTAAACGATGCTATGTTTCATATAACTTACAAATCGATTATTTGGACTTTTTCATTCATACTGCGGGGATTCCGGCAAAAATTCTTTTGACGAAACCTCTGCCCCTGACTTTCAGTTTTGGAGTGTAAAATCAAGCCTCGTTACAGGGTGTTGAAATCTATAAGTGCAATACAACCTTTAAACCTTTTTCCTAGTCTCAGTGCTGCGATTTGTTTAAGTGAGCCAAAGTTCCTCGAAAAGTACGTGAAATCCAGTCCCGATGCCACAAAATTGCTTGAAATTTATAGTGGCAAGTCTGTTGATCTTGACAATGTTCTGTTTGAAAGACTAGAAATTCAAGGATTCTGATTCGATGATTGCATTCCGTTCCTCTTGTATCGCTGCCGTTAAAACGATACACTCCTTCCGAATTACCACACGTGTTTATTTGCTGCCGTTTAACTCTCGATTATTAATATATCGATACCAAGCCCGTTAACTCTCGATTATTAATATATCGATACCAAGCGTCGATCTTAACTCTAGATTCTTATGATTTAACAAATCGATATTTAAACGATGCCGTTCCGTTTTAAACGACGCCTGTTTCCGAAATTATTTTTTAACACAAAAATTTTTAAACGCAAATTCCACTCGACCTGCACCGCACCACGTTGATTTGTTTCTGACTTTGACCAACGGTTCTGGTTGACGATCGGGCGATAATGTACACGGTGGACAGTGTAGCGATGACGAGTAGATGGGCAGCGTAAATAACACGGGAGGACGCGGCAACAAGCGGCTGACAGAGTTGAACGACGGGGCAGAGGGACGACTGAGAGTTGGACAGCGGTAGACAGTGGATGGTGGTGGCGTTGCAGAGGCCTTTGGCAGCGAGGAGAGGGAAAGTAGCAGTTGACGGGGACGGGGGACAGGCGGAAGGTGAGGTTGACAGCGGATGGTGGGAGTGCAGGGTCAACAGGGCTGGGGAAGAAGCGGCAGATGGCAGAATGGCGTGAGAGAGCAGAAGGGGTTGGGTAAAAATCTGCGATTTTTGGAATTTCCTTTGATTCCTAAATTCTGGTGATCACACAGATCCAAAGAGCGATGGCTTTGATACCAATGGAGTGTAAAAACTCTGGTAAAACTTGATAAATATATATTATTAATGATGGAAGATGAGATGATTACAATGAGGGATCGCCTAGGCTTTAAATAGCCTCAAGGTGTCCCTTGGCGAAGAGGCATGATCTTTGATCATGCCCTTTCAGTTAATAAACCCTAATATAACTATATCTAACTAATAATTAATAAAATATTCATAACAGAAGCAAAATATCAGTGACGAGACAGTCAGAGTGAAAAAAGAAGAGGAAGATGATGCAGCCCTTGCATCAAAGGAAAGAAAGCAGCAAGGGAAGAAGAAAAGGGAGCTTTCCAAGGTCTCGTGCTTTAACTGTGGCGAACTTGGACACTTCCTCGGCACTTGTCCTAAGAAGAAGAACAAAGGATCTTCTGAATCCAAGGCTGCAACAACAAAGGATGATGGTTCTGATGACGATGCAGCCATGAGTGCTCATGTGCCTTGAGAGAAGAGGTGGGGTGACATGGATCTATAGAGCATCTACAGACAGTGGCGAGATCCTTGAGTCAGCCCTACTCTTGGATCACATACTAGCTACGAGAGCCTTAAAACGGTAGCAGGGTGAGTCGGGAGATGGTCGCAGAAGGTCATAATGAAGCAGAGGGGAGAGCTGAAGAGTTGAAGAGGGAGCAGCATATTGCAGAGGCAGCAGCAGCATGGAGGCAGCAGCGCAGAGGCTAATGGGACTTCAGCAACGCAGAGAGGTTGTGCTCACGCAGTCCAGAGTTGTGGCAATGCAGTGGCTTCAGGAGGACAGCGTAAATCAGCAGCCAAGGAGCTTCAGTGATAGATGCAGCCTGACTTATCTGTCAAAAATTAGGCAGGAATCCTTCAATTGCTTACTTCTCAGCAACTAAGTTGCAGTGCAACAGTTAGCAGTGACAGTGCTATGGGCAGCATGATGCAACAACTTGAGAGGGAGTTGCAGTACAAATGTGGCAGTGTCAGTGGCAATGACATGGGCAGCAGTACAGAAAGCAGTGGTGTAGCGGATGGAGGGCAGCAGGCCAAGCATCAGCAGCACAGAAGCCAACATCAAAATCTTGCAATACATGGTGTGGATGTATTGCTAGAGCACTCTCCGTGCTAAGAGGGAGTGTTGAGATTTTGTGTAGTTGGGGTAGCATCGAGTGTGCTCTAGCCCTGAAATTTTGTGGAGGGGCTAAGACACACTTGAACTCCAAAACCCAGAAAGTGTTTGGTGAAATTTCAACTGGTGTTCAATTTATTCAAATAATTAATTATTTTAATGGATTTCCTAAGTCTAAACTTACGAAAATTAAATAATTAAAGTGAATTAATTAACACGTGCTAAAATGTTCTAAACGACACGGATCAAGCAGTCTTTTAATCTCACTCGTTGATGAATGTTTTAATCTTGGTCGTTGATGAGATAATCGAAAAAGTCTAAGAGAAAGGCTTGAGGGTCAGTTCGAGACACATAGATGCAGAGCTGAGAGACTGATCTAGAATTCTAGGGAAGGGTTTGCTAAGAATTTCTGGAGGAGTTTTCTGTAGCGAGGGGTAGTATTGGCTGAGGGGATGATCTGATCCTGAAGCCAAGAGTTAGCAAGAGGCAAAGGAGCAGCTTTCAAGGACAACGCAGAGGAGCAGAGAGTAGCAGCAGCAGCTACGCAATGTAGAGGCTTCAGTCGCTACGTAGGTGCTACACAGACCCAGGAAGGGGCAGCGCTACAGCTTCAAAGAGCTTCAGAAGTTATGCGAGGCCTCCAGAGGCAGCGTAAGGATTGCGTCACCCACTCTGGGGTTACAGAGTCCCTCTCTGAGCAGCGCAGTGGCACGCAGAGCCTAGCAGGGCTGACGCTGGGGCTTCAGGGGCAGCGCTAGGGTGTCAAGGGCCAGATCCGGGCTGAGTCTTGTAAATCTCGTTTGAGGGTGTGGATCAGTCAGACAATTGGTCTTGGAACAGCAGGTTAGTTGCAGATTTCTTTTATTCTCTGTCGGGTTTTCCAGAAATGGAACCCAGATTTGTTGTTGCACCGGTTTTCCTGCTTTGGGTTTTTCCAGGGACTTATGTCCAACAATCAGTGTGTCACTTTGTTTGAATGAGCGTAATATTTAGTAAAAGATCTGCATGTGTAGGCTGTTAGTTGTGTTTACTTCGGTATTTTCTGAATCTAATTTCTGAAGATAACTTGTATAATTTAATCAAGTAGGAGAAGTAAACCATGATAATACAGTAGAATTTTCACATTGTGGACCAATTTTTAAGGTGTTTGGATGGCTATAAAGGATTTCACTTGATGCCCTAGGTGACCTTCTAAGGTTAGGCCTGGAACTTGCAAAAGTGAAGAGAGTTAGATCTAAGACTTTTGTGATCCATAATGTAGATAAAAGAATTTTCGTATTAACCACATCATTAGGATTAGGTCAAGTATAACGTTTCGAACCAACTAATGTGGTTCATCCTCAAGACAGGTGGAGAGACTGGTCGATCTCGAAGAATAAATAGTGGAGATGCATCATTGCCCAGAAATAATCGTTGAAAACTAGCCGTTAGAAAATTAGTTAGTTAGTTAAAAATAAATTAATTAATTAAATAAAAATTAATTATAAATATGTTAATAAATTATTAAGTACTTAAAATAAATATAATAGGTAATAGGGGGGGGAGGGGAATTTTTTATAAAAAAAATCCTAATGATGTGATTAATCCGAAAGTTCTTTTATTAAAGTGAAGAGAGGTCAATTTGACCACCAAAGGGATACGAGGATCAATGCCTTATTGCTTGGGCTTAATGGAGTCAAGATACACATAGATCAAGAATTTTCGTGAGCTAAGGAGCCCTAATTGATCTTTGCTAGCCTCTCTAAGGGTAGCAACTAGGTCAATACGGATTTATACTTCAAATTTGCCAAAGAGATGAAGTTTCGAGGTCTTTCAACCTAAGAGGTGCCTCTAGAAACATTCACCCAATCCCTCAAAGAGAAACACATGCATTAAATCACTTATTCAAGGTCCCAGAAGAAATTTGCATTACATAAACCTATACAAGAATAATGATAACAATATACATGCATTTGACAAGTAAGGTAACAAGAATAGCATCAAAAATTTGACTTACATGAGAGAGAGAGTATATCCATTCATCCACTGTGCATTAGAAAGAAGCTCCAAAGACAATAGCGAAAATCCAAACATCATAGTGCATCAAGAAACTCCAAAAAGTTATCCTAGCAAAAAGTGTGAAAATCTCTCAAGAGATACCAATCCAATCCAAGTGATGATGAAAGAAATGAATCATCCTTTCATCTATTTATAAAATCCAATAGGGGATTTGAATAACCTAATTTGTCATATTTAGCCCCAAATAATAAAATAATGCTCAATATTGACATGACTTGGTGACAAGCCCACCAAGATAGCTCAATAATACAAAGAATAACCTCTCAAGAGGGAAAAATAACGAATATGATGAGTCATTGGGCCATTGAGGAGGCCTGAGGGAGTCCAAAGTGTGCCAAGTTGAGTGAAAAAGCTCCAAACATAGTGCAAAAAGGGTTGGCCCCTTGTTTTCCAAGCAAGTCCCTATGGTGCTCCCAAGTGGGTGTGGGGGCACAAGGACATCCTCATGGGTCTCCAAGTGGATCGAAAATGTCTGTAAACCATCTATAAGGGCTAAGATAATGACATAAGTTGTCCATTTATCTCCTGCAGTGAGGCACATCCTCATCTGGACCCTAGAACATCTGCCAAGTGTATGGTGCAAGTGTGGAGTCAGTTGGGCATGGTGAACCCGGTGCATCATCCTCATCCAAAAGGTGGAACACGAGAAATCAATGAGTAGTGACGGGGATCCATAAAGTAATCTTTGTTATGATGGAGGTGTTAGGAATCTGTAATCAGCAAGATTGGAAAAGTCCGATCATAGAAACAACATCGTTTCAACCAACTTTGGGATTCTAGGATCTAGCCCTCCTGAATCCAGAGAGGGATCTCTCCAATAAGTGCAAAGATGGATTTGTCTTTGAAATTTGGGGTAATAATATTAGGCTAGTTATGAAGGCCAAGGATTTGTTTTGTTTTTGGATGGTTGAGCATGAATACTATTTGAGGTGGAAAGTCCTAAGTGCAAAGAGTTTCAAAGGTGAGAAGTTGCAAGTGAATAGAACAGCTAGGCTAAAAAGATAGATATAACGTTGGTTTTTAGTCCATTGGGCTATGGAGTCATAACAGGGCTTTAATTGAGCAACAACATCAAGAGTGATCCAAGGGGAAAGTCATCTACATCACAAGATTATTGAGATTTAAAATGATGGAATGGGAACAATAAAGTGTCGGAGGGGTGGAAACTGATAATAATTTCACAAGGGATTTATAGTCAGTCCAAACAAGAAAAGCCTCTTAAGTAACTGTTTAAAACCAACCAAGGGCAAGGCTAACCATTGACATCTTGGGTAGGTTTGTATTAAAGCAGCTTAATTGACAAACAATCCAGTAATCCACATAATTACCTTCAGAAAGTATGAAAACATATAAGAGAAGACAGAGTATAAACTTAAGATCAGATAAAGTACTTTTAAACCTAGTCTGCTTTCAGTTAACACCAAGGGAAACTTTCAAAATCTGCCTTTGGAGAATAAAAGCTAGAAACAGGGCAAACCATCACTTCTCTAGTCTAACTTTAATAAGCAAATAAGGAAAATAACTTTTAAGAACAATGTTTAAAGCAAACAGTAGGACGAGGGAACTCCAGCATTCCTAACTGCTTAAACTGTATTAAATCATTCTAAAATAAACAATTGGAAGAAAACATTGAGATAAAGCTTTTCAGTCAGAGAAGGTTACTGATGTACAGCAGGTCCTAACTCTATAAATGATGTTCTTTATCAGAGAATAGTGAACAAGTGTGACATACATAGAAGGAAAACAATAACAAAGAAAGGGGCACTTCACTAGTGATATAGACCAGGATCCCAAGAAACAACTTGTTTATTGATGTCAAACCAGTTACAGTACTTAGGTCCAATGTTTCAGTTCAGCAATAATCTTCACTATCCAGCCTAACAAAACTAACACAAACAGAGCTGCAAGGGCCAGTGAACACTGTTTACAGATAGAAGTCTCAAGCTCAATTATATTTCAAAGTTCTACAACCAACAGTTTCTCATCTTCTACAGAGGTATTTATAGAAGGATGAGGAGGTGAGATCTAATAAAAGATCTCTTAAGGCAATTAATACAGATTCGAGACTTCTTGGCCTTTTGAGGGGCTCGATGAAGAAGTTTACAGGTGGTTCACTGTATTAACTGTTTTACAATTAATATCAAAACTCGGTGGGAGCTTTATTGACTTTTAGGCTCTATCCAGGACGAAATAACTCCGCTGATATTTGTTTGCATTAGTTTCTTTAGCGGAATTAATTGCTTGGCTGCGCTGTGAGGTAGATATTTTCTTAATCAATAACTTCGGCCTCTGTTTGAATGGTTTGAGGCAACAGGTGGCTCTGTGGTAGCCGAGAGGAATCAATTTGCCTCAAATGTGACGGTGGAGAGCTTTTCTGTCTGTTAAACACTTATGATTTTCTTTTAATGGTGTTTTAATTCTAGGAATTAGGCTTTTGATAGTCATTCTTAGCCGTAATTCCAAAATCTGTCTTCAATCTTCATTCTGCTGTGTTATGTCTTCAAAAACAGATACTCTTTTGAATGTGATTTAAACCACAGTGTCTTGTTGATGTGCAGGCCGCACAAGTCTTTTAAAGGCATCAATGCCCATGAAGCATTGATAAAACATCGAATCAGAACCTTGTGAATAGTCTCCATTGATAATTCAAAGGCACGGGAAACGTCTTTCCCGGCCTTCGGCATTTCTTTTGAACAAATGGAAAAACCATTAATCCCTGCAAAAATACACAAAATATTAGAAAATCCTGCGTTTTAAGGTTTAACTGCTTTCAAAAGGCGGGGAAGGAGCGTAGCCGTTGGATGAAAGCATCCAACGGTGGAGATTTATTTAAGAGGAGGTTAAAGAAGAGCGGGGAAAATGAACAAGTCGGAGTGATTTGGACCGTCCGATCTGGACACGTGGACGGTCCGGATTCAATCGGAGGATCGCAATCGGGGGTGGCAAGCAAATGCACCGAATGAAACATGCGATGTGATGAAGCACAGACCATCGATCTAAAGATTAGATCAACGGTAGAGAAAAAATCGGGGGAAAGGCCGATCGGGGAAGGAAACAAGTGTATGCGATGTAAAAAATGTGATGCGATTCAAAACTCCGATGCGATGGAGCATTGGCCGCTTGATCGGCTTTCGATCAACAGTGGGGATTTCTTTTAGAAACGAACCGGCGGAAAAACCCTTATAATATATAAAATCCAAAGTTTTAAATAAAACAAAGGTTTTTATGGATCGGGGCGGGATATTTATATATGAAATGGCTGGCGCCCGACTGCGGGGCCGTTGGATATATGAAATACAATGGGCCCTGGGCTTTATATAACAAGGGCGAATCGCAATCGGAGCTTCAGGCTCGGGCTTTTCAATCAACCCATTGAAATATTGCGATGCGATTGGCGACTGGGATCTTTTAACACTTGGTCCTGGGTGAAAGTCATATGTAGTAGAGAGGCGGGGGGGGCAGAGTTTATATATATATAAGACCCAATCGCATCAGAAAGTTTGATGCGGGCCTTTCAATCAACCCATTTGAAATTCCCCGATGCGATTGCGCGATGGGTCTTCTTGATCTAACCATTTATATTTAGCACGTGATTTTGGGTTTTTAGATCAAACTTTGGATAAATGGGTTTTTGTATTTTACAAAGGAAAAGAACATCGGGGAAGAAATATTACAAAGTTTTAAGCGCCGAAGGCAGGCCCACGGGTTATATGAAACAATGATAAGATCGGGGGTTTTTTAAATACAAAGGTTAATCGCAATCGGAACCTTCGAACATAGCAAAAGACTTGCGCGTTTGAAACTTTCCGATGCGATAAGCGTCGGGACTATAACTCCTGGTTTTTCGCACAGGAAGCATGAGATCCGAGGTTTATAACAAAGGGGGCTGATCGCATCGGGGTCTTTATAATACAAGGCTTAATCGCATCGGGACTTCGGAACATGGCAAAGACTTGCGTTTTTGAAAATTTCCGATGCGATAAGCGCCGAACAGGATTAGCGCTGGGGTTCCAGGGTGTGGTCATGTGGGGGAAGTGGTTTAGGACTTTAGCCCAAGGGGGCTTAAGCCTTATGCAAAAACATGCATTTTTTATGAAATTTTCAAGTTTTTCCAATGGATTTGGGGTTTTTTGTGAAGGTTAAAGAGAGAGTCTTTTAACTTTGTAAAGGTGATTTCTATGAAGGGAAGAAAAGAAACTGTCATGAAACACAAGTGATTTTTAAGTGGAGAAAAAGGGGAGCAAATGAAGGTTAGATTTAGCAAAAGGGGAAAATGATGGTTTTTCGGCCAGCCTTTTCTCAGAAATCAGCAGGATTCCTAAGTATAAAATGGGAACAGAGATGAAGATTTTGGATAGAGGCATGAGGCCTTCAAGAGTCTTCAAAAGCCAACACTTTTTAGTAATAAAATTTGTTCTTTGAAGGCTTAAAAAGTCTTATCCACCTTTTTCTATAACAAATATTATAGGTGGCTAACAGTGGCTCCACTTGGGGATGATGCCTTCTTGAAGGCATTAAGAACTTTAGACTTGCATTCTCTGGGAGGCTGACCTGTGCCTGATCCATTGGGCTGCCCTTCCTTTGTTGGGATGATCTTCTCTGAAAATATATTAGCAGCTATGAAAACAATGGACCTTCATCAATACAAACTTCCTACCTACCCAATCCTACTGATCTAGCATTTTTTCTTCATTAGAGTGCACTTGGATTGGCAAACTCTATTCACAACATTTTATTCTTTTGAAAGCAAGGAAACTAATCTATTTCTACTCCTTATTTCTCCATGGGCTCAGACTAAACAGATGAGCCCATATGATTCTCTACCTAATATATTATCTGTTGGGATTAAACTGTCCAATAGACTTTATTTCTCTAAATTCTAAAACATAAATTTAAAAACAGTCAAGTCAAGATTAAGCTGTTTGACTTGTTGTGATCTATGGCATAAAAACAAGCTGCACATAGACATTTATTTTTGCAGAAAATTTAAAACAAAAATGGAAGGCCTAAGATCTAAAAGTTTCTTATCATAGCTGTTAAACACCATGTTGAAGCACACACATGGTGTATGAGGAGAAAACACACACACACAAGAGACTCAACACAATGAAGGATAAGCGTGAGGCTTTCTTATTTTCCATTATACAAAGATGTACATTTATAGTACAATGGTGTGACTCTTGGTTTCATATTCCAAGGTCACTTGACTCCATTGTGACTTTTCGCATTCCACACCTACCCATGTAGGATTAGGCGTTCCAACATCCCCCCTTAATCCGAAGGGGTATGTGTGAGTCCAAGAAAAGAGTTGTAATAAAAATTTGCAAATTATACATGGCAGCACTTGGGCTAAATCAGCGCTCTGAAATGTTGGAAAAAAGAGGTGGTTTTAGGATGACCACAAACACTGGAACACAATACTTGTTGCAGTTCACGGAACTCTTCTAAAACTGGCAAGAAGCTAAAAGCTTCTTCTAGAGGAATTGTCCCTCATTAAAAAGGGATACCTTCAACCTAAAAGAAGGGAGGTTCACTTTCACTCCGTGGTGGTTTTAGGTTATCCACCAACCAAAAATGATGGTTTTAGGTTATCCACCAACCGAAGATGATGGTTTTAGGTTATCCACCAACCGAAGGCATGCTCATGGGCATCCGTGTTTCTAGCTACATCTCTAAATCCAGAATGACGAATTGTGGCTCAGGCTCGCTTGAACTGCTGGCTACAACTCTGAACATGGAATGAGAGATTGTGGCTCAGGCTCGCCGATCCGATGTCGGTGCTTGTACATGACCACCGCTCCCCACCTGCCGGGGACAAGTGAGATGATGGCGAAAACTCACCGGCAAGTTTGCTCAATATCCGTAAACATGTTCTCGACATGCGCACGAAACATCTTCTTGGCCGCCGATGCCCATTGCCAAGAAGCGATCCATCCAAGATGAATCTTGGTTCTTGCAGGAGGCTTGTGTCTGAAGAATCTGTGTGAAGAATGAGTGTGCCGACCACAGTGCTTGCATGGATGAAGATCAAAACAGTGATCTTTCATATGGCCAACTCGATCACAGTGTTGGCATTTTCAATCTGTTGTTGTTGTGGAACAAGATCTGGAACATCTGCAGGTGGACTGTCATATAGGAATCCGGCACTCTGAAATATAATGGGCTTGGTGTAGCCTGGAATATGAGAGGACACATCCTTGTCATATCCAAGACCAGTTCTGTGCTTGTTGTGGACAAGCTCTTCCCAAAGTCTGATGATGGGCTTGAGAGGTGCAGGTTGGGCTGCTGCATCTGCATGTAAATCTGCTCTAGTACAAGGAACTGAATGGGAATCAACTGCAACTTTATCTTGTTTCTTCTGATGAGAGTCCTTCACAATCTTCTGAACAGAAACAAGTTCAGAATGGTGACTCTTTTGCTGAAGTTCGTCTTGTTGGAGCTGAGATTCCAACTGCAAAAACTCAATCTTTTCATGTGCATCTTGTAAACAACTTTGAATGTTACAAAGAGCATCCTTGCTCATTTTTATCATATCATGAACATTTGAATGAATGAGGTCATTCAACAACACTAATGCCTCATTGATTTTGGCCATTTTCAACAATTTAGGCTCAAAAATGAAAGGGTGTCGGCTTCAACCGAAAATGCACCCGTTTACAATATGATGCAACAAGAAATACAAATGACTCAAGAGAACTTCCAACTATGGAAATCTCAAAGTACAAAATATGCTCCTCAAATGATGGAGGGCAATCAACAATGACTTACATCAACAACTCAAATTCACTGATTCCAACTATGAATGAAGAGGCAAATTCCACCCACAATACAATGTCAATATAATATGATATCTCTGTAAAATATGTGCAGCTGAAAGCACTTGTGCAAGAATCTTTTTATGGCAGCTGAATTTTCCTTCAAAGAGTTGTTTTCAATGATGGCAAACTTGTCTTCAAATGTCAATTTCTTTAGAAAATCACCCTCACAAATCAATGCCACAAATCACAATGCAAATCTTCTCTTTTCACTATGTATACTGTCCATTTGCTTCACATGTCATTTTCTCTTCATTTCTGCTGTTCAAATTTTCTCTCTTTCCTCTCTCTCTCTGCTGTTTTTTTTTTTTTAATTAATTAAAAATTAATTAAAAAAAATGAGAATAATTAAAAATAAAAGGGAATGGGATTAATTAAAAGGGATGGGGGTAATTAAAAAAATGAAGAGGGAAATTTATATGGGGGTGGGGAGGGAATATTAAAAAAAGAGGATTAATAAGATATGGTAAAAGGGAATTTTTAATAATAAAAAATTAAAAGGGAAAAGTAATTTAAAAAGGAGTCGAATATTAAAAGAAGTGATTTAAAAAGGGGTCGAATAATTTATGGGAGGGGAATCGAATGGAAATGGGAAGGAGAATAATTTAATTAAAAAGGAGGGGAGTATTAATATAAAAGGAGGGGAAGGAGATTTATAAAAGATCGATTTTTAAAATTAGATGAAAGGGTAGTATAGTAAATGGGGTGGCGGCATTAATAAATGGGAGAGCCGTATTTGTTATGAGAGAAGAAGGGTTAAGTGTAGATAGGAAGTATTAATGATAAGGCCGAGTGTTGGATAGGCCGTGGAGAGGGTGGAAGGATCGAATGTGAGCGGGAGTGGGTGAGAAGGCCGTGGTGTAGCAGAGTTGGTGGAGAGGGGAAGCGTTAGGCAGAGTGGACGGGTTTTGTAACGCAGAGTGTGAACGCCGAGTGTTGAGAGAGGGCGTGAGGGGGTAAGGTATGGGGAGTAGGAACCCGCGTGGGAGGGCATATAACAGTGAAATGAGCGATGGAGAGGTGTTTGTTGTAGTGTGAGGGAGATGGCTATGGCGTAGTAGAAGTCGCAGATGGCAGCGAGGTAATGGCGCTGGGTTGGAGAGCGTAGTTTAGGAATAGCGCATGGGGAGGGGAGCGACAGTGTTGTGAGAGAGCAATGCAGCGAGGGGGTGGGACGGCAGGGTAGCGCAGCCGGTTGAGGGATGGTAAGGCCGAAAGGCCGTGGAATAGCGAAAGGCCGTGGGTAAAGCGGAGAGGTGAGGCTCGAGTGGCGTAGGGAAGGTGTATGAAGATTTCAAAGGGAGCGGATAGTTGCAGGGGGAGCGATGTGAGCGTGTGGGAGTGGGAGAGTTGCAGGATTTTTTTATTTTTTATTTTTATTTTTTTTTAATTTAAAACAGCAGAGAATAGAGAGTAGAGAGCAGGAAATAGCAGAGGATTTTTCCTTTCAGCAGCAGAATATCAGAAATTTTCCAGAAAATTGCAGAAATTTCACGAAATATAGCAGCAGTAGAATACTTTCTTCTTTCAAATATGGAACAGAATTTTTCTGGAACTTATAGCAGTAAAAAATCCAGAATTTTGCAGGAATCTTCGAATGAAAAACTCAGAAATTCTTTTTCATTAAAACCAGAAACCTCTTCAGAAATCAACTTTAAACAATTTTTCCAACAGCTCTCCAAAACAGAATTTAATGGGCAGAAATTGCAGGAAGAAATCAACCTTCAAATGTGCAGTGCTGCTCTTCTCCAAGATGAAATTTCTGAATGCTGCTACGGATTTTGAATGCTGCTCCTTTTCAAAACCAATTCTGAATGCGGCAAAATGTCAAAATCACTGCTGCAAAAACTCTCTAAATGCCGCAAAAATGCAGATATGCACAGGCCATAAACACAAAATGGCTCACTCAATGTGGAGCAGGGCCAGCAATCGCCCGCTCTGATACCATGTTAAACACCATGTTGAAGCACACACATGGTATATGAGGAGAAAACACACACACACAAGAGACTCAACACAATGAAGGATAAGCGTGAGGCTTTCTTATTTTCCATTATACAAAGATGTACATTTATAGTACAATGGTGTGACTCTTGGTTTCATATTCCAAGGTCACTTGGACTCCATTGTGACTTTTCGCATTCCACACCTACCCATGTAGGATTAGGTGTTCCAACAATAGCCTTCTCTTTTTACAGCTCTGTTTTGACTCTTATGTGAGTTGTTTCTTCCTTGCTCTCTGGTTCAGATTTTGAGCTAATTAGAACCAGATTTACATCTTTTTGACTCAAGATAATAAAACATATTTGAGTCATTTTCTCTTTGGAAACTTAGGTTCAGATTTTGATCATGTTTGAACCTCAATTTCTATCCTAAACTATCTACTGATAAGCCAAGATTTAAACAGTTTGGCAAATCGATTTCACTATCCTATCAGCAGGAAATTTAAAGCTAATTAGTCAAGTTTAGGTTGTTTGACTAAATAGAAGTGTGTTATTCAGGAGTGGCATTTAAGCTTGCACACTTTCAGAATTTGTTTCTCTTTTTGGTATGGGGCTATACCTTTCTTGTTTTCACAATTTGCCATCTTTTCTTTCTTTCTTTGTTTTTGTATTTTTTATTTTTCTAACTTTGAATGCAATGGTGGATGAGATATTTATAATGAAAAAGATAAAAGGGGCTTCAAAACATAGCATTGATTAAGAGAAGTAATGCTTAAGCATCCTGCCATTGACAGGACCCCCAAATAATTCTGCTCCATTCAACTCCTGCAAGAAGAATGCATTGTTACCAGCAGCTGAGTGAATAGAGTAAGGGCCAAGCCATAAGTTGTCAAATTTTCCATGCTTGCCCTTTTCTTCCCTTCTTGAATCCCATTTTAAAACTTTGTCCCCAATCTTGAAATTGCTGGCCTTTGTTCTTCTGTCAAAAAGCTTTTTAATGTTGTCCTGCTTCTGCAATGCTTTGTTATAAACTTCATCTCTGGTTTGTTGAAGATGAATGGTCTGGTTTATTCTTCTAATCATGTCATTTTCTTTAGTTTGTAACTTTTGAATCAACTTCATTACTGGTACACCAAGGCTGTTTGGAAAAATTGCATCAGTACCATACACAAGCTGAAAAGGTGACATACCAATAGATTTCTTCAAAGTCAATCTGTCAGCCCAAAGTGCATGAACCAGCTTTGTGTGCCAAGACTTCTTGTTGTCCTCCAACAGTTTCTTGATTATGTTCACTAAGCTTTTGTTTGAGGATTCTGCAAGTCCATTACCTTGAGGGTAATAGGCCGTGGAATGCCCCATTGTTATGTGATATCTATGACAGAACTCAACCATCTTCTTTGATCCAAATGCTGCTGCATTATCAGTGATAATCTTGGTAGGACAGCCAAATCTGGAAAGAATGTTAGTTTCCATGAATTTTATAATAATTGAATCATTGGCCTGCCTACAAGGAATGGCTTCTATCCACTTAGTGAAATAATCTATGGCAGTGAGAATCCATCTATGTTGGGCAGAAGATGATGGATGGATTTCTCCTATAAAGTCAAGTCCCCACTGTTGAAAAGGGGCTTCAACAGTGATGGGATGTAGAGGTAGGGGTAACAGTTGTCTTTTGCCTTCAAAAAGTTGACATTTATGACAAGCTATGATCATTTTGTGCATATCATGGAAAAGAGTGGGCCAATAGAAACCAGCCCTCAAAATTTTGTTCGCTGTTGTCTTCCAGTACAAATGACCTCCACACTCTCCTTCATGAAACTGGTATTTAACCTTCTCTGCATCAAACTCAGGCAAACATTTAAGCAATACACCACTTGCATTTTTCCAATAAAGACATCTATCTATAATGCAATAGTTTACAGCTTTTAACTTTAAGAATCTTGCCTTTGTTTTTGTCAAACCAGGAGGTGTATTTAAATTAAGAAAAACATAAATAATATCAGCATACCAAGGAGAATTCATAAAATTATCTTCAACTATAGGAGTTGAGAATTCTTCTTCGTCATCCAAAGCATCAATCATATTAATATCAAGAACTTCAAAATTTGATTCATCCATTAATCTAGCTAGACCTTGGCCTTTGATGAGTTTAGTGGGTTTTATCTCTAAATCATATTCAAGGATAATAGCAATCCACTTACCTCTCTTACCATCTGGGTCCTGTGTTAGAATGTCTTTAACAACTAAGTTTGGGACAAAGGCAATGATGTGTGAGTGAGGGATGTACACTCTGAAGTCTTTCAAAGCTTTAACCAAAGAAAAAGCTTGCTTTTCCATAATGTTATACTTCAAAGGGGCATCCCTCAATGCCTTGCTAAAGAATGAAATATGCTGCTCTTGTCCTTGCGGATTTTTCTGTAAAAGGACAGCAACTATGGTATGTTCTGATGCAAATGAAAAAATATAAAAATATTTTGAAAAATCAGGACTTATAAGAACCGGTGTTTTGGTTAACGCTCGTTTCACCAGTTCAAAGGACTTCTTTGCTTCCAAGGTCCATTTTACCCCTTGCTCCTTCTTTAACATGTTTGTGATATTCCTAAGGAGCTCAGCCAAGTTGGGGATGAACCTTCTCAAAAAGTTAATCTTTCCGATGAAAGACTGCAACTCTTTGATGTTCGAGGATGAGAGATTTGTAATATGGCCACAATCCTCTTTGGATCTATCTTTATACCTTCTTCAAAAATGATGTGCCCAAGAAGTTTACCTTCTTGTAGACCAAATAGTGTCTTCTTAGGGTTCAAAGATATCCCAAATTTTCTGCATTTCTCGAAAACTTTTCTCGAATGTTCTAAGTGCTCTTCATCTGTTTTTGAAAACACGGTGACATCATCAAGGTATATAATGATGAAGAAGCCCAGTTCTTCCGAGAATGCTATGTCCATGGCTCTTTGAAAGGTTGCTCCAGCATTCATTAGACCAAAAAGCATTTTCACATACATGAAGGTGCCCCATGGTGTAGTAAAGGCTGTCTTTAATTGATCAGCAGGGTGAACTAAAATCTGATTATACCCCGAATAGCCATCAAGCAAAGAAATTCTTTTAGACCCTACCACCTTTTGTAAAATATGATCCATCTTGGGTAAAGGGTAGTTGTCTTTTAACGAAGCTTTGTTTAAGTCTCTAAAGTCTATACAAAGCCTGATCTCTCCAGTTTTCTTCCTAACAGACACCAGATTAGACACCCACTTAGAATATCTAATAGGGACAATAATACCAGCTTCATACATTTTCATGATCTCCTTCTGAACCAAAGATAACTGAACAGGGTTTATTCTGCGCAGTTTCTGTTTGAATGGTTTTTGGTTTTCTTTGAGGGGAATTTTGTGCTGTATTATTTCAGTGTCGTAGGATTTAAGATCTTCGTAACTCCATGCAAAAACATCAGAGAACTCTTTAAACAGCTCGATGTATTTAAGTTTAATGTGAGCCAGTAAAGTCTTGGACAATTTGATCATTTTCAGCTTAAGTTCGCTGCCAATATTACACTCTTCCACTTCGGTCTCTACAGGTTCCAGTTTTGGTTTATTCGCCATATCGTTAAAATCGAACAACTCTTCTAAAGGGGCCAGACCCCTAGGCAAACTTTCATCTTTAGAGTGCAGAGTTTCTAACTCTTCTGTTTCAAACTTTGCATCCATTTCTGTTTCGCTTTCAAGTTTGCTAGATAACAGGTTTATATTAGCAAGTTCGGGAGACGGTTCTTCTTTATCAAGACAATTTTCTTCCTTGCAATTTGTTTCATAGTCTGAGTCCGAACCGTTTAGTTCGAATTCATTTCTGAATTGCATGAAGTCTTCTATTTGTTTGTAATTGTCAAACACCTGCCAATACTTCTCATTATCAAGCACAGCTGGTCTAAATTTTATCTGAGTTGTGCAGTCTTTGGTGTTATATGGCGTTGAGCATGTTCTAGCTGCAAAGGCTAAATTGTGGGCTGCGATATTTCTTTTTCTTGGGACAAAAAACAGTTTGGACTCCTCGAATGTTTTCAAAAGGTCCATGACATCGTTTCGGTAGGCCCTGAGTCTGGGATGATTTGCGTTATACTCCCCATTGACCTGCCTAATAACTAACTCTGAATCCCCATGAACTTTAATTCTTTTGGCTCCTATCTTTTTCAACAAACGTAAGCCTAGGAGAAGGGATTCATATTCTGCTATGTTATTGGAACACTGAAAGTTTAATGTACAGGAAATACATTCTGTGTGGTTGTTTTCAGTGTTAATAATCCAGACACCTGCGTCAGCATTGTTCTTAGTGCAGAATCCATCAAAATACATACTCCATAGAGGACTGTTCTTAGTTTCATCCTGGTTACGGTCCTCTTCAACTAACGTGCTCAAAGGTTGTTGTGGGAACTCAGCACTTAGTTGTGTTTGTTTTGATTCCCCAAGATTTCCGTTCATTTGAGGGTCGTTTTCTTTAGTGTCCAGGTTTAAAAGCAAAGGACGCATGACCTGTAGTTCAAGACCTTTGTTTAGTTTGCTAATGTCTTCAAACGCAGCAAACTGTTTTAACATTTCTACGTTGTGTTCCTTTTCCTCCCTGTCAGGGGTTAATCCTGTTAAAGTGACTTGTTCATCTAATGTTTCTTCATTAAAGAGGATAAATGAATCAAGGCCTATGTTTACAGAGTATAAAGGGGAGTTTTGCGGTCTGTCTTGACTTGTAACTGTGTATTGCATATGAGACTCCCTATAAAGTCTTCTATTCTGATTGAAAACAGGGATAGTCGCGTAAGTCATGTCCATTTGCATAGTCCCTTGTAACTTAGCCCCCCAAGATCTTGATAATAACATTCCATACTTTGGGGGCACGTCAGCCACAACAATATCCATGACTAAACATTTGGCTGGAATTTGGGCTAAGTTAACACAAAGATCTTTGATTAATCCTAAACATTTTACTCTGCTGGAATCAAAGGAGTACAGATCTTCGTAAGGTCTGGTGATTTCTAGACCAAGGCTCTCCATCACAGCTTTAGGCATTAAATTATGAGAGGCCCCGGAGTCATGCATAGCGTTGTGCAAAATTTTGTCATGAACATTTAAACTCACATAAAAGGGAGGAACAGGTCCCTCTTGATATCTACCTTCAATCTTAGGACCAAAAATCAGCTCGGGTTGGTCATCATTAAGATTGACTGTATCATTGTTCTCTTCTATATTTAAAGCCTTCAAAATTTGGGTTCTATATACATGTTGGGCAGCTAACTCAGTCAAGGGAACAAAGATTTTGATCTTTGAAATTTCCTGCTCCAGGCTGAAAGGAATTTGACTCTTCAAAGTGCCGGTTTCAGCCTTATTAGCTGTCATTCTATCAGCAATATCAGCTTGCTGATTCGTTCTATTTACACTTGACAAAATAGTTTTAACAGGAGTACTAGTCGAAGTGTTAGAACTACTAAGGTCTGCACTCTGTTTTTCATTGCTTTGAGTGCCTTTCTCCTTTCCTTTATCAGAATTTACAGCCACTGTTTTGTCCTTTTGTTTGACAATTTTAGGCTTGGTTGTAGTGCTGTTTTGTGAAGATTTGTCAGAGGTTTTGGTGTTGGGGGTTTTCTGACTGGTTTTGCTTCTAAGGTCATATTCTTTTTGAGATTCTATGATGACATTTTGCATGTCTTGATAATAATTTTCATCATCATCTCTTTTGTCATCATAAGGTGTGTATAGACCTTGTTTTCTATCATAATGAATCTCAAAGTCATCATTATCTACCCCCAGCATATTGATATCTTCTTCCTCTGTTATCTCATCTGTTTCCCGAACCTCACTTACATAGTTTTGATGAAAGGGAGGAGTGATCTGCTGATCATCTTCCCTAGGTCTGTTTGGAGGTTGGTTCCTTCTAAAATTCTGATTCTGATTCTGGTTTCTATTTTGAGGAGCAGTTTGGTTTTGGCTTGCTTGTGCTCTCTTAATTATGCTCATCTCTTTCATCATCTCCTCCATCATTTTTTCCATTTTCGAGTTGGAAGTAGAAGGTGTATTTTCCTCTCTAAAAGACACTCTCTTTTCATTTTTCATTCTTGCTCTCTTCTCCATTAAGTTGACTTCCACAGAAAGAGCACCTCTTTGCATATCTTCAAGAGTTGCAAAATCTCTCTCTCTCAGCTGATAGGTCATGTCAGAGTCAAACCCTTCAGGAAACTTGTTTAAAGCTGAGCCCTGTGGAGGTTTTAGTTCTGGGGAGAGTGCATTATACACACTATTGAATCTAGTGCAATAAGCTTGCACACTTTCCTCAGTGTTCCTATGGAGGTTCTTGTAGTCGGAAAGGACTTGGAGAGGGTTTTTCTTTACTTCTCATTTGTTTAAGAATGTTTGATGGAAGGCTTGGAGATCATTAATACTATGGGGAGCTAAGCCTTTGAACCATTTTCTTGCTTCTCCTCCTAAGCTTTGAGCAAATAACCTAAGTTTGACGGAATCATCATCAATTTCGTTTCTGTCAAAGTAGTCATTCATCTTATCCACATGTTGTGATGCAATTGTAGCATTGCTAGCATCATATAATGGAATTTTGGACTAATAGTCCTATGGAAGATTGACTAATGGTGCAGGAAGGACTAAGGGGGCATACCATGCTGCCATGATATGTGGTGGGGGTGGATTCACAAGGAGTGGAGTAACAACAGGAAAAGTGGGCTGAAGTGGAGTGGTTTGAATAGTGGATGTAGGGTGAGCAGCAGTGGATGGACCAGGAATAAATTGCTGAGCTGATCTTGGATGAGAGACACCTAAGTTGTGAAGAAAATGTAAATCAGGAGGTGTTGTTTCTCTGCTACCAAGAGGTTCACTTGTTTCAGGAGATGATAGTGAAGACTCAGAATCTAACTGATCTAAATCACCAAGAGACCTAGTTCTAAATGGATTTACTAAGTCAACTTTAGATTGTTGTAGAGCTGAAAGATTTTCAGGAACTGAATTAGCTCTCAAGGGTGATCTGAAAATAGTTGATAATTTAATCTTAGGAGACTTCCTGAGGATACTTTCTGGGTTATCAACTATCTCAGGTGGATCAGGGTCAGGATAGGCTCTAGTGTGAATCTTTCTAGGAGCCACTATGCTGTATTTTTCAGACCCAAATAAAACAAGGAAGGTTCAACCAGGTATGACAATCTTTGAATGGTCAACCAATCTGTTTACACAAATTTTAATCCTACAGTCTTTTGACTGAGTTTGAAAGATATTATAATGATAAGGGTTCTTCCCAGTGGAGTCTTAAGGTCCGTTCAGGATTGTGGAGTCGCCAAGTGGAAGTTTTTAACCCCTAAGGAGGTAAAAGGTTTTATGGTCCACCACCATGTTTATTGGATACCAATCTGAAATATTTTTAGGTATTTTCTGATTTATTTTTCAGTTGTATGGTTTTTTAAGAATATCCCAACTCTGTTTCAAAACTTAGCTACGGTTATGAGACAAAGACAGTTTACTCTTATGGCTAAGCCAGCTGATTTTTCAAGGTTAGATAAAGTCTTAAGAGAATCCTAGGTTTTACCTAGCTTGTCACTAATTCAAACAAGTTTTATCATGATTACCATTTTTTTTGGTAGTGCTTGAAAAGGCTGCTTTTTACTCACAATTTTTGTATGAAATTTTTTAAGGGGAACCAGAGATTACAATTAGGCTCGTCCCCAGTGGAGTCGCCAGAAATGTTAGGAATCTGTAATCAGCAAGATTGGCAAAGTCCGATCACAGAAACAACATCGTTTCAACCAACTTTGGGATTCTAGGATCTAGCCCTCCTGAATCCAGAGAGGGATCTCTCCAATAAGTGCAAAGATGGATTTGTCTTTGAAATTTGGGGTAATAATATTAGGCTAGTTATGAAGGCCAAGGGTTTGTTTTGTTTTTGGATGGTTGAGCATGAATACTGTTTGAGGTGAAAAGTCCTATGTGCAAAGAGTTTCAAAGGTGAGAAGTTGCAAGTGAATAGAACAGCTAGGCCAAAAAGATAGATATAACGCTGGTTTTTAGTACATTGGGCTATGGAGTCATAACAGGGCTTTAATTGAGCAACAACATCAAGAGTGATCCAAGGGGCAAGTCATATACATCACAAGATTATTGAGATTGAAATGATGGAATGGGAACAATCAAGTGTTGGAGAGATGGAAACTGATAATAATTTCACAAAGGATTTATAGTCAGTCCAAACAAGAAAAAGCCTCTTAAGTAACTGTTTAAAACCAACCAAGTGCAGGGCTAACCATTGACTTCTTGGGCAAGTTTGTATTAAAGCAGCTTAATTGACAAACAATCCAGTAATCCACATAATTACCTTCAGAAAGTATGAAAACATATAAGAGAAGACAAAGTATAAACTTAAGATCAGATAAAGTACTTTTAAACCTAGTCTGCTTTCAGTTAACACCAAGGGAAAATTTCAGAATCTGCCTTTGGAGAATAGAAGCTAGAAACAGGGGAAACCATCACTTTCTAGTCTAACTTTAATAAGCAAATAAGGAATAAATTTCAAGAACAATGTTTAAAGCAAACAGTAGGACGAGGGAACTCCAACATTCCTAACTGCTTAAACTGTATTAAATCATTCTAAAATAAACAATTAGAGGAAAACATTGAGATAAAGCTCTTCATCCAGAGAAGTTTACTGATGTACAGCAGGTCCTAACTCTATAAATGTTGTTATTTATCAGAGAATAGTGAACAAATGTGACATACATAGAAGGAAAACAATAACAAAGAAAGGGGCACTTCACCAATGATATAGACCAGGATCCCAAGAAACAACTTGTTTATTGACAAGCCAATCCGAAGGTAACATATCTTCAACCAATGTTTCCGCTCAACAATCATTCTCACCATTCAAATTTCAACAAAACTAAATGTTACCGTAGCTGCAAGGGCCAGTGAACACTATTTACAGATAGAAGTCTCAAGCTCAATTATATTTCAAAGTTCTACAACCAATAGTTTCTCATCTTCTACAGAGGTATTTATAGAAGGATGAGGAGGTGAGATCTAATAAAAGATCTCTTAAGGCAATTAATACAGATTCGAGACTTCTTGGCCTTTTGAGGGGCTCGATGAAGAAGTTTATAGGTGGTTCACTGTATTAACTGTTTTACAATTAATATCAAAGCTCGGTGGCAGCTTTATTGACTTTTAGGCTCTATCTAGGACGAAATAACTCTACTGATATTTGTTTGCATTAGTTTCTTTAGCGGAATTAATTGCTTGGCTGTGCTGTGAGGCAGATATTTTCTTAATCAATAACTTCGGCCTCTGTTTGAATGGTTTGAGGCAACAGGTGGCTCTATGGTAGCCGAGAGGAATCAATTCGCCTCAAATGTGACGGTGGAGAGCTTTTCTGTCTGTTAAACACTTATGATTTTCTTTTAATGGTGTTTTAATTCTGGGAATTAGGCTTTTGATAATCATTCTTAGCCATAATTCCAAAATCTGTCTTCAATCTTCATTCTGCTATGCTATGTCTTCAAAAACTGATACGCTTTTGAATGTGATTTAAACCACAGTGTCTTGTCGATGTGTAGGCTGCACAGGTCTTTTAAAGGCATCAATGCCCCTGAAGCATTGATAAAACATCAAATCAGAACCTTGTGAATAGTCTCCATTGATAATTCAAAGGCACGGGAAACGTCTTTTCCGGCCTTCGGCATTTCTTTTGAACAAATGGAAAAACCATTAATCCCTGCAAAAATACACAATATTAGAAAATCCTGCGTTTTAAGGTTTAACTGCTTTCAGAAGGCGGGGAAGGAGCATAGCCATTGGATGAAAGCATCCAACGGTGGAGATTTATTTAAGAGGAGGTTAAAGAAGAGCGAGGAAAATGAACAAGTCGGAGTGATTTGGACCGTCCGATCTGGACACGTGGACGGTCCGGATTCAATCAGAGGATCGCAATCGGGGGTGGCGAGCAAATGCACCGATTGAAACATGTGATGCGATGAAGCGCAGACCATCGATCTAAAGATTAGATCAACGGTGGACAAAAATCGGGGGAAAGGCCGATCGGGGAAGGAAACAAGTGTATGCGATGTAAAAAATGCGATGCGATTCAAAACTCCGATGCGATGGAGCGTTGACCGCTTGATCGGCTTTCGATCAACGGTGGGGATTTCTTTTAGAAACGAACCGGCAGAAAAACCCTTATAATATATAAAATCCAAAGTTTTAAATAAAACAAAGGTTTTTATGGATCGGGGCGGGATATTTATATATGAAATGGTCGGTGCCCGACTGCGGGGACGTTGGATATATGAAATACAATGGGCCCGGGGCTTTATATAACAAGGGCCAATCGCAATCGGAGCTTCGGGCCTGGGCTTTTCAATCAACGCACTGGAATATTGCGATGCGATTGGCGCCTGGGATCTTTTAACACTTGGTCCTGGGTGAAGGTCATATGTAGTAGAGAGGTAGGGGGGGCAGAGTTTATATATATATAAGACCCAATCGCATCGGAAAGTTTGATGCGGGTCTTTCACTCAATCCATTTGAAATTCCCCGATGCGATTGCGCGATGGGTCTTCTTGATCTAACCATTTATATTTAGCACGTGATTTTGGGTTTTTACATCAAACTTTGGATAAATGGGTTTTTGTATTTTACAAAGGAAAAGAACGTCGGGGAAGAAATATTACAAAGTTTTAAGCGCCGAAGGCGAGCCCACGGGTTATATGAAACAATGATAAGATCGGGGGTTTTTTAAATACAAAGGTTAATCGCAATCGGAACCTTCGAACATAGCAAAAGACTTGCGCGTTTGAAACTTTCTGATGCGATAAGCGCCAGGACTATAACTCTTGGTTTTTCGCACAGGAAGCATGAGATCCGGGGTTTATAACAAAGGGGGCTGATCGCATCGGGGTCTTTATAATACAAGGCTTAATCGCATCGAGACTTCGGAACATGGCAAAGACTTGCGTTTTTGAAAATTTCCAATGCGATAAGCGCTGAACAGGATTAGCGCAGGGGTTCCAGGGTGTGGTCATGTGGGGGAAGTGGTTTAGGACTTTAGCCCAAGGGGGCTTAAACCTTATGCAAAAACATGCATTTTTTATGAAATTTTCAAGTTTTTCCAATGGATTTGGGGGTTTCGGTAAGGTTAAAGAGAGAGTCTTTAACTTTGTAAAGGTGATTTTCATGAAGGGAAGAAAAGAAATCATGAAAACAAAGGAGTTTTATGGAGAAAAAGGGGAGCAAATGAAGGTTAGATTTGAGTGGGAGAAGGGGGAAAATGATGGTTTTTCAGCAGTCTTTTCTCATGAAATTAGCAGAATTTCCGAGTATAAAATGGGAACAGAGATGAGGATTTTGGACAGAGGCATGAGGCCTTCAGGAGTCTTCAAAAGCCAACACTTTTTAGCATTAAAATTTGTTCTTTGAAGGCTCAAAAAGTCTTAGCCACCTTTTGCTATAACAAATATTATAGGTGGCTAACAGGAGGTCCATGGCTCTCAACGCTCACCCTACAAGTGCCAATGTGGCCCTCTTGAGGGCTAGGACACCATATAGGGAGACCAAGCCCCAAATGGAGACCCACCTGCAATCCTACTTAAGATCGAATGCTTTCGCTTGCCCTCCAATACAACAAATCATTAGAATATTCAAGTAAAAGAGCTTACAAGTCATGGAACCAATGGGGCACTTCATGGTGACATGCCCTTCCATAGTGGGCTTTGGCATGTACAAGTGTCTCCAAGCTCAAATAAGGGTTAATCGAGGATCCTATTAAGTGGTTTCAACCTTTAAAGGGGGTGACATGTCCATGGTACACCCATCAAGTGGTAGGTGGCAAATGATATAGTGATGGAATGGAGTGGGGATCAAGGGAATGCTCCAAGCCACATGCCATGGTACAGGGGTAGCTATAATAAGGGAATCCCACACCGGGGTATATGAGTGTAGGAGGGAGCAAATCATGGTACATGAGTTACCCCAGCCTTTGTTTTTCCACCCTTCTTCATATTCCTTTTGCCTTTGATTGATTTTTCTTCATAATTGCTAAGGGCTCCAAGGGATGAGAACATGATGTGTAAGGTAGTGTAGTAGGTACCCCTTTTAAGGTGGCACATTTCATTGGCCACCAGGGGTTGCGACAATCATGGGTTCCTTAATGTGGAGGGGGCTCATCTAGGGCCCATAAGAACCAGGGTGATGGCCATAAATGAGGAGTAGAGCTCATGCTCGGCTTTTGCCTGTTAGACTCTTGTATTTCACGGTATCACTAGGTGACTCATTATTTTCTCAGGTCCTTCATACTGAAAATAATATTCCATGGCCATCATTTATTTTCAGGAAAAATGGGAAATCCTGATTGTCAAGAGCTTCAAAGGAATCTATGTGCCTTTCAATTCAGTAGAAGGAGAAAATGTTGTTGATAAGGTGTGATGGTGATCAAACTTCATTTTTGTCCTCATTCAATTTCATTCACCAACTAGTGCCCCACCACCTAGACCTGCTACTTATGTTGTATACTGCCTCAGTATCTAGAGAGGAGCAACAATTAGAATCAAAGGAAGCAAAGGCAACAGAGAAATAGTTAAGGCAGAAAAACAAAGGCAGAGTCATGAACGTGTTGAGCAGAGTCGTGAACGTGGTTGGGTCAACTCATGCACGTTTGGGTCGAGTCGTGAACGCTAAAGCGGGTCAAGTCGTGAATAGGTCAAGTATTTCATGAACAAATAGAAAGAAACGAATGGGCACGGCCAAAGAAACAAAGTCGGCAAACCACAGCAAGGGAGCAGTGAGGACCATTGATCTGAGCATTGATCAACGACAGAGATTAAATCACATACCTCACATCGCAAGTTTTAAGATTTAAGCGCTAAGGGTTTCAGTTATAATCGTCGAAAGTGCGATATGCGACGCAGTGGGGCCTAATCGCAAATCGCACATCGCAAGTTTTAAAGGTTAAGTGCAAAGGTAAAGGTAAGTCTCGCGCCATGTGAAGTGCGATGGAGGCCCGGATGTGATGTAATTTCAAAGGAAAAATCGAAAGGATTTAAAATCTGTATGCAGAGCCTTTTCTGTGTTAAATCGCATCGGAGGAGGAAAAGGAGATTACAACGTGAAATCTATGGAACGCGAAGTGCGATGTGCGATGCCACGTGGGACTCGATCGCAATCGCAAATCACAAATTTTAAAAGTTAAGTGCAAGAGGTAATTGCTAAAGTCGCCAAAGTGCCATGAGCGATGTCGGTGGGATCCGATCGCAAATCGCAAATTTTACAAGGTAAGTGCTAAGGAAAAGTTAAGTCTTGCGCCGCGCGAAGTGCGATGTTGGCGCGGATGCGATGTATTTTAGAGCAAAGGCCTAAAGATTTTCAAGTCCGAGCGGATGTGGTTTATGAGCTGATTTGTGAAGAAAAAGAACTAAGCACGACAGCCAGGACTCGGCCACACATTCAAAGGGTTTTTCACCATCTACCCAAGAGAAGGAAAGTTCTACCAATAGTTAAAAGAACAAAGGGTTTACGTTTTAAAAACTACCAAAGCTACCAAGATTGAAGATTCGTTCAAAAAAGGGGGCACGAGTAGTAAGGGTTGAGTCAGGCAAGGCATTTTTACAGAACACATCATCATAATCACCCAAATAATGAAAAGTAACCAGCGTTGCACCAGATTTAATTACCAAATGCCAGTTTTTTGAAAAGCAGGGCCAAATGTCAGAACCACCATTGGTTACCTCTTCGTGACCATCACAGCCACCTCCAAGCTTATTGTTTGATCTTATGAAAAGCCATCGAAGCTTTTGGATCTACGAAGAGTTGCCCATAATTAATTCCAGAGATGGTGTTGTTGTCAGAGATTTCTGTTCAAGCCTTGCATGGGCACACTTGTCCATTTTCTGCTAAATTGTAATCAATGAAAGGTTGTCGAGTAAGATAGGGCAACCGACTTAATTTTATAAATACTGCATACATTAGCAGTATGAAGGAGGCCCAGATGAGGAAAAAACCATTCTAATAGACTCAGCTTGTTGTAAGCACTCTCTTTTGGATGAATAAAGGATGATGTTGTTTTCCAGATTCTTGTGTCATGTTCTGTGGTGAAGTGCTTCCCTTATGTAATTTGTCATTCTCCTGTTTTTCATATTGTTTTATTTTCTTTACTACGGATAGAAAATTTTGTGTAGGATTTACCATGGGGTACCCTGCTCAGTCTTGAAACAATATTTTATGTTTTCCTCTGAGACTTGGATGCAGAATTCAGAGACGGTCTGCTCTGCATCCACGTTGAACGATCGGAATGCAAAATTCAGAGACAGTCTGCTCTACACTCCTGTTGAGCCTTAATCTCCTCCTCCTTTCCATTTCACAAGCCGTTAAGATCCATTGACATGGCTAGCTTGCCTAGTTGCACCTAACCGCAGTTGTTCATCCATTTGAATCTGTTTGCACCTGTTTGACTCCATAGCCCAATGGCCCCTCTTCTGCTACCTCAACCATAATTTTCAAACAAACCCCTATGCACTAATAGCTAGCCTAAAATGCCCCTATAAACAAAGTTATATCTAACAGAGAGAGCCCACTCTAAGTCTAGGAAGGCTAGGTCCTGGATTCCAAAGCGGTTGGATGTTGCACCACCATGGTTTTGTCCTCAGCCTTCGGAATTACGGGGTGATAACATTGCCCACGTGCTAAATTTGTATGTACCGACCATCTTTTGCATTTTGTGGTACATTTCCTGTTGAGAGTGGAAAAATTATGCTTTTTCTTTTCCTTTTAGCTACATCAACCTTCGAGACATCGTTCCAAGCCCGACCCAAGGTGTGGACAAGGGGAGGGGGAGGCTAACCCTACGTGGACACATGTGGACCCGGATGGGAAAAGTGATGAATGGGGCTAAAACGAACGAAGGGGAGTGATGTATATAGTGTGGGGAAGCAGGACCACGCAAACAAAATCAGGATTTTCCATGTAGTGCCAACCCTAAAGCTAATGGCCAGTAAAGTAGATCCCATGAGACTATGATACAAGGCTAACCACCAAATCAGGCAAAGGAGACAAGAGCACAGACCTAACCCTCTCTTGCCACCAAATCCCCCCACCAATACATGCCCAAAAGTGTCCATGAAAAGTAAGGAAAATTACTCAACTATACCAATGAAAAGCCATACTTTCAGGGTCGGGAGGCCCACCTTCAAACAGACAATCATAACAGATGGGCGAGGGACCACATGGTTGGCTCATGTGGCAGAGATAATGGCACATTGAGTTATCTAGTGGTTGCAAGGGGTTGTTGGTTGCTAGTTGAGGACCATCTAGGAGAAAATTTTCTCCCATGCATACTACCTATTGTCGCACAAAATGTCTAGGCACGCGACAACGGCTCAGATTGGGGGTTGTCACCCTGATCCCCAATCTCTCTATTTAAGTTGTCTCCTTGCAGACTAAGGGGGGTAGACCCTAATGAAATGGAAGAAAGAGAACTGGTTGGAAACCAACCAATTCAGTAGACACAGTCAAACGACCAAGTACTTGTTTAAGATTTAATGAGATTTAATAGATTCAATTAGATTAAAAGTTTGAAACCAGTGCGTTATGGAGTCAATTATCCCGTTATGAAATTAGGATCAAGTAGCTGATAAATAACTGCTGCTATGCAATGCTAATGCAGAATGCAAGGAAAATGATTTGAAGGAGCGAGATGAAACAAGCTTCGAAGATGAGAGGTGATGTTAAAAGCCTAAAGCACTTAGATTACAAATAATCTGATCTAACCATTGAGTACTTAAACAAGAGTGTCAATTATGAAGATGCCAAAATTACTCAATTAGAAGATATACAATTCGTCACAGATCCACAATAATAAGATATCAATCACACTTACTTGAAGAATTTCCCTAGACTTAAATATTCAATAACGATTCAATAATTCAAGTAAATGAAACTATACTTAATTACACATTACGTAATTTTAATCGATAAAAAACGTTTCAAAACTCAAATGCCAATGATCATCAAACCCAACTGAAACATATGAAATTTACTAGCACTTAAATCTTAGTAATTATTCATCCAGATATACCATGAAAATTTAATGCTAATAAAACCACTTCGTCAAGTAATTTATGGATTAAATGATGATGTTCAATAATGCAAATCCAAAAATTAAGTTTTCTCCTATAGTTATACTTAGGATATTAAACGCGTTAACTATGGAAACCATTCCACAATTAAATATCTTTGCAAAATAGATCAAAACTCCAAATGTCCCAAATTTTTTTATTTTCCAAAACTTACATACAAAAAAGGATTGAAAATTAAACTATAGACAAATGTTATAAGAATAATGAATTTTTTGGAGTTTTTTACTTTGTTTTCAAATAACAAAAGGATTAAAAGTTAAAACCTTTTGAATTTTTTGAATTTTTAAATGAAAATTTTGAAATGTAATTTTTTTTTTTTTTCAATGTCAAAAAATGCAACCATAAAAAAATGCGCAAACTTTACAAATGAAATAAAAATTAAATTTCAAACTTTACAAACTTTACAAAATCGAATCTCACTAAATCTAAGTCAAATATTAAAAAAACAAAAATTTAAAAATCGAATATCAAAAAATGTAAATGTAATGTTTTTTTTAGATTTTTTATTTTTATTTTTAAATGTCAAACTAAAAGATCAAAATCGAAGTGTCAAAAATCATACTAATAAAAATCGAAACGTCATAAAAGACAATCAAAGTTAGAAGTTTTAAAAAATAAAATTAAACTAAACAAAGAATTAAAATCGAAATGTACAAAGTTGAAATCTAAAGTTAATAAAAAAAACGAAATTTGGATGCGTTAATGTTTTGTTTGTGCAGGTTGAACGGAGCAGACAGCTAAAGCCATTGGACAATGTGGAGGAGAAGGAGTCAGCGGGGAGCAGCATGGAGAATTTGCAACGTGAGTGCTGAGGGAGCAGGGATCGAGGGAGAAGCAGCAAGGACGGCAGCGTGAGATGGAGAAGAGATGGTGTAAGGGATGAGGGCACGCAGAGGAGGAATAGCGTGAAAGAAAAGGGCAACGGTGTGAGGCAAGCAGGGATGTGAAGGCGTGGAAATGGAGATGGACGACGGCAGAGGCTGAGGGACGGAAACCATCAGCAAGGGGGTCGAAGGAAATGAAGCACGCAGCTAGAAAAAATAAGAAGGGACAGCTTGCAGGTGGCAGCATAAGGAAACTGAAAACAGCGTGAGGGGTTTCTCCTATAGGAAAAGAGGCAGCTCAAGAAAAACCAAATGCAGAGCAGCCAATAAGAGACGAAAACTTATAGGCACACACCAATTTCGAATTTCTCCTTTCACCCAACAGAATCAGAGATTTTTCCTTTGAAAAATGAATGCACCTGTAGTTAGATAAACCTTGCGGCACAATGTTGCCCAGATTTGCAACCAAATTGGATCCTGAGACGAGATATTACCCTCTAGGGCCTAGATCTGGCTCAGATCTAAAAAAAAAATCCTCTAAAGATCTCCCAATATAACCTGAACAAAACCAGAAACAAAGAACCCAAAAAGCCATCATATACAAATTTCGAAAATGAAACTCCGATCCCAAGTTAGAAATCAGAAAACTAAAAGAAAAAAATTTACACTTAAAATTACAGAACTATGCACAAAAGTTGCAGATCTGTCAGATTTGAGGAGCATAAGTCTGTCTTCACTCCAAGATCTAGAGATCTAAGGCTCTTACTAGCCATATCTAAATTTAAATTCAATAAAAATAAGATAAAGTTTCAATTTAGGCACAAACCGTAGAAAAACCCTGCAAAAATGGAATTTAAGATAAGCCCAGAGAATTAGATCCAGAGGGCTCTTCTGATCTTATTTCCTTGGGAGTCAGCTAGTCCAATCGAGGACTTCCCCAAACGTCCAATTCTAAATCCAAAAGATTTTTGCACACTTAAAGTTAAACTGTTAAATTAATAGAGAAATAAAATAAAAAATAAAACTTTCAAGAGTTAGAGATAGTTGCTAACTCAATCCAATTAATATTCCTATCCTAAATCCAGTAACCTAAGCAAGATACCTGTGCAATAGATTACTTCACAAGAGCCATTAATCAACAATTCATTGAAATAATCACCAGCATAATATAAAGAACAATTTTACCATAAAATGTTGAAGAGGAACACCACCATCAAAATAAAACCCCAAAGACTTCGTTTGTATTATTCCAGAAAATATTACAAGAGAGCTTCCAAAGCAAGTACACAATCAAAAGATCAGATGAAAAATGAGACTGACACTGACCTCTAATTTATAGGATAAAATCTTCAACGGCTAGTTCGGTTGATCCTCATCAAAGTAATCTCGACCATCGAAAAGAATTTGATTATCTTTTAATCTCGTCCTTCGAAATTATAATTATTTGAAAAAATTCGAATTTATCTTATAATTCCCTTTTAATTAACTCAAAAATATTATTTTTTAGTTAATTACCTCAAATATTTGACTTTGACTTAACCACCAAGACCCAAGGGTCCAAAATTTCTCAAGATTCTCAATACTCCTTTGGCCTGGGACCTTTAAAAATTTATTCTTTTAGGGACCCATGAATTGCCTTTGAAGAAATTTAATTTACCTAGGACCTAAAATTAATTAAATTTCTTACTTAGGATTTTTAATTTAATTTGGCCTGAAATTTCAATTAATTGACTAATGAGGGGAATAATTATTTTTCCAACCCTCTTTACATAAGATAAATACATTTTGACATGTGAAGGGGGAAAACCCATTCGTGATAGACCCTCAAATAGTTATCCAATTTTGCGACTTAAAACATGATCTAGTAGATCAAGTAGTTTGTAATAAAATAATCTATCTAATTAGCTAAGATTATTCCCAAACTACTTTTACAAAGACTCGATAGAAAACACTAGGACTCACTTAGTATCTTGATGACAAAATCCACCCTAGCTTTGGGGTGAGGCTGGGGGGGAAAACTCTGCCGATCACTTGTGTCGAGAAACACAAATGAATCAGTGAGACAAAAAACCTCCTAGAATAGAAATCGTCACCAAAATACTAGGCTTACCTAGGTTGTTACATACATGATGGTCTTACTTAGATCATTTACAGCATAAACATGCAGAACTAGTTTACATCGTTTACAAAACTGTCGACTGATGATGAAATCTAAATGGCATGAACACCTTGAACATGATAAATCCCATTTGAAAAAATGGGGGTGTATTGTTATGGGGTCGTTGACATAGAGTGGTCAACACTACCCATACGTGGTGAGTAACAAACTGATAAACTTTGCCCTTGAGGTTGATGCAGCTAAAAGAAAAGAAAAAGCATATCATGGCCACAAAAAAACAAAAGAAAAATCAAAACACAAAAGATGCTTGGGACACAAAAATTAGCACTTGGGCAAAATCCTAGGATGAGCTCTACCTTCCTCATATGGCCATCACCCAGTTCTTCAACACACGATGCTCCTTCACATCAAACGGAACCCTTGCTTGTCCCAAACCCAATGAACGATAAATTGACTCATCTTAATGGGTCATAAAAATGATACAACATAAAGAGCAAGCTCTAACCCTTTGAGCTATATGTGGTAATACAATGAATAATCAAGAAGTAAAAGGCACACAAGAGGGCTGGAAAAAACAGGTTGAGCAAGTAACTCATGCCTCCACGATTGCTCCCTCCTTCACATTCATACACTTAGGATGTGGACACCCCACTAGTTGGTCCCCTTGACCATGACACTTGACCATGAAGCGTCTTCCCCTCCATTACCATATTAGTTACACCAACACCTATTGATTGAGCAGTTGACCTTGGAACTATCACTTCCCCTTGAGGGTTGGAAGCACCTAATAGGGTTGCCTATTAGCTACCTCTACCAAGGTAGGGAACAACTTTAGGGGACTTGGTCTAGTTAGATATCAGAAGATGGTCCTTATTTGAAGCATTAACATGCCCTTAACATTCAAGTTTGGTCCACTTAGATCCATTATTGATCTAAGTCTCTGATGGATGGTAGCTTTCTCTTGAGTCCATGTTGTTTTTGTCAGGCGGTCAATACCAACCCAGGCCTTTAAGGCACTCACTTCACAAGTACCCAAACCTTTCAGAGAAAGTACAAGGCCAAAGAAAATGCAACGTTAAGAGATTGGAGCCTCCTGATAGCATAAGCAGATGTTACATGTCCCAGAGTACCTCTAGGACCCAGGACATTGGTCAACTTTGACCTCGCTTTGAGGATTCTTCATGATGACACAACTAGACCCAGTGTGGCCCCAAGTTGACCTTGACACAATATGATGGGAAGGAATTGATTTAGAGCCCAAATGAGGATGGTCTCCCATTGAGAGACTAGGGAGGGCTTATTGCATCAAAGGAAGTCCTAACGCTGGAGAGGAGGCCTTATTTGACAATTGGAGACCCATGGAGACGACATGATGGCACCCAGTTGCACTCAGGACCCCAGAGGAGGATTTGAGGTAGATTTGAGGACAATCCCTCAAATTTTGGATCATCCAAGTGCCTTCACACATTTAGACACCTTAGACCACCTTAGCATGGCATTTGGAGCCCTAGTTGGGCATGATATTAGAATTTAGAGAGGCTATGACTCACACATGTGGGAAATTATGGTCTATTTTGTTTTTAGTTAATGGGTTGGCTCGGAACCCAAGTTCTTTTAATGTCAAACTTGTTATTGGGGGCTTTATTAGGCTAAAATACTTGAGATAAACCTCATATAAGTAGAGGTTACTCTCATTTCATTTGGATCATCACCTGTGGATCAATTCAGCCCTCTTAGAGATTTCAACCTAGCTGAAATTTGTCTTGTAGCTTATGTTGTTTTGTAGACTTTCGAAAAGCTTTTGACTCAATCCCTAGAGAAGCATTATTCCAAAGACTCAGAGACCCTCTTGTCAGCCATCATGCGCTTATATGATTCGGTCCTTGGTCATCTGCGCACAGTACATGGGCTATCAGATTTTATCTGGAGCACTATTGGGGTAAAACAAGGTTGTCGCTTGTCCCCCACACTATTTGGGATCTATATTGACGAGCTAGAGCCCTTCTTGCGTGAACACATCCAGGATGGTGATGGTTACCTTCTACATCATGTCTTGATTTCTATCTTGTTGTTTGCAGATGACGTGGTCCTTCTAGCCCCATCCCCTTACGGATTGCAGAGGCAGCTAGATGCCCTGGCCCTTTTCAATGATCTTCAACAGTTGATGGTTAACCTAGGTAAAACCAAGGTTATGATCTTCAACACGTCGAAGAAGTTCCTCTGTGACCTCCATTTCTTTTTCAGAGGAGAGGAGATTGAGATCACCAGGTCATACACCTATCTAAGGGTACTATTCACAGGACCTCGCTTTAGCTTGCGGCCTACACACCAGCCTCGAATCAACAAGGGCTATGGATCCTTGGCCCTTCTCGAGAGACAATGTTTTCGGAATCATTTTCAGGACATATCAGCCAAGATGTCATTGATGGACAGTCTTGTTTGACCCACAGTTCTATATGGTTCGGAGGTTTGGGGTCCTAACTTACTAGAGTCCGATTAGTCTTCTGCAGAGAGAGTGTAGATCACCCTTCTTCGTCGCATCATTCGGTGCAAGAAGACAGTTCCTCAGCCCATCATTCTTGCAGAGTTTGGAGCTCACCCCTTTGGCCTTGAGACAGTGTTTGGTATCATCTCTCTTCTTCATCGTGTTCGGGGTTTTGCGGATACAGCGAAGGGGCGGGACCGATATCTATACTTGGCCTACCTTTCATCAGAGTCCATTGCAGTAGCGAATCCTTCAGCTCGATCCCGATGTTGGTATGTTGGAGTCTCAGATCTCCTTGCTTCAGTTGGTATCAAGATAGACCAACTCCCTCCATTCAAGTATTCTTTATGTGCACCGGGCCACCTCCTACCAACCAAACAAGAGATGAATAAAATCATCTGATGGGATATTTACAGGAAATATGTACAGGTTATTTGGATAAACCCTCAGGATGGGTTTCGTCCGAATATGTCTTTCTATGTTGAGCACTTCATGCTTTTGAGAGATGGACTCATTGTTCGGCCCCATTACACGCTTCACCATTGGATGTATGCACTTAGGATTCCCTTGGGTCAGAATAGAGTAGGTTCTCATAAACTGCGGATTGAGACTGACCATCAGATTGCTCGATTAGACAGGATTTTCCAGTTGTGCCACCTCTGAGAGACTAAGTCGGAGGAGCACTTTATCTTCCGCTGCCCCATTTACTATGAGATTCGTGGGAGATTCCATTGCTTGTTCAGAGGGATCCAGACCTTGTCTAGCTTCTTTCAATACCCAAACCAGAGATGCCTAGCTTTGTACATACAGGAGGCCACGAGACTTCGCACACAGATTCTCCAGCCTCCTCCTAGAGTAGATCCTGTGCAGCGGATTACGTCATTTTTTACTGTGCTCCCGTCAACAAGAGGCACGAAGCGACAACTTAATAACATTGTTGCCTCAGACTTTAGATCAGTGCGGACTAGAGGGGCCATCCCCCTAGCACAGGGACCCCTGAGTCATTACCAGACCAGATCTCTTACTACCAGGCAGTTGAGATCGCCCAGTCACCAGCGATATATCACTTCTTCTCGGCAGCAACGTAACAAAGGCTCTAGATCCTCCCCTAGCCCTCCCTCGAGACAACACTCCATCTTGAGTTTTTTGCATTCGACCTCAAGTGTTAGGAGAGAGATTTAGTGGACCATTATTTTGTGCCCTGGCACTTGGAGTCCAGGACTTTCCTCATTTTGGTTTTCAGGCATTATGTTTTTCTTACTTTATTTCTTATTTCTTGCTCTTTATATAGGAGACCTTTTGGTACTCCTCCTTGTATCGACATCATTGTACTCTACAGTCCCATTGACCTACTTTTGTGGTCATTCGTTGGACATTAATATAATTATCTTATCTTATCTTATCTTATCTTATCTTATGAAGATGTGATCTATTGTGGAGTTTTTTTTTTCTTATGGAGTTATTATTTTGTTTTGGAGATGTCATTTTCAAGCAATAAAGGATTGATCCATGCATCTATCTTGTAAGTTCTCTTTGTGTTCGAATTTATTTTATGCCTATTGCATGGAATGGTTATTGTTTGCGGTTTCTATGTGCTAGTTATTATTGAAAAACTTTCTATGGAATCTTAGCAATGGTATTGTATGCATTACTGTTGTAGAATTTTTGTGACAATCCCATGAGTGAATCTTCATGATAATCTCTCCTCATTGACTTTTATACCTCATACAATGATAGCTAGGGTTTGAAACTATGGTTTCTTATTCCCTTGCTCCTTTCTAGGGTTTAGTCTTTTCTCCTAAGTAGATCTCCCTTAGACTCCATCACCCGAGGTCAAGGCACTGGCCTTATTCACACTGTTGATAACATCTAAATTTTAATCATATTTTTCTCCCCCAAATCTGATTTTCGATGTCTTAAGGAAAGCCACAAGGCTAGGGTTAGGGTTAAGCTTCAACTAGGGTTGACTGTGTTGCCTTGTGGAGGGATTCAACACTTGATTGTCAGATCATTGCTTCAAAACCAACCTCTTTTGTGGCTAATTTCTCATTTTATGGCCGATATCCTTCGCCCTAGGTAAATTTTCCCTAGTGAAGCACTAGTCTTGCCCTAGGCTTCAACTTGGGGCTTGTTGAAGGCTTGTTGTGCCACAAATTGATCATACTCATCTATTCCAACTCTTTTCTTGGCCTTGTGATCCTAGATAAGCTTGTTGACCTTGCCTACTCTTAAACCCTAGGTCACTTTGTGCCCTAATTAGGTCTCTTGGAGAATGGGTGTTGCCTTATTAAGCTAGCTAAGCCTTGTCTTTAAGTAGAGTATCTCTCCTTGGCCTATCGTTGTCAACTTTAACCCTTGGAATTGATATATCTTTTAGGTGACCTAATATATTGAAGCTTCCCTTGTGGTGAAAGTCCACTAAAAGACAGGAGGTAGTGGTTGTGGTGACAGTAGGCCACACCTCATAGTGTTGTCACTTGGTCTAGCCTTTGTCTTGTGAGCTCCCATCACAAGGTCTGCTAGATTTTGAGGCAACATCTTTTGGCATTGTTGCCAGGGAGGACTTGAGTCAACCTCCTCGAAATCTGAAGTCCAAGCTTCATTTCCTTGATTGAGCTTATCCCATAGACATGGATAAATCTACTCATTTGGCGGCTCCATTGGAAGAACAAAGACCTAGTTCTTCACTGAGCTTCAAAGTTCCAATGCTTGTAGGGTGAAGTAAGCATCTCTTAAGGCATTTTGAATTCACTTTGGCAACTCCCCATTTGGTTATTATGCAAGACTCAAGGCCTTCTTGCAATCTGCATGATATGCTCCCTTATTGGATGCTAAGGAAATTCATTGATATCCAAATCATTGTAATATAAATTCTATGACAAATGTCCCAAAATTTGATGGTGATCCTTCTTCAACTGTGCATCATATTGCACAATTCATCAAGTATGCTTTAGGAATCAATATAGGATGCACTCGTGTGGTTGTTCATTACTTCTCTTGGGGTTGATCAAAGGGAGTGGCTTAAATGTTTTTGTAAGCCTAAAAGCATCCCTTCCATTAGGATACTTATTGAAAAGTTTCTTAAATAATGGGGGCCATGGTTTCATTTTGAAGATATCCTTAAAGATTTAGCCATAGCCCTCCAAGAGAGATGCCTCCTGGATCATGTTGAAGAAGATCATTACCATCCAAAAGAGAATATCACCACGGATTATCAAGTAGATCATATTGAAGAAAATCCTAATCATTCTACCGATGAAAGAAATCAAGGTTGTGATAAAGAAGAATACCACGAGCAAAAGGAGGAGTCCTTTCTGGATCATCAAGATGAACACATTGAAAGTGACCTTGAAGATAATCCGGGAAGGGAGCATGGTGAGGATCATGCTGAAGATGACACTTTGGCAAGTGACGTTGAGGCGAGCTCCACCCTTTTCATGGATGTTAAGTCTGATAATGCACTTTTGGAAGACCTTGAAAAGGGTGATCCCAGAAGTTCCCTGGAGGTTAATATTAGTGATTTTTTGCATATCAAAGAGGGGTTGTGGGGTATGAGTAGCCATGATTTTGACAAGGATCCAATTTATTATACTGATGATGATGTTAACAATGACCTTGTCCTACCTTGCACTTCATGTAATCAGGAAGATATGACTGTTGATGTATTTGAGCCATCCTTAGATCTTCATGTTGTCGTCCCTCAGTCATATTCAAGTCGCACAAATTTTGAACATGATGGGCTAGCATTAGTTGACCCTTTTCAATTTTTATTGTTGTGACAAGCAGCTTGTTTGTTGAGATCTTGTCCTCCAGCCATCTTCCTCATCATACCACTCCCAGCGTGTCCCTAAGGACATCAGTGAGAGTTGTGTGCCTTAGATACGTATTGGGCAAGAGTTCCTGAAATTGATTATCAACTACTCCATATTCAGGTTGCAAGAAAGGGTTAGGAGTAGGCAAAATTAGGATTCCCCCTCTCACCCTCTATTACTTCTCATGGTAGGAAAACTGATCTATGGATATTTTATTTTCCCACCTCCCACCCTTGTGAATCAATATGTGAATGTTATGATATAGATGATCGTGATGCTTTCATGTTTTATTCCACGATTAACCATAGGGGTAAGAGGTGTGATATTGCACTGTTACATGAAATAGCATCAGCTGCTTCTTCTCAGCAATGCACTTTTAACAATCTCTTTTGTAATGCCCTTCATCATCGTAGTAAAAACATTTCACTTTCTTCCTCTTCCCTTTTCTGTCCCAATCTCTCTTTAATGAATTTGGCTTCTCTTGTGGTTGCGGCAAACTGATTTCTGTTTTCTTCTTTGTTCTGCCCAAATACCACCTAATGAATAAAGCGTTGTAGGAGCCTCCGAGATCAACACTGTATACCTTCTTTTGACTTCTTCTTGCTGCAGGACAAAACATGTTTTCTACACTGTCAGACAAGATTGCATCCCCAAAGCTAAAATCAATCCTTTCTAAGACTCATGCAAGCCTCCAAGAAGAGTCATTAAAGCATCCTGATATGTGATCTTTGATCCACATTTCGCCAATTGTTGAGGGATGCTGCGAACTAGTTAATGTAAGATTCCATACTCTTCAACTCACTTCTTTGTCTCATAAATTTTCCTTTTCAGATAAATTCTTGAATCAACATCTTGTGATTCGTATATGCTTATCAATTGATGGCACATTTCTTTAATTGTGGCATCACTTACATGAAAAAACAAATCATCACTAAATTTAGAATCATGCAAGAGCCTTACCATCTCGACTTTCTCACTTATTAATTTCATCCTGGCCCTTGAGGAGCTTAGTTACTTCCCCTCCTACACTCATGAATAGGTTCTTTCCAACAACAACATCCTCATCCTATGTTTACATAGGTGGAGTCCTGTACCATCAACTGGTTCTACCAACCTCTGGGAATCCATTGCAACAACTGTTCCAATCTTTCCACCACCAACTTTGACAAAGTTTTCTACTGCTATCTTCAATAAGGCAAAGTTTGCTCCATCCTCCAAATAATTCAAACCTTGGCTTTAATACCATGTTAAGAATTATGCATTGCATTCCAGTACCACTTCTTTTAAATTATAGCCGAAAATTAAACCACAACAAAACAGAACAGTTCATAGAACCTGAAACTTGAAATCTCTTACACAGGGATATGGATCCTTAAACAGAAGACTTTCAAGGTCTCCGGCAAGGAAATCACTTCATTAGGAAGGATAACCTTCCAAATTTTTGCTATTTTCTTAGCTTAACCAGAAGATCAACTGTACAATCACACCCCTCTTCTCCTACATTATGTACAGAACGCATATTTATACATTTACATATAGAGTTACATAACTATTCTTGGCGTATGAACAGACAATTGGACTGACTCTTCAACTTCTTGCAGTTTCTTAACCTTCTGCGTCTGCCCTCTGTTCAGCTACCCATTCTTTGAACATTTGCATCCGCAAGCAAACCAAAACTTTGCAAAGCCACAAGCCTGATTTTGCAGGTCTGCGACAACCTGCAAAGGACCCAACAAGACTCCAGTTGCAAATGTCCACAAACTTGTCTCGCGGAATCTGCAAAGGGGGCCCTGGAACATCGCAAATCTTCAAATTGCCCTATTTACAACCAGAAAGGCTATGAACATTACCACAAACCGATGTCAACACGGTGTTGCTAGAGCTAAAAATGGAAATTTACGACCCCTTGCGACTTGGCCAGTCACATTTGCCTCCACTAACCACCCCCCCTGCCATTACCTCATGTATGTGGGTGCTTCAATTCAGAAACCCGTGTCTTCAAATGTACTGATGCCATACTTTGATATCATATTTTAACAAAATTTGATGCCATACTTTGATATCATATTTTAACAAAATCTGAGTAACAGGTGTTGTCATGACAGACAATAAATGGGATTGAATTGGACAAATACAAAATGAGAATGCAGCATTTCACAGGCAGACAAATTATGTTGAATGTCTTGAGTGATAATATTACTGTGTGACATAATGGCGTAAGCAGTGTACGTCAATACCTGTTTGACAGCCCCCCTTCGTGTTTATGTTCGCCACACCGACATCCGAATGCAAGAGAAATAATAATTCCGAATTCATTCCTGGCTCACATCTCGTTGGCTTATCCCGTGCTCTATCCAACATGATCCAGAATGGATTGTTACTTGTCTTTCTAGAGCAGAAATAAGCATTAAAGGAATAATGTAATGCTTAATGTAAACTAAAAACTGCATCATTTACATAGACCATCCATTTACACATTGATAGTAGAGTGAGATGATACGTCAATATAACAATTACTACTACTTCCATATTTTTTATTTTGCTATGGTGAATTAGTATTTTTTTTTTGACGCCAAGCTAATTACACAACATATCTAACTCCCATCACTCATAAGTTAAATATACTAAAATTTATGATTTAGCAAGAGCAAAGATGAGGAGCCTATTTCCTAAGTGAAATGTTTACATGAATATATTTTACTCATGAAAAGTATTGTAAAATGTTGATATAAAATCTTAACTCAATAGGGATATTTAATAAGGTTTTATAATATTTATAGAGTTAGTTATTTTGGGAAATTAATTTTTATGATTTTATGTCTAATTTATAGCATTTAATCATTTTAATTAATTAATTTGGTTTTGATACATTTTTTTAACATAATCGGATATTAGATATTCATTCCAAAAGAGCATGGAAGCAAAGCTTCCAATTACACAAGGCTGAAGCAATCCAGGAAGGAGGAGAGACCAAAAAACATTGATTCTTTTTTTCTTGTTGCTACGTTGACTTCATAGATACCTAATTTTCCTATTGTATTTAATTTATATATATTTACAAATTGTTGTAACAACATATTACATTTGCAATTCATGACTAAATATGATGATCGGTTTAAGATTGAGATCAAAGAAATCCTTCTCGTTGTATGCAAAAAAAATCTTGGTGATCCATATTCTTAGATTTTTGTTATTCCTTGTTGACTGTCTTTTCCTCATGTTGTTGATTCCTGCTGCATTGATCCAGAGAGTTTGAACTTTCACTTGGCTTTTTGAATATGATATCTTGTAAAAAATTGGTCGTGTTCTCTAGATGGGCGGACTTGTTGTTGAGCCTTTCAAAACCTTTTTGATGCTCATTGAGTTGGTGTAGAATAAAAGCCACCTCTGATTTGCTTTGGTTTCACATCTGATTTTGCATGGAACGGATATGCTCAAATGCCACTTTGTGTGCCTTGCAATTTTGACAAGGTTGGGTTTTCGAAGCACTGTCAAGAGGATCCATTTGGGAGAAAGGCACAGATGATGAAGGGAGATAGCGTTGCGAGAACAAAGAGCAGCAAAGGCACCGTGAGAACACTGTGAAAGAGGACACATCAAAGGAGGAGATCGAAACGAGGATGCAACGAAGGAGGAGAGTGCAACACGGGGAAGAAGGAAGACAGAGCACAGGGGAGGGAAGGGGAGGAAGGAAATAAAAGGGAGGGAGGTCAAATGAGGAAATCGAGATTCAACCAAGGAATGATTACGAAGGGAAAGGAAATCAAACAAAGCAGAGAAAATAAATCGAGAAATTTGCATGAAGAAGGGAGCTTTGGCATAAAAATATTTGATAAGGATTTTGAGGCTGACAAGAGAAAGGAGGTGTGAGATCCAAGAGGAGAAGTCCTTGATCACAAGGAGAAAGGATAGAGGATAGGATAATAGGAGAGAATTAAGGGATAGCATGAATGGAGACCACATTGTTGATTTTTAATTCTCCTTGAGAATGAAGACAAGCGTCACTTGCATGCTTGTCAGCCTCTTTGTTGTTTTCTCTCGAGACATGGAAGAAGGATACATTCCCCAAATTTTTCAATTGATGTTGCATTTTGATTGTAATTTTCCTGAGGTCTGCATTTTTCGACATTTTTCTCCTTACCATTTTTTGAATAAGTATTGAGGAGTCCCCAAAAATGACGAGATTCTGATCAATTTTTTCGTTTAGAGTTTGTGCTCCCATGAGAAAAACATATTGTTCAGCTTTATTATTAGTTTATATGCCCAATCCCCATTCAAAGGAAGCCAAATGTTCCATCTCTTGATCTATTACATAATATCTTGCACCAGCAATGCCTAGATTGGATTTTGAAGAGCCATCAAATAATAAGCATGGTCTCTTTATGTTTTTAGCCATATCAAGAATTCCTTTTCCTTCAGCCGAATTTTCCAACCTTTGAATTCAATGCGAGAATTTTTGTGGGGGTTATTCATGTGAAAGGAACTCCCAAGATTTGGGATATGCGTTGTAGAGTTCTAGGAGGGACATTCCATCCATATATGTTGATTTTTAAGTTGTTTAGAAGACCTGTAGAGACCTCTAGAAAACTGTCCAGGATGACTTTGAACCTTCTTACAATTGTACACGAGGCACCTCCTAAGAATAAGGTATAATCAGCGAAAAGAGAGTGATTTATGCTCTTGACACCTTTGCTAAAGAAAAGACCAGTTATAGTTCCATTCTTCCTACAATGGTCCATGTTCCTGCTAAGAGATTTAGTCATTATAATATATAGAAAAGGTGAGAGAGTGCAGCCTTGTATTAACCCTTTGGATATTTTAAAAAGGCAACAAGGCCTTCCATTGATAAGAGGGTAAATCTAGGAACCTATAATGCAAGCTTTAATGAGATCTATGAACTCATAAGTGAAGCCAAATTTAAGAAGGACAGTTGTGAGAAAGGAGAGATTTGCTCTATCAAATGCATTGGCCATATCAAGTTTCAGAATGAAACCTTGCTCATTTCTAGCTAAGCTTAAGTGGATAGCTTCTTGAATAACCATTATATTATCTACAATTTGTTTGTTGGGGACAAAGCCTCCTTGATTCTCAGAAATCAAGTTGGGGAGAAGGGGTTTTATGCGGTTGGCTAGAATCTTAGAAATTATTTTGTAAGAGAAATTGCAAAGAGATATGGGACGAAAGCAGTGAAAATATGAAGGTTTTGTTTCTTTAGTTATAAGAGTCATGTAGGTGCAATTGGTGAAGCCCCCTATTTTATTTTTCCTAAAGACCCATCTAATCATCTTGAGAAGGTCCTTTTTTATGATCAACAAAAAGAACGAAATAATGCAATGGAAAATCCATCTGAGCCCAGCGCTTTGTTAGGATGTAGATTCCATATTGCCGACTAAAGCTCATCTTCTTCCATTTCTTTTATGATTTTTGTGTTTTTCTCTATTGAGATCATGTTGGGGATATATCTTATGAATTCTTTGTAATTTGGATTTGTTGGATCAACTAAAAGCAAGATTTTGAAATGTTGATAAGCTTCTTTTTTAATTCCCCCTTTCCCTTAATTTCGATCTCTCTTTTTCTTTTTTTAGTCTCAATATGATTTTTTTATTATTCTCACTTTGGTAGTATTGTGAAAAAAGGTTGTATTTTAATGCCCTACTTGAATACACAAGTTTATGGATTTTAGTCTCCAAGTCTCTTTGTAACACCCTCTTCCCACATCTACCCAAGTAACCGGCCAACTGAGGTAAACATGTGACGAGAGGATACTAATATGATATTCGACCTCCTATATGACCTTAAGGAAGTGGAACTTATGGAAACACAACAAACACACCTTACGCAACATCAACAAAACCTCTAAGAGGTAAACCACCCTCCCAGACCCCTGAACTTGAAGGGGGACTAAATTTTGGCCCTCTTGAGCCTTATCCATGGACATATAAGGGCAAGGGAGCAGCTATAAACCCTTATCTGCGGGCTAGCCTTGGCAAGGTAGCGGCTAGGACCCCAAACAATCAATTTTATGCATGCAACTTTGGGATTTGTGCCACATTTTTAGCCCCTTCACCCAGGTCACTGCCCAGAACTTCCTATAACTTTAGGAGAGGATAAATAACATTAAAACAAATATATGGAAGCAATAACATCGTCAGGAACTCATTCGACTCCTCCCATCCATGACAGGCATTTCGTCATACATGTCACAAACATTGCATCTACATGTGTAAACAACATAAATAAACATAGGGGTCTAATACTTATTTGAGAATTGCTAAGAAGCATTGCTTCCTTACATCATAAGTTGCAATACAATCTATTTGACCATAGATACATTGTATATTCATTTATAGGAAAAAATATAGATAGAGCCATACATCATCACTGATAAAATACATGTGTATAACTAGCATAATAACAATAAAAATACCATGGATATAACATCAATGAAATCCACATAATAATAAGTACATTTGCATACCAAATACCAAAGGAATGAGTTTCTCATTAGTGAGTGTAAAAGCCAACCGGAGATGGGACTTCCATGTTCCACCTGACCATAGATTGGTTGAGCCAAGTCTCACTTCAGCCAATCATCCCTGTGCCATATTCCAAGCATGAATGTGGGACTCTATCAAACACATCAATCAACACCAAAACAGAGCTTTAGAGACCAAACTGTCTCAACCCCAAACCAGTGATTCCACCTCACAGTCGGACATCACTAACCATCATGGATTTGTCTCCACCTAAGTTGCTCTAGGGCTCTAGAGGGTTTTTTCCAACCAAGGCTCCAAGACTAGTAACTCAACCCACCCAGGGCTCCAGAGTGTTTGTCCAACCAAGGCTCCAGGAATAGTAACTCAACCCAACAACTGTTCACCGGGATCGAGAGCGTTTTTCCAACGAAGGCTCCAGGAACTATTAACTCAGCCTAACAGCTAAAGGAATCATGAGAACCAAAAAATAATCAATGGAAAGAAACCCACAATACCATGTTTTTTCAGGAAATGGAAAGACTAGGAAAATCCACATGCATACACCATGCATTCCAAAACTAGTGAGGAAAACATAAATGCAACTCAGTACCTGTGCTCAGAACCTGTTGTAGATGTTGATCCTGATGTCCTCTTGTGCTTTCCTACTCTTACTTTTCCTTCTTGCTCCAAATCACCAAGTATCCACACTCTCCAAGAGGGCTCCAACAAATCTCTAAGTATCCAAGAGTATGAGAGAGAGAGAGAGAGAGAATAATGAGAGCTCCAAAACTGAACTAACAAAAGCTTACCATGATCCTCAGAAGCCTTTTTATTAATTAGGCCTGTATTTTCTTCATTTTCCTCCTCACATGCAACTTGTGACCTTTCACCTTCCTTTTCTCCTATTTCCATTATTTTCATAAATAAAAATCCAATCGATGCCTCATGCCTTTCCAAAGCCTTTGCCTTTTCCAATTCTCTTTATCCATAATAAATCGAATGAACACCCACTAGGATGTTTTTCCCACCATTCAGCTTGGAATACGTGTCCCATCCACTGTGGTCTTATATATTTTTACATGATTTTTTACCAGCGTTGTTACAGAACCCTCCCCCTTGGGGGAACACCTTTCTCGGTGTTCAATCACACCTATAAACCAGAAAATCACTAAAAACAAAACATACTGCCTATGGAGATTTATAACACAACTCGTTGTAGTATTTACAATGACTATTGCTGAAACATGAAAAACATATCGTTTACTGGAGCTTTATAACATAGCTCATTACGATATTTACAATAACAACCACATATACTTAAGAACTTTTGCTTCAACCAAAAAATAACCATATTGTATGTGGAGATTTATAAACCAGATCGATACAGTATTTACAATAATATACACATATACACATATACACATTTTCTCAAATAATATACACATATACACATTTTCTCAACCAGAAAATAAAACGATATGATGCATGTATCAATCAACAAGGGAATCTATAGGCTTGCACCTCCACCCTCAAGTAGTAACATGATTCACTTCCATCCCAGGAAGTCCAAAATCCACTGTCATAGTCAAATGTGCATCCAATGTCCAGTGCTACATTCATGCGCCATTGTACCCTCATTGAATAGGTACTGAATCATTTTGCGAGGGCACACTCCCAATGTGCATCTGATTCCATCTGGAAACGCTAATGACCAAAAAATATATATCCACGGCCTTCCCTTCTCTGCTACGCAGTCCCTCGGGAAATCCATTCACCCCCTTTCGTGTAGTCACACACCTTCAAGGTTCCGTTGGCACCACCATCCCGGGCAATCCATCCCTTGGCAAGGCTTCCTTGCATTAGAAGGTCAAACAACCAAGGCATATACATGCCTCACAACCATCATATCGATCATAGAATGCTCATGGAAATCAATGGACATTATTGGGTACCAATGTCCCATAATGGCCCTGCTCCTCAAGTGCTTTACCAGCATATTGCTTCCTGTTTCAATTCCTTTCAGTGTTGTTGCTAATTATTACAGTCAGTTTCAACCATCAAAACTTGAGCATTACATGATTTCCTGTACCAAGCACATAATTTCCATTAGATTCAAAATAAATTGAAATAACTTCAAATCATACCTCATTGGTAGCTCGTCAATAACGTGAACTTGCACTTATGTTTACTTCCTTTCACAATAAGTCAAATTGTTTGTTTAATCAAATCATCATGTATAAACATATCACACTTAGTTAGCTCAAAATACAACCATCATAGGTAAAAATCTTGAATCTTATGCAATCATCATAAACCATAATCATAAACACATGTAACCATCATAAGTCAGAATCGTAGATCATATACATAATAAAACTGCAATAAAGTATTGATACTTATCCTTCATCGGTCCTTACTTCTTCCTTTGTTCTTTTTGTACACACACTGGATCAGTTTCCACACCCGACAAGCACCTAGTGCCTTCTCTTCAATCACGTACACATACATGCATTGTACATCACAACACGTACGCCTGCATACGACATACAACACCATACAATACTCGCACCCACACCGGCATACAACACATGCACCTACACTCAATATACTATACAACACAATACATATGCCTACAACGGCATGCAACACATACACCTACACCCGACATAAATACAATATAATACATATGCATGTACATATACGTACACAGAGTACAACACAATGAATACACATGTCGTGATACCATGACTATACTATGCACATACATAATACCACACGCCCTCAACACAACATGTATGACATGCACACAATACCACATGTATACTAGTACCATATGCACAACATGTAGACAGTACCACCTATACACAACACTACTTGCACAATGTGTTCACAATTCCAAATGTACACTCCACCACTTGTACAATGTGTACACAATACCACATGTACACAACACCACATGCATGATATGCACATGGTACCACATGTACACAACATCACATGCACAACATGTACACAACACCACCTGCACATAACACCACATGTACAACATGTACACAACACCACATGCCTACAACACCATATGTACAATCATGCACACAACACCAAACATAAATATCACCATATGTACATCACGCACACAACACCATATGTACATACCACAACATATTCAACATGCACATTGCACCATACGTACACAACACCGCATATCCAACATGCACACAAAATCGCACATCCAACATGCACACAATATGATATGTACACAACACCACATATCTCACATGTACATAACAACACTATACCTAGCACTTCATATGCAATATATACACAACACCATATATACAACAAGCATACAACATCATATGTACACAATACTACATATGCAACATTACACATCACCATAGGTACAGTCACTGAATATACAACATGTACAACATATACACAACAATAGTTGTTACACAACATTTTGTCACTGTCCCTGTAATCCCCATCTCGCCCATTGGAGGGTCATTTCTGTGATCAATAAGCAGTGTCATGCCTTGCAAAGACCATCATTGTATCCCTTTGCATGAGAGTAATATTCCTTTTGTTGACAGTTCCCTGAGCAGAGACTCGAAAACCCATGTTTTTGGCTAGGTGCAAGTAGTCAGTTATGCCCTCACGCCGAAGAGGAATATTAACACTGAGCCTCGCGCCAGATGGCGCTCTGTCTCAGTTAGCCACCCGCTCTGAGCTATTTATGGATGTTTTTTAAAAATAGAGGCAGAGATTCCATTCCAACAACTTCGAGGATGAGTCATTGGGAGTGGTTGAAATGATAAACCACAGACTTCCTCCTTTGGTTTATGGTTTCCACCTCTTATGGGAACCTCCTAAAGGATAAGCCTCCCTCCCACCTTTGTAGGGACCCTAACCTCCTCCTTTTCCTATACAAAAATAAGTTATCTCCTTTTGAATAAGCCAGCTGAACTTGGAGAATTGAACATACTATAGTAGAACTTCTGAAGAGATAGAATAAGAAGGAATTACGTTGAGAGAGCTAGAGTCCATGACTCCTGAGAGAGCTTGAGTCCATGCCTTTACTCCGTCCAAATTCCCTGACGAACATTTGAGACGTGCTTTGGCTAAACCTCGCTGGAAGAGACCATGACATCAAAGCTTTGGTTATATCTCTTCCTTTCATTAATACATATACGTGACTACTGTTTGGTTCCACTTTTGTGTTATGACATTTGTTTAATGCAATATGTTTAGCCCTCTTTGACTGGCTAATAATTATGAATGAAATGTTATTATGTCATATGCTGTTCTTGTTTTCTGATTCTATGTACAGGTATTTGAGCATGACTACGGAAGGATTGTGACTTGCCAAGGCAGGAGCAAGAGACCACCACCACTACAACAATGACGACAGCGTTGGGCTCTAGGTAGGTCGATCTACCGTGTCCTCTTTCATTCAATAATTATGAATCAAAACTTTAGCATGTCTCTTTGTTTCTAGACCCACTCTAGGGCTAGAGGGATCGTCTCTGTCCGCATAGAGGATTTACCTTCTTAACAAATTGGTGACTCCACTGGGGAATCAATGTGAGTTTGTCGTTTCACCTTGTTTGGTCAGTTTCAATCATTGATTTACTTATCTATATTTTTCTAGTTTGCTTGCTTAGTTTACCTCCTCTATTCAGCTCCAGAGTGTCAAGGTTGAACTCTGCTCATTGAGTTTTGGGTTTTTTTCCTTTTTTTTCCATAGTTAACTAGCTTGGCGTGCTTTTTGTCTAAACAGTCACGCCGATTGGTGCACATTGCTTTTATGGTAATCGCGCCAACCCCTGTTTGGCGCTGAATACAACCTTACAGTCCCGCCGACTCCTGTAGGATTTGGTTTGGCCTATTTAATGAGTCTTTTGGTCAATTGTGCTTGCTTCTAGGTTATTTTTTATGCGTAATTATGCCTTTGGGACTGTTTTGACTGCTGTCAGCTTGTTTTTCTCAATCGTTTGTCCATTTATTTATCAGTGTGAATTGAGGCCTTAGGGTTTCTAAGGGTTTGGTGGACTGAGCCTTCTGTTCAGAAACTAAGACGTTTTGATTGTTGTCAGACTCATTCTTGGGTTGATTGCACTAAGTTTTCTTGATTCCTTTGAGTGATTGCTTTGGTTGAATGATCATTTCGTTTTTCAATTGATTCTTTTCCTTATTGCTCCAAGCATCGATTACATTGCTTGTTTTGGATCGTTTTGAAAACTTTCTCTTGTTTTGGCAGATTGCGACATTAGTTTGAGTGATTTCTTGTGTTTGTTTGGCGTTTTATTGAGTTATTCAATTTCAATTCCTACACAACACTTTAGCTAATGTTTTTTTTCATGTTTCATGTAATTAGTGCATCATGTACTTCTTTTCATTGAAAAAAAAAAACCATATTTTGTATTCTTTCTTTGCACCGAAAGTGAAATATTCTTTTGCATAACTAGCGTCTGATTGTCTAGGAAAGAGTTTCATTTTCGTTTGATTGTGTTAGATGCATTAGTGGATTTCTTCGCATACTTTCATTGTTTTCTTTTGTTTGAAAGATCTCTATCCTTCTCGTAACTAGCATTCATTGAATCGGAAATGATGTTCATTTTCATATAGCTGCATATAGGAGATTGTCAGATGACATTCGATAGGGTCTTGAAATTGAGACATAATTCAAGATCAACTTTAAAATTTATTCAATTAACCTAAGGAAGCATTGAAACCTAACGAAACATTTTTAGTGGTCTAGGCTAGAGACGTGTTCCGACGTCCTAAAACCTAGTAGTTGTCATTCGCCATCTGGCTTTAGACAACGCTAGTACGGACTTGTGCTCCCCGTACCGTCGCGTATATAACATGAGACCCTCATAGGTTTAAATCCTTTATCCATAGGAAGCTGAGTCTACCGCCCTGTAACCGTGATACACCAAAAACAACATTCGGGATGACTACCTACACGTACGTCAAGTCCTTGGTCATTTATCTTTCATTTGAACACCAAGGTGTATATGGTAGTTCACAAAAACTTGGTACACCCTCTTGCCTAGATTACCTGAGTAGTCATTTTGGTCTTTTTTGTGACTCTCTAAAAGTGAAAAGATCATCGAGCGCTTGTCCTTTCACGTTCGTTTCAACCCAAAAGTGATAGAGTCACCTTTTTCCTGTTTCTCGACTCTTAAAATATGAAACAAAAAAAAATTGTTTCAGTGTCTTAAAATATTACTTGCCCATGAAATATTCTGGTTAAAGTTATCTTCCTTAGCGTTTTTTTTACGATTGTTTCCAATGGAAACATTTCCGGAGTTTACCAACCAAGGAGTCCCCTCCGAAGGGAATCCTGGTCCTTTTCCTGCTTTTGGGAATGTTGGTGCTCCTTATATGGCAACATTGTCCCTGCTTGGGTTAACTGTTGGGTTGCCTGTTTGGTTATTCTCGACCTCTATGGTTTTGAGTGTTCCACCCTCTGTACAACCATCTCCTCCACCTGAACAACATCATGTCGATTCTAAGGTGGACCTCTCCCCTTCTTCACCTATTTCCCATCCTCCTCTTCTACTTCGCCTGGAGAAAGTCTAGATTCTAGTAACTAGGTGGCTAAGAAGAAGAAGAAGAAGACGAAGAAGAAGAAGTCAGATAATAGAGAGGCCAACTCTATGACTATTGTTCCTAAGACACCTTCCATTGATAAACCATCCAACCTTCCACAGAATGTCAAATTCCCTTGAATGTTGTGCAAAGGTGACCACTTTCTTCGAGACTGCCCTGGCATTCCCAAGGTGCTTAAAGTATGGTCCGATGGTCGTCCGTCGTTTCCTTTGGCTTCTGGAAGTCATATTGGTGGCACATCTTTGACTAGCAATGATAAGACTCATAAGAAACAGGGTAAGATCATGAATCCCTATAAGCTGTGTGAAGGGCATCATCCCATTCACCTTTGTCCGTACATGGATGAAGCCATGAGAATGTTGGACAACCCTACTATTTCTGCACCCTGCCTTCCAGTTGGTTACCATAAAATTTCTTCGAATCCTTTGCTATTTGATTCAACGATTGGTCAAGATTCATCCTTGGTTGATCCCGTTTCCTCGAAAATTCAAATTCATGAATCCGTTCCCGACCAACCATTGGTCATGGAATTTTTCGATCTGATACCGCCTATGGTTCATCAGGTTTTTTCCATCGAGAGTGGACCCCATCCCCCTCACGTTCTTCTTGTTTCTTCAGATTCCTCGGACTTGGAGAAATATTCTTTCGTCCATGTAGTTCAAGAAGTTGTTCCTCCTGCTCCCATGATGGAGGTCCCAGAGGATGATCCTCTTGCTCCCATAACACCAGGGGAGGATCATCTCAGTTCTATGGTACCCCCTCCAAGTAGTTTGGTCGCTTCTTTCGATTGGAGTCGATTTGCGGGATACCGCCTTCCTTCTTATGTGCCTTTTGAGATCACGATATAGGCCTTCGATATGGTCGTACCTAGCACGATTATAAATGAAGGTGTGCTTGTTAGTGTTCTATCTTCCACTACTTGGCAAGATTTTGGTTCTCCACCGCTTGTGCCTGTTGCTCAAAATCTATTGGATTTTAACAGAGGAACAAGTCGACCGTTAGGGATCCTTTCGAAGTTGCCTGTTACTTTGGGAGGGAAAACTGTCTATATAGACGAGAAGGTTGTTCCAGGCCCTTTGGACTTCAATTTACTCTTGGGGCGCGACTATGCTTATGCCATGGGCACACTTGTCTCCTCCCTCTTTCGTGTGATCTGTTTTCCACACAAAGGTCGGATCATGACCATCGATCAGCTTTCATTCTTTGGTCCTGAAGTGGCAGCTGACCCACCATCATCTCTGCTAGATTTTTATCCACCGGTTGTATCTTCCCCACCGCAGGTTAATTATGTGGCTACTTTCCCCATGCCCGCATTCAGTGATAGTGCCATTGTGCATCATGTGTTGGGGGCATTGGGTCCTAATTTTCGAGATGTTGTTCTCCCATCAGATGCGAACCTCTTGGAAGCCATGACCTCTTATTTGTTATGGTAAAAGGTCGTTAGAGCATAGTTCGTTTTCTTGTGTCAAGCTCCTTAAAAAATGAAACAAGCTTCTTTCGGAGCAGTGTTCGTTTTCTTGTGTCAAGCTCCTTAAAAAATGAAACAAGATCTTCTGAGGATAGTTCGTTTTCTATGTCAACCTCATTGAAAAATGAATTAGGTCATGAGGATAGTTCTTTTACTGTGTCAACCTCGTTAAAAAATGAAACATGTTCCCTTTTCAATTCTAGCCTTTGATACGATCTTGTAAAATCCCAGTCGAGTCTTTCTCTTGATCTCATAATTAAACCTTCACTCCATCTGCCTTTCATATGGACTGAAGCTTGGGGGGCATGTACCTCAAATTGAGTCACCATGCTAGGGGCATGTCCAGATTTTCTTGTTTTTCAAGCATAGTTTTCTACAAAGTTTCAAGCTTGTGTAAAAATGAAACCACCTCCAAGCAGAGTTTCCCATGTTTTCGAGCTTGCGTAAAAATGAAACCATTCTTATTTTACCTCTCGTGACTGCCATTTTATCAGCCTATTTTTCTAGATGAACCTTGGTTTTCTCATTCCATCGTTCCCTTATGCTTGGCCGATCATACACCTTCACTTGATTGTTTTACCCTTTCTTGAGGAATCACTGCAATGAGTGGTCTTGTTAGCCTGCCTCTTGAACTTTACTTGTTCTGAGCAGTTCCACCATCACCGGAACTAGTTGCTACCCGTAATACCACTCGTTCCTTCAGGAGGAGTCATCTTTAAGCTCTTTTCTAACTCTCTAAAAATGAAAATATTGCCAAGACTCTTGTCGTTTTGAACATGTTAAATGGTTGCGAAACGATATCTACGTAGTATACGTTTACCCCTTTTTCGGGCTGAGATAGATTATTTACGAAAAATGAATACCTTAGCCTATCGCGACTAAGAAGTTCTTTCAGATATTGTTTTCTACCTTTTCGGATCTGAGAGACTATTTACGAAAAGGGCCATGATGGAGTTTTATTTTTTTCCTTCTTTTCAAACTCTTTAAACATGAAAAGATGTCGAGTTCTCCCTTTGTCAGACTCGTTAAACCTTGATGACATTGGACTTCATCACTATGACGTTACTCAAGTTCCTCCTTCCTAGGGCTCGTAAAATGTACTAGGTTGGATTTGTCCGAAGGAAAAACTTACAGCACAAGCATATGCTATCCCCTTCAAGTTTGTTTTAAAAATAATTGGGGTACTCGCCAGAAATGGTGGGGGAAAATTGAACCAAATTTTAGTTGTGTCGGCAGTATGTCGCTCTTGAAAATGGCACTTGTCTGCATTTGTGTCGGGTTGGGGACATCTCATTTCTTCACTTTTGCCTCCATGGGTTTGGGTAATCTCTTTTGACCTCTCATCTACTCTTTGCCACGTCGCCATGACTTCATATCCCTTGATGTAAAATACTGCCAAATCCAGTGTCGTGCTACTGATATGTTCAAGAGAAGTTTTCCTCTGCAGTTTTCAACCTTCCCCTGATTCTCTGTTGGTCCTGATTCACTATCATCATGTTACTCTGTCTCACGTCGATGATGTGGGAAACATTATGGACCACCTTCGATCAGGTCACTTCCTATCGACTTCAGCTCATTATCCAGGAATTTGATCTGGAGACCCCCTTTTGGTACCTTGGAGCCTGCATGCCTCAATGGCAGGTTCTTCACATTTGACGCACGGTCCACCTCATTGGCCTTCGATCGAGTGATTCTGTGGGTGTTCGATGCCAGATCAATATTCACATTCTGTAGATTGTACCGGTTGTACCTTGAGAGCCATTGTCATTATTGGTGGCTTCTCTCGTACCTGTTAACAAATTTCATCATTGGCTAATAATCAGGTGATTTTCTCGCATGTTCAACTTCAGCTCATATATTCGCATGCTTGAATCTGTACTTGTTTGGATCGAGATGGAGCACAAGACCCTGGATTTTGTCTAATAAAATCCAGGCTGTGGATTTTTGTGGATTATCATGACTTATCGCACGACTCTTTTGATTGGATGGTTGCGACCATACCTGAGTCTATTTATTGATCCTTACTGTTGGATGGCTACGTCCATACCTCAGATCATAGTTTTTATACAATCTATTATGGATGGTTGTTCCCATACCACATGTTAATGTATCAGAAATATCAGTTGTATTTGTAATTGCAGGTTTTCCAACAACGGTGTTTGGTTCGAACATGTTCTCATAAATAATTTCACCCCTCCCTCTCTCTCAGACCTCATGATTTAGGGGGCATCTGTTACACAACATTTTGTCACTGTCCCTGCAATCCCCATCTCGCCCATAGGAGGGTCATTTCCGTGATCAATAGAAGTGTCATGCCTTGCAAAGACCATCATTGTATCCCTTTGCATGAGACTAATATTCCTTCTGTTAACAGTTCCCTGAGCAGAGAATCAAAAACCCTTGTTTTTGCCTAGACGCGAGTAGTCAATTATGCCCTCGCGCCGAAGAGGAATATTAACACTGGGCCCCATGCTAGATGGCGCTCTATCTTAGTTAGCCACCCACGCTAAGCTGTTTATGGAATGTTTTTTAAAAATAGAGGCAGAGATTCCATTCCAACAACTTCGAGGATGAGTCATTGGGAGTGGTTGAACTGATAAACCATGGACTTCGTCCTTTGTTTTATGGTTTCCACCTCTTATGGGAACCTCCTAAAGGATAGGCCTCCCTCCCACCTTTGTAGGGATCCTAACCTCCTCCCTTTCCTCTATAAAAAGAAGCTATCTCCTTTTGAATAAGCTAGCTAAACTTGGAGAATTGAGCGTACTATAGCATAACTTCTGAAGAGATAGAATAAGAAGGAATTACATTGAGAGAGCTTGAGTCCATGCCTCCTGAGAGAGCTTGAGTCCATGCCTTTACTCCGTCCGAATTCCCTGACGAACATCTAAGACGCGCTTTGACTGAACCCCGCTAGAAGAGACCACGACGTTAAAGCTTTGGTTTAATCTCTTCCTTTCATTAATACATATACGTGACTACTATTTGGTTCCACTTTTGTGTTATGACATTTGTTTAATGCAATATGTTTAGCCCTCTTTGACGGCTAATAATTATGAATGAAATGTTATTATGTCGTATGTTGTTCTTGTTTTTTGATTCTATGTGCAGGTATCCGAGCATGATTGCGGAAGGATTGTGACTTGCCAAGGCAGGAGCGAGAGACCACTACCACTACAACAACGACGACAACGTTGGGCTCTAGGTAGGTCGATCTACCATGTCCTCTTTCATTCAATAATTAGGAATCAACACTTTAGCATGTCTCTTTGTTTCTAGACCCACTCTAGGGCTAGAGGGATCGTCTCTATCCGTAGAGAGGATTTACCTGCTTAACAATAGTACTACCCATCCATAGGCCACACATTGATCCCACAAAGAAACCCTGATTCTCCATACTTATCTTAGCATGCCGCAAATCACACTACTTTCACTTCGCTGATGTACCCCTCAACATTACTTTTCCATAACATAAACATATACATAATATAAGCATATAATATAAACTCATGTCCACATGATATTGACCTCATATATTTGTTAGAGTTACTCTTTCACTTGATTCCTCATAGCCATGAACCTCTTCATGTCATTCACATGAATAAGCAATCATTACTCCACGAGAATTATCCTTTAAAACCTTGTCATATAGTGACATAGATACATAGATACATACACATATATAATCATTAGCATAAAACAATCATGATCCTATCAGACAACGACATGCATGCACACATATATACATATAAACATTTAGCATCAAACAACCATGATCCATGACGACCCTGTCAGACATGACATATACACATACATACATGTATACACGTATAAACATTGACATAATCATGATCACAACGTAATTACCAAATATCATAAGGTCAAGGTTAAGAGAAATGCCTTTATTCGTGCACAACATTGAGAACAACCATTCCCAACATAGCCAAGGCATCTAACGCCTCAAATCCATTTACTTTACCTTTTTGGTTACCTTTCTCATGTTTGCACTGTTACACCATTTTTTGGTCATCTAACCCATTGGTATCAGATGGACCCAAGTACACCATGTAAGACCAATTTTACCCTAAGTGTAATTGCATTCACTATGAAAATAACTTAGTAAAACCACCCTTATTAAGTTGTTTATGGTCTAAACAGGAAACCCCATGTGGAAACATTAAATAAATCCATATTTGTTTGATTTTCCTCAAGGAATAGTTAGTTAAACAACATTTTAATCAATATTCCTGGTTATGTTTAACCCAAAACAAGGAAATTAATTAGATAAATCATTAATTATCTTATTATTTTCTAAGAATAATTATTTAAACATTATTTAAATAATATTCTTTGTTAAATATGACTAAATCTCCCTTAAATAATTAAATAAATCATTATTTATTTGATTATTACTCAACCATATCCTTAAAATAATTAAATAAATCATTATTTATTTTATTATTACTTAATCACATCCTTAAAATAATAAATAATCATTTATTTATTTATTATTTACAAATAAGGGGATTTGACTCAAGTCAAATTCCTTTTCCCTCCAACAAATATAATAAAATATTCCATAAAAGTTGGATCTAGATTTGGTTAATAATATTCTAATTATGCACCAATATCTAGACTAACTCAATATTTTGTTATAAATAGAAGGGTTTTCCCATTCATTTGTCACCTTTTGTTGCCTAAAGATCACTCTGGATCTCAACTCTTGGTTTGGCTATTGATCCACCATCATAGCCATATTTTCCATCTTTGTCTGGGTTTTATACACCATCAAGAGAGAGGAATTCTAAATCTGAAGTGTTGAGGACTTACAAGAACCCATCTCATTGAGGAGAACGGGGAACACCCTCTTGTGTTTTCCTCCCAGGTGCCATTAATACAAATTTCATTGGATATATTCTTGTCTTGTCTATTGGATCTATGGAGTAAATCTTATTTTTCTACTATTTAATGTCTTCTAATGCATAGATCTAGAATTTTGCAACATTTGTCTTGATCATATAACTGCAGATCTGAAGATATTAACAACCATTTTTGTTGTTAGGGTTGTTTGTTATGCACATCTAAAGTGGTATTTTTCGTACGCTTCGAATCAAGATTCATACTAAAAATTGGCAACTCCACACGGGTTTACGATTACGACTACTGTCGTTTTCCTGATCCTTGCATATCCAGCTGCTTCAAACCCTAGGATTTCTCTTCAGCCCCTTGTTTTTTCTTTTCTTGATGTTGTTTTTAACCTATAAAACCCTAAAAAGATAAAAATTCTGACTTCCGTGTGTTTTCGGACCTATTGCACAGGTGACAGACATCAACCGCAGCTGAGACGACAACTTTTTCTAAAATCTGCCGTCGAGAATGCCAAAAGTGCAGGTTGAAATTTTCAGCCCAAAACCTGCAACCTGGACCTCCAGGGAGCACTTTACAGCCCAAAAAGTGCGAACTCTCCTGAAAACAGGTAAGAAACTGCGACCTGGACTTTTTGCAGGGATTTTTCTGAAAGTTTTCTGGGTTTGTCTAAGCCTCTATTCAGGGTTGTCTAACCTCTTTCTATGCCTGTTTTGGACCTGTACTTTTTCTATTTCGCTCAACTAAGTGGGAACCTAGCCCCCTAGGGCTTCGGTACCCTCCACTTTTTGTGGAAGAGTTTTTGCTGTTGCAGGTCGTCTCAAATTTCAGAGTCTTTAGCCTTTTTTTTCCAGATCTGATACCTCACCTTCAAATCCGCTTCAGATCGGCTTGTTATCCACGCAAATCTCCTCATTTATATTTTTTTGGGTTTTTCTTTCAGGTGCACTCTGCTTCCCTCCTGGAGATGGCGTTTCACCACCGTTTTTACAACAATTTTTTTCTGATTTGTTGCTTTTTTCTGCACCACTTTCTAGCAGATTTTGTCTTTTAGATCCCTGTCCCTCTTGACCTTAGATCTATTAACTTTTTTAGTGTGTATTGATTAGTTTTTTACTCACCTATAGACTAGTTGTTGAGAGACCCGCCTCCTTGGGTTTAGATTAGTGCATTATCAGCTGTTTATTTTCTGTTTTTGCAGGTCTATATATTGACATTTGTAGGTTTGTTTACAGCCATACAACACACTTTTTATTTTTCTCTACAAACATATGGGTTTAAAAATTAAAGTTTACACACTTTTACACACACACCCTAAGCGAAAAAGGGCTTGGTTAACACCACCAAGAAAATACTCTAAAACATTGAAATCAATTAATCCTGCACCTTTCTGCCGTTGTTTCGAAATTTTAATCAGTTGATCCTGCACCTCCCTGCCCTTGTCGGTCTCTTTTTCCTTTGTGTCGTGTTTGTGTCATCACCATTGTGCCACCAAGGCGTTTATCGCAGAGACTTCTTGGCTTTCATCCTCAGTTTCTGATAGGAAGACTTACTCCTCCGCATAGGATTCGAGTTAGTCTTCCACCGAGTCTGCACACCGACTCTTCTTATGGTCCTTTGGGTTCTCCTTCTCGTTACGCCTTCAGTTCCCCCCCTGACACCTTCACCATGTCTGGTGCAGGACCTTATGCTGGTGACAACCCCGGTCCTTAGGCTGGGAATACCACTAGTGGGACCACTACGGACGCTACCCCGGCTGCACCCTTGCTCCCCTTCATGGCAGGACTCAGTCTTTTTGACTTGGACCGGTTGATAAATGAACCTATACACCATGATGCTAGTTGGCCTTCTATGCCGACAAAGCTCCTTTCTGACATCCCAAAGTTTGAAGGCCTTGCTGGAGAAGATCCTTCAAATCATGTTTGATATTTCCACATGTGGTGTTCATCTAACTCCATTACCGATGACTCTGTCCATCTTCGGTTGTTCCAACAAACGCTTACAGGTGAAGCTTCTAAGTGGTATGTTGATCAGGCCACTTCCTCTCATACCACCTTTGCGACTCTTGCTCGAGCTTTTTTATCTTACTTCGAGCTTCCCCTTCATTATGACACTAGTATCGAACTTTTGACTACTTTCCGTCAATGATCTACGACCCGCCTATCCGATCATGTCCAGGAATGGTGGAGAAGAAAGCGCCTATGTAAATCACCTACCTTCGAAGACCGTGTCTACATGGATTGGTTCCTTAGATCTCTCTTGCCTTTTACCAGGAAAGATGTTGCATCACATTTTCCTCAAACCGAAGAAGTCGCCCTCCAAATGGCGTTAAAATATGACTTGATCTACGCTCAGACGGGTTATGGTTATACCGTTCTACATGATCTTCCTAGACCCGGTGGTGCCAACGCACCGAGGGCACCTCATGCCGCCGACGGTATCACTGGAGCTCTCTCTCATCCATATACTCAACCTCCCATGGGTTGTGGTTTTCCTAGGGGAGGGGGCAGCACCTCCCGCACTTTTCCCCCTCCCAGTAGCACATATACAGGATATGGAATGCCTCCTCTTTTGGCCCAAACTCTTGTTTACCACACTATTACCCAACCCCCTTACCCGTATCTGCAGCTTGGTGCTCCAACTCCTCCAGCATTAGCACCTCCGCCTCCCTTGCCTTCTCAACCCCCGCAATAACAGCCATCGCCCCCTCACAAGCAGGTGGATGCACAGTAGGGATTTGTGGCTACCCAACCACCTAAAGGTCAGGTGGCCACTCAACCTCTTCCATTTGGTTCCCCCAATTATTAGATTCTCATGATGTCCTCTAATAAGCCTTCTAAACCTTCTTTTCCTGGCCCTTCACCTTCAGCCGGTACTCATGAGCCCCTTTATCCTCCTGGAACGGTTCCTCCAAGCCTTAACCATCTTGGACCATCCCGCCTGGTCATTACCCCCCTGGTCAGATACCGTTCCTAGCTCCCCCACCGGGAGTGTACACAGTACCTGTTATGGCCACCCTCTCTCTTCCTAACCTAACCCTTGGGATTTCCGTCTGGTACCTCGATCCTCCAGCCACTACCCCACCTGGTCAACCCAAACCTTATCTTTCTTTGATCCTGGTCCAACTGGCCCCCATGACTTCTCCCACTACAATAGTGCCTCATTCACCTCAACATGAAACACCTCCCGTTGCGACCGCTTCGGGTAAGAAGGTCAAAGCTCGCAAGGGGACATCAAAGGACAAGGCTACCCCAGCAATCCCTACCCCCTCTCAGCCTCCAAAGCGTACCATCCAGTGTGCTTTATGTGATGTTATCGGCCACGCCACCCATACTTGTCCGGAGTTGCCTCACCTCAAGTCCATGGTCAATGAGACGTTTCTAGAATCTGATATCCCAGAGGTATATGTCACTATACCCGATTCAATCTCGAAACTCAAACCATTGTGCACAAATCACCCTTATGCTTTGTGTGATTTCCATGGCCACTACACTCACCTCTGCCCTCACCTCAAAGAGTATCGTTTCTCCTTAGAAGCCTTACGCCAATTTGAGGCCAGGTGCAACGAGTCCACCACTCCCTTATTTGCGCGTTTTGCTTCAGCAAAACTAGAGGACACAAATTCTCCCATTGACATTCCCCCTCCTAATGTCGAGATGACAAAGCCTTCATCCACCATTTGCTACCTATCATCATCCATGAGACCCTTGGTGGAAGCCCCCTTGGAGACTCCCCCTGATGTTTCGCCTAAACTCCCTTCAGGGATCACCCTAAGCTCAACATCGGTAGATCCTTTATTTTCTTACCCTTCTGTCACCACTTGTGACGATGCTCATGTGAACCCCTCTTCTCATGATGACGAGTCAGGTAGCTTTGCCACGTCAAGTGGTATTTCTTCCACCAGTCACCCCATCTTCTATTACGATGATGACACTATGGAAGTAGTCACCACCCCTGACTTTATCTATCACCCCTTACATCGAACTCATGCATTAGAACCACATGCACCTTGTGGCCATTACATTGACACCCAATGTTTGGGTAAGGGGGCACCCATATTTGAGAGACTAGAAGAAACAATTCTCCACAACTCTCCTAGTGAATCTAGTCGTGTCAACTCTAGTCCCATTATTCTTCCACATTTAGAAGAACCTATAGAGTCCCATATCACTTCAGATCACTCTAAGGATGATACCTCTCATCATTTCTTCATATTACATCAGCAACCCAGTCTCATAGACATTGTGTTTGACCAAGCTATGGGTTTTCCGGGAGAACATCAGTTCATTATCTCAAAATCCTCTCTTTGGGATAGTAACACCATGTATGCCAACCTAGAAACTTAAAGTCCATTTGATTCATATATGCAGTACCAAAAGAGAATGGTAATCGTCTATTTCCTTTCTCAAACTGCAAACAAATGGCGCACCACATCATTAAAATGTGTTTATATTTCCCTTTTTCTAAATACATTTTGGCATTTCCATAACATGCTTGGGGGCACCTATGCCCCTCAACCATAAAATCCTGGATCTCAACCCATAACAGCATTGAAACTCTTTTTCTCTGACAGATCCCACTTTCCAGGTCATTCCTTGGGACAGGTAGCAGTTTTCTGCCCAGTACCTACTACCCAGGTCGCAGAGCAGACCCCAAGAAAGTGTGACCTGGCGTGTTCATGAGCTCTAGGCACCTAAGCTGAACTTTCAACCCACTAACATGAAAGATTAGGATTAGGCATCTTACCTACAACTGTCAGATATTAAATTCCAACGGTCGATTTATCTGCTACAACCGCCGCAAGATTTAAGGCCTCCTCTCCTCACGACATTCATCACAGCTCCACCAGCAAATAAGTGAATCTGGAAGGAAAATTCCTTATTAAAAGAAAACCCCTGATTTTTCTTTCGCTTACTGCGACCAAATCGTAGCTCAATTTGACGAACCATATATTCCATTGGAAAGATCTCACCAAGCCCTCACATGGGTATCTATTAGCTTTTTGTGATTTGATACTTCACCGGAACACATTTTTCCAAGAAGCGTCACTTCACCCTTCCTCAAAATCGAATTTCTTCACTTGCACCACTCATGTTGGGGGCACCACGTTGCCTCCATACTTGTCCACTCTTGTGTCGACTTTCATCGTGAGTTACCATCTTATACTCATGCTTTTATGGTCCCCATTGGACCCTTTTCATATGTGGTAACACCATCGAGTCACCCTTGTTTAGAGCATCCGAGTGGATTCATCATTGCTTTCATGGAGTCTATCCCGAGTCCCTTTGCATCCCACTATAGTCCTCCATCATTCATTGCTTGGTCCCTCTCTCGTGTCGCACATTATGGCCTTCAATCCCACTGTCCCCTATCCCTCATGATGTTGTGTCAGTTGCTGCCAGGTCATCCATACCCTTTATGCTCTAACAAGGGAAGTCATCCATTCGCTACTCATTCCCCCCCCCCCTTTTCATCATCATCATTGGTGTCAGTCTGTCAGTAACTCTACTATTTTATCTCGTGCCCTAGTTGAGGATCCCTTATTGCCTCACCTATGGCGGACCTCCTTCTGTCGACATCAGCTCATTCATTCCAGAAGACAGGTCTAGAGGGTGATGTACCTTGGTTCCAGCTTCCACTCTTGTTCAGTGCCTTGGATTAGGCAAAGGGACTCCTTATTTCCCTTTAACTTGATTGTTTCTCAGCTCCAGCTCCTTTCAGCATGATCGAGATCCGTATACTTGATGGTTCAGTGATGCAACAACTAACATCGGTGATTCCCAACTGTGTGTGAGATGTCTCAGCCCTCATGAAGGGGTGGCCCTACAGGTAGCCCCCCACATACCTGGATGACTTCTTCGCTTCAGCCTTCGATGCAGCTCCATAGATTTGATGACACCGACCGCAGTCGCTTGCAACACCTTCTTGATTGCATATATCAGTCAGATTTTCAGAGCCCTTTAATTTTTACAGGGGCATATAGGTTGTTTTCATATCTTATGTACTCAGATATTATTGTACAAAGTCTTGGCTATTATCCCAGGCACAATATGTATGTGGGATTCATTATTATGTTATTCATCTGGCTCATGTTTATGCCAGCATATGCTTTATTATTTCGTCCCGTGGTTTTATGGACGCCTTATTGTTTGTACTATTGCCTCAGCAAGCATAGGTATGCCTCCCTTGCCGCCTATAGCAGGTAATCACTTATCAAAAAGACTTGTCGCACCTGCAAGTCACCTCCTCAGGGTCCAGTTCTTTCAGCACTTTGGTCTACCTTACACTCCTCTCTCTTTGACTTCCCCTTTAACGTCTAGTGATTGAGTTCTTACAACATACTTCGGTCATACGATTAGCTCCTAACGCTCGCACGCTGGGGGGCAATCTATTACACCATTTTTTGGTCATCTAACCCATTGGTATCAGATGGACCCAAGTACACCATGTAAGACCAATTTTACCCTAAGTATAATTGCATTCACTATGAAAATAACTTAGTAAAACCACCCTTATTAAGTTGTTTATGGTCTAAACAGGAAACCCCATGGGGAAACATTAAATAAATCCATATTTGTTTGATTTTCCTCAAGGAATAGTTAGTTAAATAGCAGTTTAATTAATATTCCTGGTTATGTTTAACCTAAAACAAGGAAATTAATTAGATAAATCATTATTTATCTTATTATTTTCTAAGAATAATTATTTAAACATTACTTAAATAATATTCTTTGTTAAATATGACTAAAACTCCCTTAAATAATTAAATAAATCATTATTTATTTGATTATTACTCAACCATATCCTTAAAATAATTAAATAAATCATTATTTATTTGATTATTACTCAACCATATCCTTAAAATGATAAATAAATCATTTATTTATTTATTATTACTTAATCACATCCTTAAAATGATAAATAAATAATTTATATATTTATTATTTACAAATAATGGGATTTGACTCAAGTCAAATTCCTTTTCCTTCCAACAAATATAATAAAATATTCCATAAAAGTTAGATCTAGATTTGGTTAATAATATTTTAATTATGCACCAATATCTAGACTAACTCAATATTTTGTTATAAATAGAAGGGTTTTCCCATTCATTTGTCACCTTTTGTTGCCTAAAGATCACCCTGGATCTCAACTCTTGGTCTGGCTATTGATCCACCATCATAGCCATATTTTCCATTTTTGTTTGGGTTTTCTACACCATCAAGAGAGAGGAATTCTAAATTTGAAGTGCTGAGGACTTACAAGAACCCATCTCATTGAGGAGAACAGGGAACACCCTCTTGTGTTTTCCTCCCAGGCGCCATTAATAAAAATTTCATTGGATATATTCTTGTCTTGTCTATTGGATCTATGGAGTAAATCTTATTTTTCTACTATTTAATGTCTTCTAATGCATAGATCTAGAATTTTGCAACATTTGTCTTGATCATATAACTGCAGATCTGAAGATATTAACAACCATTTTTGTTGTTAGGGTTGTTTGTTATGCACAGCTAAAGTGGTATTTTTCGTACGCTTCGAATCAAGATTCATACTAACATGTACTGCCACTATCCATTTACCACAATGGACCTAACCAATCCAACCGAATGTCATATTCTTACCTTCCGTTGCACTTACTCATGCACCGAGCTTCATCCGTATCTTACATTACCTGTTAGGTACCACACAACTCTCCCCGAGCTCATTTAAATTTCCTCTTTCCCAACCAATTCCCAAGACTCTCAAACAAAAGGCAAGAACAAAACAAACAAGAAGAAGACCATGAGAAACCAAAAGCAATACGACATCGTAACAAAGTTCAACTAGCAAGACTAGCAACAAAAACCATGACTCAATCCCATGGTTCCTAGGAAAATCTCAGCCCGAGCCTTCTTCAAGATTTCACGGCAGCCTCTTTTGCCATGCAATCCCCTACATCATACTGTCGTAAAAACATAATTGTTAGTGCATAAATAAACATAACAACAAGCTAGTTACCTTACCTTGTTGTGCCAAGCAGGCACATGTTTCAGCCATATGTATCAACATCAAGACAACATATCTAACAATTCAAAATCAAATTTTACCAAGACTAACAACAATGTCATAATCAACAATCAACTCCCATTCATCGATCATAATACATAATGCTACAACTATCACCTACTTACGCTCAAGTATATACCAGTTATCTCAGCACATATGTGTTAACACAACCATCTTAAAACAAGATCATTCCTTCATGGAATCTTACAAACACATATACTCATATCATGTAATTAATCAAACATTCAAACAACTTGCAAACATACCATGCTAAATAGATCAACTAGATGACATAATCAACACTCAAGACAGTCAAGCACCAGGTATACGACATAAGAAAACTCATACCTATATGTATCTCATGGGAGGCTATCTTGTTTGCACAATCAATATAAATTAGCACAATTCAACTTCACAACACCTCATCTCAGCATAAATAAGATCAGGATATCCATAAAAGTAACTAACTAACATGTTCACATCATAAAATCATAAACAATTTTCATTCATGCATAGCAATCACATATGCATAGTCAACCTCGATTAGTACAATACAATATCACAAATATATCGACTCATACATGAACGTAATAACCCTAACCATCTGCATAAGCCAATCCAAAGAAATACAATACATTAACATCAAGATCTTAATGAAATAAGCCTAATCATCAAGTTACTAGCATATAACAACAACAAGCTATATATCATGCTCATCAACAACATGTAACCTAATCATCAAGCTAACTATCATACAAGAACAACAAGTTATCCCATAACATGTTCATCAACAACATATAAGTTAGCTAACATAAAACAACAATAACAATGCATGCCACCACAGGTTTCTATCCATCATGACTATTCGAGACATGTACATAAAACCGTGACTAATCAACTAGCATCTATAATGTATGTAACCATACCATCAATAGAATCAAAGGAATACTCATAACCATCATGCATATAAAAATCCTTAACCTACATACTTGCATGCCCAACATCCAAATCTGTATTAAGACATGCTCTTGCCTCAAGGTACAATGTTGCAACTTCACTATGATGGTCTGCATCCCTTGCTCTATCTTAGCCAACACATTAGCATCATAACATACCAATATCATCATGATGACCTAATTGCATATATTGACTATTGAAATTCAACAAGAAAATGCACACACACTAGTGTGAGATCACAGGTCACACAATGATGGATCCTAGCGACACATTAGTGTGCAACCAATTTTAAATATATTGGAAACTTAATTGTAATCTAATCTCATAACAACTTGTAATAGTTAACTAAGTGTGATAGACTTAGTTAGCTCAATAATTTGGAGTTGAGGGTCAAAGGATAGACATGTAGAGTGATTATATTATTAACAGGGTCCAGTTGCAGTTGTAGCACTAGTATAGAGTGAGTGGGATCAGTTAACTCACATTAATTGAGTTCAAATAAGTTTTACTAGTTTTAACTGTTTGATGAGCTAGTGGAAGATCAAGTGAATTAAAATAGATTTAATTCACTAGTAGTGATCTACCAAGTAACTAATGATTCACTATTTATAACTACATGCATGTCAATTCTAGTGGAGACCCAGTTGAGACAAAGGTTCAAGGCAAGTAAACTATCAGTTGTATTTTTAGCAAACTGCCCAGATTTAATTATATAACCACATGAAGCCCCTGATGAATTGCACAATCAAGGAAGGTTGAATTTCCTATTTAATAGGGATTTATTTCTCTAAGGATTGCGTGAGCAAGGCAGGTTGAGGGTAGGCTCATAATTGGATATATGTTTGTCCAATTTTGCCTAGATCAGTGTGAAGTAATTGGTAGAGTGTATGAGGTTGTGGTGATCACAAATACATTGTATTGTTTCATGATTCCTTGGTTGATTATACAATAAATATGGAGGGGTTTTGAGCAGTTGCTTTCCCGAGGAAATATCTTGTCTTGTGCGATTGATTTACTTATTTCTCTTACTTGCATGTGATTGAGTGATCATGATTTATATTCCGCAAATATTGTAGAAGGATTCAATATCTTTTTTTAGTACATTGCATGATCAGATTGAATCCATTGGTGTAATTTCTACATTGACCTTGTGCACAACAGCCTTCACCAAACCACTGCGAACTTGACCATATGCACTGACTTGACATGTATAACCAATCTTGAATGACCAACTCATGAACCACATATAACATCACATAAGAAATCATACATGGATAGCACACAAACATGACCAATATGTGACCTAGCATAAACAAGCAATGCATGTAAAACATGTAGCAACATGTAAGCAAGTGTGCCCGAACAATACATAAGCAAGAACCACACATGCCCAATCATAAAATCATGACAACATGTTGACAACAACATCATCATCACTTCCATGGCGACACCACCATGGCCAACACAACACGGATACAACAAGGACATATAGACCACAAGCATATGAAACACATATGCAACCAACATAAAAACATGATCCACACACCACCCATCCAGTCTGAGAGTTGAACCATGCTCTTATACCACTCTGTAACACCCTCCTCCAACATCTACCCAAGTAATCATCCAACCAGGGTAAACATGTGATGAGAGGCTACTAATATGAGATTCAACCTCCTATATGACCTTAAGGAAGTGGAACTGACAGAAACATGACAAACACACCTTCCACATCATTAATAACATCTCCATGAGGTAAACCACCCTCCCAGACCCCTGAAACTTGAAGGGGGATTAATTTTTTGCCCTCTTGAGCCTTGTGACTTGCTTCTAAAAAGGGTTTTTGCTGATTCTAAGTCAAAGGGGGAATCTGGTAATGTAGTGAGATGTTCAGGTATTGATCTTGCTTTATGGATGGACCTATCGGTAGCTAGATTGCCAGTTTCGGAAGCTTGCCACAAAATATTTTCTGGGTCATCTACTATGATAGGGGGATTTGGGTGTGGATGAGATATGGTGTTGATTCTTCGTGAAGCCAGATTTCGGGTCTAGAGTTTAGAGAGGATGGTATTTGTGAATGTTTTAGATGGATGGCCTCTCTAAGGTTTTTACTAATGTGAAGGATGGTCAAAACTAAAAGGATGGACTAGTGGAGTCGCCAGGTGGATTTTTATGAGAACTATGGTCCACCACCAACATTATCAAAGATGCTTTGGGAAAAAAAGTTTTATAGCAAACTTTGAGATGGAAACTTGCAAAGAAGAGTGATTCACTTGGTTTCAACAATTTTCTAGGCTGTATGGACAAGCTAATGGTTCTCTTGGCAAGAAGGCCTTTGCTTATCTCTTATGTTTAGGTGAGGTTTTCTGAATCGCTAAGTTATACTTATTTTGTCACTGATTACAGAGTTTCCACCCTAAGTTTAAGTTTTTTGGAAGGATGAGTTAGCAGAAAGGTATGGTTTATGAATTTTTGGTTTTTTATGGAATTTTTAGGCCTACTGGAGGCTAGTGGAGTCGCCAGGTGGAACTTGGTTGTTTTTTGTAAAGATGTAGCTATGGTCCACCACCAGTAACTAGGGAAAACCAATCTAGGAATGTTTTTGGGGTTTTTCTGAGTTTTTATGTGCAGCCTATGGTTTATTAAAGTATTCTAAACCTGTTTCATCACTTTGCTAGGGTGGCGAGAACAAAAAGAGTTTACTTTAAATGGTTTTATGGACTGCTTGCTTGTTTAAGTTTTGAAGACTAATGCATCTACAAGAGTTTGCTAGACTGTTATGTACTCAGTTAGTCCCACCATGATTGCCATTATGTTAGGGTCCCGTGATTTGGTTGATTGGCAAGCCAAATGACAATGTAACATCAAACCAATCTTTGGAGCCCAAGGACCTATCCTTCCTAGACTCAGAGAGGGCTCTCTCTATTTGTGTAAGGGATATCTGTGTGTTTGCTTATTCTGTTTTGATTTTAGGCTAGTTATGAAGTAGGTTTTTTGGTTTTGGTTTTTAGGTTGTGAGGGATGAAACTGATCAAATATATAAGATAGGTAAAAAGATGTCAGATCAACTAGGCTATGGGGTCGAAAAGGTCAAGAAAGCTATCAGATGGTGATACAAGGCTATTGAAGGGCAGATTTGATTCGAGGTAGAAAGGATCTTTGGGAAAAATGGAATAAAATGGACATCAAGTTTGGGAACAACAAAGGATTTCAAGCATAAATAGTTTAATAACTGACATAAAAATGGTAGGAAAAACCATTAATCATGAGAAATGTAACTATAAGCTAATCAATACATAGAAATAAACATTCAAGCCATGCATAGAGATATATAACTCTCTAACTTTGGGAAATGGCTATCAGACTTTGGGGAAATACACTTAAGACAGACAAACAACTTAAATCACTATGCCAGAACACCTAAACACAATACTTCAAGTTATTGGGCACTTTGAAAACAAGATTGCATAGTCTTAGACAAAGGGCAAGCTCAGAACAAGACCTCCTTGGTTCAACAAATGACAATCTAATCAGTCAAAGAGAAATTTCATGGATGGAGCTATGGCTAGCCATGAGTAAGTAGGGCATATCGTAAATCATACTTAGCATGCATAAAACCATGAATGAAATAAGCAACAATATCCTTAAGTTATTAAAGAGCAATCAAGAATTCTTTAATGTGACTAAGGATGAAGAAAACATGGAAGCTATGAAGAAACATGAAATTTGAGGTGCCTCCAAGGGCATGTCTCAAATTTGTTCTCTACTGTTCTATAGCAAGCAAGAAACATGGATTTATGAATGAAAACTAGGAAACAAAACAAAGAGAGAGACACTATACCATTCTACCAAGTCATGGAATCCAACAACAATCCTCTTTCATCATCCAAGAACATCCAAGAGACTATCCAAAAGCATGGGACAAGTATTTCTTCCAAAGCCTATATGACCATATATTGCTTCTATCATCAAGTTCAGCCTTGTTTACAATGAAAGCCTTTGGAATATATAGGCCCAAGTGAGGAAAACCTCTTAGTTCAATTTGCAATCTCATTGGCCTATCCAAAATATCTTATCTTGTCCTTGAGGCTTTGCAAAGCCCAAGGCACAAAATATCTAAAAAATGCTAAAAGAGGGAAATAAATTGACTTTTCATAACTTCTCATGTGCAAAAATAGCTAAACGCACATGAGGAAAAAGCAGTTTTTAAAGGTTCAATTTTTACAAAAATACTCAAAAAATATATCGGCAAAAGGTCTCCTGACTTGCCGACAACTTTGGCAGCCTTTTTGATGTCGAAATGAGGCTCATGATAGCTCGTTGGAAAGATATGAGTGTCTATTTTCTGGAAAAACTTGAATTTTCCTAATCTGATGTCTGGAAGTCCTCCAAAAATAGGCCTGTGTGTAAAAAACCAGAAAATAAGCTTTGCTGATAGACCGGGCAGAGTGTAGAAAAAGCGAGCAATTTTCGCCATTTCGGGGGAGATAATGATCTTCAAATTTCTTGAAAATCGCTGAGTGTGTGCTCCTGAAATTATGGCATCCAATGATACCATTCTCCTCCTTTGATGATCCCCCAAACTGAAATGGCGAAGCCCATGAGTTTTGGCCAAAAACCCAAAAATGACAAAAAACCAAAATATGTCGAAATTTGCCCAAAATTGGTGAGCATGACCCTCAAGGGTTCTCAGCAACATGTTGTGAAGCAGAGGCCAAAATCTGAAGTCCTGAGGTGTCTTTCCTCACTTTCTGTGCTGGGCGCTTCCTTTTAGCCTCCTTGAGCTTTTCTTGAACAGCCTTTAACTTGCGCCGGGAAAACTAATTTAACTTTTTATAATGCCCCTTCATTCTCCTTTGAAGGCCTAAATCTCTGTTTTCCTTCTCCAATTTCTTCTCCAAGTGGTCATTGACTCTTTCAATCCATGCCTCCCTATTTTTCTCTATCTCTTGTTCGAACAATGCAGTGAGAGGGGTAGATTGAAGAAGGGCTTTTTCCTCTTCTTTTTGCTTCTCAAGGGCCTTTTTAAGCCCCATGGTTCTTGGCCTCTTTTGCCTAGGCTGATCTTCGCCTTCACTTTCATAGAACTCACCCATGATTTCTTCCAACCTTGCTTGGGATTTGGATGCCTCCTTCTTGTACTTGGTCGCCCGTGTCTCGTAAACAGCCATATGGACACTCATTTGCCTATTTTGGATTTGCAGAAATTGATTGAAATTCCTAGCTCTATGAAGATCATCCTTCAATGCATCAATTTGGCTTTCTCTATGGATCAAGAGGCTTTCTATAATCCGGGCCTCATTATCACTATCATCGCTTTGGATTCAGATGATGTCTAATGCACTCTCTTGTTCATGACTGCCTTCTTCCTTACCCTTCCCTTTGCTTTGGGTGGCTATTCTAGTGCTCTTCCTCCTAGGCAAATCAATCATGGGCTTCTTTGGCAATTTCCCTTTACTTCGGAGGGCCCTTGTCACATTTGGAGTGACAACTCTAGGCACTCTTTTCTTTGTTGTCCGGGGTTTGGCATTTTTAGGAGAAGAGGGCGTGGCCCCTTTACCTTTGTCACCTTGCTTCTCTTCTTTTTGAGTTTGTTGTTCTTCTTGAGGAGGCTGTTGTGTATCATCTTTTGACTGCCCCTGCTCATCACTTTCATGATGATTCTGTTCATCATCTTCATGCTGCTGCTCTGTCTCACCCTCACTGTGTTGCTTTTCCTCATCCCCTTGATGCTGTTCATCATCACTGTGATGTTGTTGTGTGTCATCATAAGGCTGTTGTTCACCCTCATCATGAGTCTGCTGTTCACCCTCATCATGAGTCTGTTGTTCTTCATCATTGTCATGTTGCTGTTCAACACTTTCTTCCTCCTCCCCTTGCTGTTGTTCATCATCACTGTCATGTTGTTGTTCAACACTTTCTTCTTTCTGCTCATGTCCTTATTCCTCTTGCTGGTCACTTTCTTCTCCTTCTTCATGTTCCTTTGTTTGTTCTGTAGTAAACTTGAGCTTTTTAGGAATAAGTCTGCTAGAAGAAGGCGAGGGATGATGAGTAGGAGGTGTAAGGGATGTATGGACTGGAGGGACAGTGGAGAAATTCGGATGAGTGATGAAAAAATCCCAAGAGACCTATCTCTTTTCAAGCTGATGAAGAATGATGATTTTGATGAGAGAGTGATGGAAGAGACAGGCTATTTGCTGTGAAGGAGGCTTCTTCAACAGTGGAGGCCATTTTCTCGATGCTCTTGTGTAAGAAGAAAGGAAGATTTAGCAATCTGGCCCTAGTGAAATGCATGAGCAGTGGAATGTGATAGGCATAGATTCGGGAGAATCTTCCCTCACAAGTGAAGTACTTCATGATAATCTTCATGAGAGGGGCGTAGCTGGCTAAAAGATATGAGAAAGGGAAAATAGAAGGACATGATTCTCTATGCTTAGGCTTTAGAAAGGGCTTGTAATCATCTGAGTCCAAATGGCTTTGTTTAAACCATTTCTCACCAATATAGGGAATTTTAGTGGCCTTGGAGATGGATCTTGGGGAGAACTTAAAGTCAAGGCCTGCCAGCTGGAAATGCTTGTCTCAAAACCTCAAAGCTCAAAGATGTGTCAAAGGAGAGAAACTCTTCGCCTCTTGCACCCTTTGACAAAAATCTAAACACCCGACCTCTGGAAATTGAACAGGATTGATGGGTGTGCATTCACTTCTTCAGTGGAAATAGGTTCATATATCTTATGCAATCCACTCCTACTATCCTTCCTGGGAGGCATCTTGTTATGGATGCTCTCTGCAAAACCAAACTGCCTCAAAAAGGACTTCAAGAATGTTTTCTCAAACAAAACTCTGCCTTCTTTGTCAATCACTGTTTGATCAAGGTAAATTTGCCTCAAAGCTGTGTAAAATGTTTTCTTTGATATTAGGTCCCTGCTCCTTCCAAAACACTGCTCTTCCCCTTTGTATGCCAATCAATAAACAATTTAAAAAAAAATCACACAGTCAACCAAAATGTATAGATAGTCAAAGCGTCATTGTGTTTGGATAAGGTCAAAGGGCTCTTGGTGTTTTGGTGATAACAAGACAACCTTGTATTTTTAGACAAAGGCAAAACAAAACTCCTCCCAATCAAAACGCCCTTCTTGTCTTCACTGTTTTCTCACGCAGATTTTGACAAACACCTCCAAATGGCAATGGCAGCTTTACACACTAAAGTTTGTTTTATGGACAAATTGGCAGCCCTGACTTTTCTCTTCACCACACAGAGATGACCTTTGACAGTGACAAAGTAATATATGTATGATTAATGTTGTTGAAAATAGGCCCACTGTTTCATTTTTTCAAATACTGTGTTTCTGCCTTTAAACAGTGCCTCCATCTTTTATCATTGTTTTGAGGGCAGTTTATTGGGATTTTTACATCAATAAAAACCCACCATTTTTACTATGTTCACCTTGGGCAAAAAACAACACAACAATTTCGAGTTTCAAACAAAACTATCAACCCTCCTAAGCACTGCTTTCTTCACTGCATAAGGCTGATAGAGTTTATTTTTCCCTATCACAGTTAGGGTACTTCCACCAACTATCACCCTTTTAGAAATTTGACAATACCAAGGAGGCACATAAATACCTTGAAAATTTGATGGCAACACTTGTTGACAAGTTTGAGCAACTTTCAAGGCTTTTGGAAGGCGTTTGGACCATTAAAATGTGCGCGGCACGTTAACAAGGGAAAGCGCGGCCGCACAATAGTAACGGTGTCGGGTCGGCCTTCGTGTTGCTGTGACCGCACCTACAGGCGCGCCGCGCAGCAGTGCAACTTTGTGTTAAAATTCCGCCTGAATGCGCCGTGCAACCCTACAGGCACGCCGCACGGCCTAAAAACCTCGAAAACTCTGTGTTTTAGCTTGGAATGCCTCTTAGGTCCAGCGAGCAGCTAGGAGGAGGTGTTGTGTGCGTTTTGGAATGTCAAAATAACACTTGGCAACGATCGTTACCTCCTTTTTAAAAATGGAAAAGTCAAAGTCCGCTTCACACTTGTTTGGTGAGGTTTTTTGAAACCTTTGAAAATATTTTAACGACTCTTTGCACCAATATTTCGACAAAAAGTGGAGTTGGACCTTTGAAAAAGAAGCATAGTGAGGACCTTTGTTTAGATGAAAAAGGCATTGTTTAGGACTTTCAAAACTCCTCTACTGCATTTTCACTGTGCTTTATTAAACAAGAAACTCTGCCATTGCTGTCTTTTTAATGACATTTTCAACATGGAAAATCCGCTCAAAAACATATCAATGACTAGTGAAGCATTTTTTTGCCATTTGCAAGGAGATGACTTATCTCTTTAAACTTGGTTGACAGTTTCTACTTCTAGGTGTTTTTTAAGCTCCTCTTTTGACTGTGAGTGCCAAAAACTTAGTTGCATTCACTCATGCTTTACCATTCTCTGTTCATAAAAAGGGGACTTCTTTTAAACCTCTCCTTTTACTTGGAATGCAACAGTGAGGTGCCTTTGACCCTTTTTATCAGGAAAATGCCTTCATTTGAAATAGTGACATGCCTTATTGGCTTTTGAAAGTTTTTCCAGCATCTGAAATACATACCATAATCCTTCTGGCACCTTTATGACCCTGTATGTTCAGTTGTACTGCCTTTTTGGGATAATTAAACTCAAATTGCCTTCTGTCCACTATGATGAGTCATTTTGAAAGAAAATTCTTTATGAATAGGAAGGACAGTACCCTTTGAAAAGCAATCATCACTCTTAGGCATGTGTCATGACTCATCTCTCAACCACTTATCAACTCTGTTTTGTTTAAAGGAACAGAGACTAAATGTTAAGCCTGTTCATCAAGGAGATGAGTTTTTGTAACTTTTTAAGGAAATCACACCCCTCAACAAAGTTTGTACACTTCTTGGCTCCAGATTGTCTTTGAAAACAAACTCTGATAGGAGATAAGCCAACCTTTTTGATAGTTATAGTACTCGTGCTTTCCCTTTGCTTTTGACATGATGGCTCCTTTCAGAAGCTTTCAACTGTCTCCTACTGCTTTTACCATTTGTCTCTCAATCAATGAAAACCCCAAAGTCAACTACTGCACTGGCCCTTTGCGTATAGATGAAGAAGGCTTATTTTGACAAATGTCTGGTTTCCTTTCAAACTCTGCCTCAACCAAATGAAGAATGTTTGATGAATCATAATGATAGTGGCTTCTCTTATACATGATGGCAGAAGTTAGTTTGAGCCCAAGACTATTTGACTCTTTTGGCCATCTGTTTAACAATCTTTCTTCAATGATGATGAACCTATTAGCTTCACATTGTAACTCAAATAATAGTGAACTCATGCAAATCATTTTTAAAGCCCACTGCTTTTCCTCTTCCTTTAATCATCATTTTACTTCAGAAACCCTTAGTTGCTGTCTCACTGTAACCAAATTTTGTCTTTACAGTTAGTAAAAAAATTAAAAACAGACTTTACCTTTGGCCCTCTGCTTATAGATGAAGGAGGCGCTCTTAGTCTTCAACCCTCTACTTATGAAATGAAGGAGGTTCTTCAGTATTCAAAAACCCTCTGCTTATATATGAAGGAGGTTCTTCAGTCTTCAAAAACCCTCTGCTTATAGATGAAGGAGGTTCTTCTAGTCATGCCATATCATCAGCCTTTAACAATGTTATTTTTCCTTTCACTGTTTTTTCATGCTTTGACTGTGATCGCAGGAGCTTAATGAAATAATTCTCTGCTCTGTAGCTGCATCCCAGGCTCAAAATCACATTGAGAAGCAACTTTCTTCTCATGTGGAGCCAAATATTGTCTTCTGGGATGCTGGCATGCCTCTGTCCTTGAAAGATCCACTAAAACACTGTAAAAACACCTAAAATCAGTTTGACCTATGGTACATGTATTGCTGAGACTTGGGGGTGTATTAGTGGCACGACCTAGGGCTATAACCAACTTTATTTTCAGAATGGGAAGGTCTGTTATGATTGGTCTATAGCAGGTAGAGGTTCTTTGGCTTTAGAGTGGTTTTCCAGGGAGAAATGCCTAAAGCGCCACTACCTAACTTAGAGGACACTTTTTTGGACAGATTTGGATTGTTTCTTTGGAGCTGATGGGAAAAATAGTATGGCTAAGGCTAGATAGGACTTGATAATGAGGTTTCATCTCGTCATGGGTGGACTGAAAGGTAAGAAGGCAAAAAAAGTTTATGGGTGTTTTCTAGCTGGCAAATTTGACAATTTTTTAGATCAGCTGCTAGAAAACTTGGCTGTTACAACTAGTCATCACCAACAAGTGAAAAATACTGATGACTAACAGAGTAGATGTGTAAAGGGATGGAGCATAAAAATATTCATTATAACCATGGGAAATATTCACTTTGCTTTAAATAATAATTATAATAATATTCACTTGTTTTGATATATATATATATATATATATATATATATATATATATATATATATATATATATATATATATATATAGTTTTAATAATAATGCCTTGATTGAAGGGTTAGTGTATATATATAAATTTGAAAAATTTATAGGGATTATAATTGGTGTAGATTGATCTTAATATTTAACTTTAAGTATTGAGAGGGGTTAAATTTTTTAGGGTGTATTTTTTTTTTATCATTTAATATAAAAAATAAATACATTTATTTTTTATATTAAATGATAAAAAAAAAATACACCTAATTAAATAATTTGATTTCGCTTTAAGATAGATTAGACTTGTTTATTTTTTTTAGATATTGTCTTGTATATATGTAGTTATTTATTTATTTATTTTTTGTTGTTGTTGTCATGAACATATATATGCTTAGTTCTTTTTTTGTCAATATAATATTATGTGACAACATCTCCTCCATGTTTTGTTGTAAAGCATATTGCAATAAATTATGAATATAGTTTAATCTATTTTGTTAGTTATCAACTAATAAAAAATCAAATTTTTTCTAGTTTCATTAATAAATTATGTGTATACATAAGTTTTCATTATTTTTCTTATTGTGTAGTCTAATTAATAGACGAAATGCCCTTTTTAGGGCATTTTTTCTTATTAGTTTAAACCAAAATCTTGCAAAGATTTTTAGAAACTTGAATTCAAGTGCGAGAGAGGTTTTTTAGGGTGCTAAATCCATTTATGCATTCAAAAATGTATTTTAAATAAAAATAATTCACAATCTAGTCAAATGAAAAATGATATTTTGTTATAAGTTAGACTACTCCATTTTCTTATTACAAACTAATCCGTAAACATTTAATCAAAAGTAATATTTTGTTATTATTATTTTGTAATATAGTAAAATCACAATATTTTATATTTTTAGTTCTAAATAAAAAACAATGGTGGCAATAGCGGGGTGAGGGTTATCTTTTGCCTCAGGGGAAATGTCGAATTTTCTTATGCTTGGGGCATGGGATCTATTTCAAAGAATCAAGTGGAAGCTTATGCAATGTTTCAAGGCATAATCCTAGCAACAAACTGACATGTTTCTTCACTAACTGTGATTGGAGATTCAAAGCTTATTATTCATCATATAGTAGTTGATTCCCTCCCTCATTAAAGGAGGCTGAAGAATGTAATAAAAAATATCAAGGTATCAGACCCTTATTTATCTCCATAAAATTCTACCATATTCTCAAGGTTAATAATCAAGAAGTTGATGCAATGGAAAATAAAGGGATGCAAATGAAAATAAGAGAATTGAGTGTAAATGGGAATGTCTCCTTGTACCACCTTTCTTATATTTTGTTATGAAATCCAAAAATTAAAGGCCCTTAATGGCCCATTTTTCAAATCATCAAATTAGATCCTTGGTTATTATGAGGAATGAGATTCATGCATAGCGTGCCCTTCCTGGCCTTCCTGGTCTTCTTGGATATGATATTAACCTAACCCTCGGTCGTCAATGTTATTGATATGATGATCAACAGTAAATGTATCATCATGAAGGTGAGTGAAAATTTGAACCTTTGGTTGTGTCAAATCCTCTTCTGAGTGAGGACAAATATGCAATATGATTCATGGTTAATATGGAAGCCTGATTATGGTGAGTGGAAGGACAATCACCATATCCTCCCCCCATGTTCTCTTTTGTGGATACAAGATTATTTACGATAGATATGTATTGGGTTGATGTGGATTTGAATAAGGAAATGGCTTGGGATACCTTGCATCAAGGGAAGAAATGGGTTAAGAGCATGTAGTTACAATCAAGGTTTTCTTCATTAACTTCTCTTCAAGTTTCGAGTGTGTAGCAAGAAATGTGGCAAGGGAGCGTGAATTTAGATTTGGAAGTTATTGTCTAGGACATTCTTGGTGGCACTCGGTTCATACTCACCCGTAGAATGGAGTCACATCAAATCTGATAACGATCTGAGCCTGTGCAGTTGGAACCAGTGTCCCTCAAGGATAATTAAGGGTGCTTGTTGGTGTTTTGTTAATTCCTTTTTTCTTGAATTTTTTTTTGGGAAACATTCTTTATACAAGCACGGTCTAACAAAAGATGAAATATTTATCTCAACCAATGTAAGGCAAAAATTCCACTCCCATCATATTGGCCTTTTGGAGGTTAAGGATCTATTTCTTTTTTTGAATTTTAACTTTCCATAACACGCAATGTTTTTAATGGTGATATGCTCTAGTTTTTATCCCGTGTTTATGCTTTTCATGCTTACATGTTCTGGTTTTCTGGGGATAAGCATCATGTCAATTTAGTATCGGAATTTGGGTTGGGCATTTCCAAGTTATTTTGGAGATGTTTTGAAATTGGTGCAATATAATTTACACTATGGTATTTATTCCATGGGTAGTTTATTTGTTGTTACAAAAGGTGTTTGGGTTTCTGTTATAACATCTTTGGTGTTTTAGGGGTCTGGTCCTTAATGGAAGTGAGTATTGAGTAAATTTGGAATATAAGGGAGTTAAAAGGGAGCTAGTTGGGGTTGATTGGTAAATATTCACTTTGCTTTAACAACAACAACAACAATAATAATATTCACTTGGTTTTAATAATAAAAATAATGCTATATATAATAATAAGAATAAGAAGAAGAAATGCGTGTGTGTGAAAATTCTAAATAGATTTGGCTAGATTCATTTTAAATTTAAATTAAGTATTGAGAGGGATTAAATTTATTAAGGTGTAATTTCTTTTATCATTCAATTCGTATTAATTTTTTTTTATGTTAAATGATAAAAAATTAGACCTTAAATAATTTGATTTGGGTTTATGATGGATTAGATTGGTTTATTTTTTTATATGTTGTCATGTGTATATATATAGTTATAGTTATTTGACAACATCTCCCCTATATTGGATTGTAAAGCATAGTGCAATCAATTATGAATATACTCCAATCTCTTTTGTCAGTTACCAGCTAATAAAAAACAAACAATTTTCTATTTTCATTAATAAATTGTGTATAAATAAGTCTTTATTATGTTTCTTATTACAAAATAATAAGCATACATTTAATCCAAAGTAAATATTTGTTATTATTATTTTCAATATAGTAAAAATACAATATTTTCTATTTTTAGTTCTAACTCAAAAAACAAGGATGGAAAGAGCGAGATGGGGTTTATCTTTTGCCTCAAAGAAAATGTAGAATTATCTTACGCTTGGGGTATGTGAGTTATTTCAGACAATCAGGTGGAAGCTTATGCAACGCTTCAAGGCCTAATATTAGCAACAAACCAACATGTCTCTTCAAGAACTGCGATTGGAGATTGAAAGCTTATTATTTCTCATATAATAGTTGATTCCTTCCCTCATGAAAGAAGGTTGAAGAACATAATAAAAAAATATCAAAGATATCATCCCCTTATTTATCTCCATAAAATTTTATCATGTTTTCAGGGTCAATAATCGAGAAGTTAATGCAATGGTGAATAAAGGGATGCAAATGAAACTAAGTGAATTGACTATAAGTGGGAATGTCTCTTTATGCCACCCTCCTTATCTTTTTTTTTTTATGAAATACAAAAATCAAAAGTCTCTTAAGGTCCCATTTGTTAAATAACCAAATAGGAAACATGGATATTATTAGGAATGGGCTTCATGCAAACGTGCCCTTCCTAGTCTTCTTGAATACGATGTTAACTGAGTCTTTTTCCATCAATGTCATTGGTACGATGATTAACAATAAATGGATTATCATGAAGGTGAGTGAAATTTTGAACCTTTATTCATGCTAAATTATCTTCTAAAGAGGGAAATTTATGCAACATGATTCATGGTTAGTGTGGAAGCCTCATTATGGCTAGTGGAATGAAAATCACCATATTCTCCCTTTCATGTTATCTTCTATGGCTCTGGGATGGCTTACAACAGATTTGTGCTAGGATGATCTAGATTGGAATAAGGAAATGACTTAGGATACCCTGTATTGAGGGGAGAAGTGGGTTAAGATCAAGGAGTTACAGTCAAGGTTCTCTTCAACAACTTCTCTTTGGGTTTCAAGTGTGTATCAAAAAATGTAGTAAGGGAGCATGGATTTAGTTTTATAAGTCATTGTTTCTAGTGATTTCTTTTTGGAGCTCAGTTCGTACTCCCTGTAGAATGGAGGCCTTTCAAATCTGATAATGGTCTGAGCTTGTGTAGGTGGAACCAAGCTATGTCAATGATAAGTAAAGGTGGTTATTGGTGTTTTTTCTATTACATTTTTCTTGAGTTGTTCCACTAGGAAACATTCTTTGGACAAGTATGATCTAGAAAATGCTAGACTAGGTATCTCAACCAATGTAAGGCAATAAGTCTACTCCCATCACATTGGCCTTTTGGAGGTTTGGGATCTCTTTCTTTTTTCAAATTTCATCTTTCCATAGCATATAGTGTTTTTTATGGTGATGTGCTCTAGTCTTTATCCCGTGTTTATGTTTTTCATGTTTATATGCTCTAGTATTTTGGGGATAAACATCATGTCAATTTAGTATTTGAATTACGTTAGGCCTTTCCAAGTTATTTTGGAGATATTTTGAAATTGGTGCAAGTTACTTTACACTTTGGTAGTTGTTCCATAGGAAGCTTATTTATCATTGCAAAGGGTGTCTAGGTTTCCGTTATAACATCTTTGGTGTTTGGGGGGCCTGGTCCTTGGTGGATGTTATTTTTTGTAGCTTGGACAAGTGTTATAGTCTAAAATGGTGTCTATGAGGCTGGGAACATAGGTGGATTAATTATATCCAATACCTAGAAAAAAATTTCTAAGGGAAAAGTCACAATTACATTTTATGAACTAGTTTTAATTATTTTCCTAAGTCTAACTTAGGGAAATGGGATAATTAATCAGGATTAAAAGAGACCAATCGATTTTTCTCTAGTGACTTCTAGAAAAGTTATTTGAGGAAGTCAAATTGATCTTAGCTATCAATTAGAGTTAGATCATGGCCATTGATTTGTCAACAAGGGATTAGAAGACAAGATTGATGGGGCCTTTGGAGATCATTCGAACTATTTAGGTTGAAGTGATGTGTAGTGATAGCGTGGGAGACGCCAACAACAAGGGTTTTAGTAGGAGAAATTTTGGAGAAATTTGTTAGAGTAATTTCTTCACAATGATTCCAATTTTACAAGAGACAAAGGGAGGCCAAATTATTCTACAAGTGGGAGGCAAAATTTTCCAGTGTGGGTTGTCATTTTACCAGTGCAAGTTTCCAAAGACAATTTTGATTTCCATTTTGCAGATCAATTTGTTGGGGGCAGTGAAAGTGGGCTATTTGAGTTGTTGGAGGCAGAAAAACTCGTGAGATATATTTCTTGGAGGTGGTGTGAATTTTTGGGAGGACTAGTGCACATTTCCAGTGGGCAGTGTGAGTTTGCAGAGGGAGTGTGAGTTTCCCAGTAAAGTCCAATTTGATTTGTAGAGGAATATCTTTGATTTTCCAGTGTGAATTCGCCATTTGAAGTGAATTGAATTTATCATAGATTTGCCAATTTTAAGCAAGCAGTTTATGTATATTCTCAATTTGTTTAAGAATAAAATAAACCATTGTCTACAAAACTAGTTTTCCCCACACTTGGGTTTTTCCAGGGATTTTTTTGTCCAAAAATATTAGTGTCCAATTTTTATGTGCTTGTTATTTTCTCAGTTCCTGTGATTACTTTTTTTTTTTTGTTGCTAAAATTGTAGTTGTGTTTTTATTCAATATTTGGTGTAAGTAATTTACAAAAGAAAAATAATCTCAAAAGATAGAAGAGTAATCACCACTAACTGCAATATAATTTTCACGTGGTATTAGAGCAACTAGTGAAGCGTAGATTTGAGGGCAGAAAAGGCTTAGTGCAGGACACGAGAACAAAAATAAAGGGTCTATAAAACCCATTTTAACTTCTTTAGATTTGTTTGGGTTTTGTCTATTTTCCGAGGGTTTTCATAAATGGATTTAGTTGGATTAAGAGACCAAGAAAAATTGGATGGATCTTCTAACTTTGGTTTCTAGAAAGCTAGAATTTCTTTATTGCTAAAAGAGAATGGTCTTAAAGAATATGCGACTAGTGTTATAGCCATACCGACAGATCCAACACAACTCATAACATACAAGAAGGAAGATGCCAAGTTGAGGAGAATAATCCTATATGGGGTTAAGGATCATATAGTTCCACACGTCGTAGATTTGGATACAAAAAATAAGATGTGGGATGCCATTATGAAACAATTCCAGGATGCTACTATTAACAAGAAGTTGATTCTCAAAGAGAAGCTAAGAAATGCCCAAATGAATAAGGGTGAAAGTGTTGTTTATTACCTCACCAGATTTTGACTTATCAAGGAATGTTACACAGTAATTTTTCACCTTGGTCACTTCTCGTCCATGATCCTGAAGTGCCCTGTGATAGGTCCTGTGCAGTATATCCACCTGGGAAAAATATGCAAAAATATCCCCTGAAGAATCAGAGAAATATGCCTTGAAATATCATTGGAGAAACTTGGTCAAAAACCTAAATTTATTGGTCAATCCACTTCTCTAGTGGCCTACCCATGTTGATGGCAGGTTGACAGTTCTGGCCTAGCGCTATCAGCGCGCTTTTTCTGGGAAAACTTCTCTAATCCCTTTCTGGTAGTGTTTCCTCAAAATGGCGGAGAAGCTTCCACCTCTATAAGCTCCAGGGCGACGATTTGGTTGTTATTCGGTGGTGATAGGGTCGAGCTCTCTGATTTTAGAGCTTTGATGCAAGTAATGGGGGGTTATCCCTTAGAAAGTGGACCTTCCTCCTCCTTTCATGGGCTCTCAACCTCTTCTCCCTTCCTATAAATTGATCCCCATCCTTCCACTACTCGTTGGTCATTGTTGGGCTGGTAAGATCATTCATTACCTTTACACTCTTGTATTGTGATATCATCTAAGATATTCGAGAGAAGGAATTACTTAGAGCTTCAGTGAAGGACTTGGACATCACGAAAGGGATGCCTCCAACATCAAGGCCTGGGTTGTACGCTCTCTCTTCTATATTCATTTATAAAACATATGATGTTTTCTTTCTATATGTGTCTAATCATTTGCGCAAATATTCTAATGTTCCTTGATCTGCTATATAACTAATGTTCATGAATGTTATGTATTGTATTACATTTGTTGTTGCATCTTGATCTCCTGTAGGTAATCGTAAACCACTAGTAGTGAGGAACGAGCTTGAGGGATCATGGATCAAGGCCAACATCAAAGTGTTCAAGCATAGTATCAGGAAAAGGTAATCCTATCTCCTTTCTTGTCTCATTTTGAATATTAGATAAGGAATCTTTCATTATAAAGTCTCACAAGTTAGTTGACCCACTCTAGGGCTAGAGAGGCCGCCTCTATCTGCAGAGGGGATTTATCTTCACAACAAAATTGGTGACTCCGACTCAATTAAAATTATTGTTTGTTGCTCGAGTGTTTGGAAGGAACACTGATTTTCTATTGATTAAGTATTATTAGTTCTTTTCAGACCATAAAAGGAATTTATTTTGCATTCATTTAGTTTTCATCTCAAAGTTTACTTTTCGTTAAAGTGCATTAGATCATATTGCGTTGAAAAGTCATTTTCGAGATCAATCATTGAACTCGGATTACATTGTTTAATGATTGAAAGCTAAAAGGTCCATTGAGTGCATTCTCATTCATTGGAAGGTGCATTAAGTAGATTCTCATTTCTTCGAAAAGTGCATTGAATGCATTCTCATTCATCATAAATAAAAAAGGAAATTGTGCATAGATTATGGTTGCATAGCTTTCAAAAAAGGAATTATGCATATATTACATTGCATAATTTGCATCTTTGAATGTTTTGACTTGAATTTGGATAGTGAAAGTGATCTGGTTAGGAAGAGATTCGTTTGTTTCATTTTTTTTTGTTGCATCATTGTTTGAAACTTTTACCTAAACTAGATATCATTCATTGAATTGAAAGGATCTTTTTCTCATGCTAGTTGCAATAAAGGTATTCAGGTGACATCGTTTTGAGCCTTGAAATTGAAACTTTAATCATGATCAACCTTAAAACTTACTCAACTAACCTTAAGGGGCATTGTAAATCAACGCAAACATCTAGAGGTCTAGGCTAGAGACGTGTTATGATGTCGTTAAGCGTAGCAGCTGTCGCTAACAGTATATGTTACATTCCAAAGGTGAAACCTCGTCCCACGTATGAAAAGTATAAGGGGACGCTATCATAATTCAACTACACATTAGACAACACTACTACGAACTAGACTCCCATGTACCACCCTGTATATACGGGGAGACACCACTAGGTTGCAAGCCTACCATAGGTAACTGAGTTGGCCGTCTTGTAGACGTGATACACCGAACACAACATTAAGGGAGATTGGTTGTTGTATGTTAAGTCCTTGGTAAATTTATTTGAAAAGGTATATATTGCAGTTCAAGGATACCTGGTAATAATTTATGCCTAATTCACCCTTTTTTATTTATTTTGTGTTTATTTTCTAAAATTTACTGCCCACGGAATAACATCTTACCCGTGCACAACTCCTTAGTAGATCTTAGGTTGAGACCAATGGCAACAGTTCCAGAGTTTACCAATCAGGGAATCCCTTCAGATGGGAATCCTGGCCCTTTTTCTTCTTTTGGAAATGTTGGTTCTCCATATATGGCAGTGTTGTCCCTCCTAGGATTAACCGTCTATTTTCCAGTTTGGTTATTTTCAACCCCCATGGTTCCAAATGTCGAAGCTGCTTCTCAACCAATTTCGCCTCCACTTGAATAGTGCCAACCTCATGTTGATCCTAAATTTGACCCCTCACCTTATTCTTCTGTTTCTTCATTCAGTCCTTCCTCTTTGCCTAGTGAAATTTTGAATTCTAGTAACCAGGAAGCTAAGAAGAAGAAGAAGAGGACGAAGAAGAAGAAGAAAAATAAGAAAGGGGGAAACCAGGAAAACATTTCTTCCAATGCAAATGATGTTGAAAAATATTCCATTCAGTCTCACAAAGTCAAATTCCCTTGCAATTTATGTAAGGGTGATCACCTTCTTAGAGATTGTCCTAGCATTCCTAGGGTGTTAGAAATGTGGTCATCGGCCTTTGGAGATCATGTTGGCGGCAATTATTTAGCTAGTGATAATAAGGCCCATGGGAAAAATGGGAAAGTAAAATTTCCTTGTAATATATGTGAAGGGAATCACCCCATTCACCTTTGTCCTTATATGGATGAAGCCTCTAAAGTCTTGGATAACCTTACGACTTCTCAGCCGCGACTTCTGATTGGTTACTGGAATATTTTCCCTGATCCTTTGCTAATTAATCAAGTGTTTGATTAAAAATCATCTATGGTCAATCCCACTCTCTCTGAAAGTGAATCATGTGAGTCTGTTCCCGGCCAACCATTGGTTGAGAAAATAGTTGACCTGATTCCACCCTCGTTGGATCGTGTTTTTCCCGCCGAGAGTGAACCTCATACCACTCTGTTTATTTTTGTTTCTTCAGATTCCCATGAATTAGAGGGTAATCCTCTCATTCCCCCAATACATGAGGGTGATCCTCCCGTTCTTGTAACACAAGGGGGTAGTTCTCTCGTTCCCATGACACCCCGTCCAAGTAGTTTGGTTGCTTCCTTTGATTGGAGTTGACTGACAGGATACCGTCTTCCTTCTTACGCGCGCTTTGAGTTCATGATACAGGCCTATAATGTGGCCATAACTAGCACCATAATAGATGAAGGTGCATTTGTTAGTATTATGTCCTAAATTGCTTGGAAAAATTTCGGTTCTCCGCAGCTTGTGCCTGTTACCCAGAATATTTCAGTGTTTAACAGAGGAACCAATCAATCGTTAGGGATACTTCCTAAGTTGCCTATTACTTTGGGAGGAAAGAATGTCTATATAGACGTGATGGTTGTCCAAGGCCCTTTGGAATTTAACTTACTCCTTGGGCGTGACTATACTTATGTCATGGGAGCTCTTATATATTCTCTCTTTCATGTGATATGTTTCCCACATGAAGGAAGGATTGTGACCATTGATTAACTATCGTTATTTGGTCCTAATATAGCTCCCAATCAACCATCACCTCTTAATGGTTCTTACATACCAGTGGTATCTTCCTCGCCACAAGTTAATTATGTGGCCACATGTTCCATGTATACATCTACTAATGATCTAGTCAGTGATATAGTGCATCATGTGCTGGGGGCATTGGACCCTAATTTCCAGAGTGTTGTTCACTCATCTGAGGAGCACCTCTTGGAAGCCATGACTTATTATGGGCCATGATCAGGTCTGTCGGAGCAAAGTTCCTTTTCCTGTTCGAGCTCCTTAACAAATGAAACAAGCTCTTCGGAGCATAGTTCCTTTTCTCGTGTCAAGCTCTTTAAAAAATGAAACAAAGTGTCATGAGGATAGTTCTTTTACTATGTCAAATTTGTTAAAAAATGAAATAGGTCCCCATGAGCATAGTTATTTTACTGTGTCAACCTCGTTAAAAAATGAAACAAATCCCCTTTCAATTCGAGTCTTTGATTAGATCTCGTAAATTCCCAGTCGAGTCTTTCACTTGATCTCGTAAATGAACCTTCATTCCATCCACCTGTTAGTAACCAATAGTCTACTTAGATGAATGATATGGAGCTTAGGGGGCATGTACCTCGAATTGATTCATTATGCTAGAGGCATGCAAACTTATTCCAATCATATTTTGTCTTCGTTTCAAGATTGTGCAAAAATGAAACCAATTCCAAGCACAGTTTCCCATGTTTCAAGCTTGTGTAAAAATGAAACCATCCCTATACGCCTCTCGTGATGGCCATTTTGTCAGCTTGTTTCTGCCAGATGAGCCTTGGTTTTCTCATTCCTTTGTAACCATCTGCCTGGTCAATCATACGCTTTCACTTGGTTGTTTTACCCTTTCCTGAGGAACATGTGCAATGAGTGGTCTTATTAGCCAAAATATTGAACTTTACGTGTTTTGAGAAGTTCCATCATCATCAGAACCAATTTCTACCTTCTATGCCACTCGTTCCTATAGGAGGAGTCAACTTTAAAGTCTTTTCTGACTCTTGAAAAATGAAAATATTGTCGAGTACTTGTCATTTAGAACTCGTTAAAGTAAATGAATTGACTTGGTCTCAGTATACGTTTACCCCTTTTTCGGGCTGAGATTAACTATTTATGAAAAAGGAATACCTTGATCGAACATGGTCAAGAGGTTCTCTCAAATATTGTTTTCTACCTTTTCGGATTCGAAAGATGATTTACAAAAAGGGACATGGTGAAGTTTTCTTTTCCATTTCTTTTTCAAACTCCTAAACATAAAAAGACACCGAGTTACACTTCTGTCAAAATCGTTAGAATTAACAACGAAAGTCTTTTCACGAGGACGAGGCCGAGTTCCTCCTTCCTAAGGCTCGTTAAAATTACTAGGATGGATTAATTCGAAGAATGAACTTATATGATCAACATATGCTATCCTCTTCATGCTGGCTATAAAAAATAAAGAGGTACTCGTTAGCAATAATGGGGGAAAATTAAAAGTAAACATCCTATGTGTATTTCGGGCAGCTTGTAGCTCTTGAACATGACACTTGTCTGCAGTTCGTGTCAGGTTTGGGATATCCTTCATCCGTCATTTTGCCTCCATAGGTTTGGTAAATCCATTTTCCTCCTATTTGATCTTCATTTTTGTCATCATGACCTCTGATCCCATTTGAGTAAAATGTTGCCACACTCCGGAGTTGTGTCACCGATATGTTCAAGAGAAGTCCTTACATCCTCTACTTGTCTGAACTTCTCTGCTACAATCCCGAATCAGTCCTATCATCTTGAGATATATGTTGTTTCGTGTCAATGATGTGGGAATCATCATGGCCCTCCTTCAATGAATCACTTCCTGTCGACCTCAACTCATTATCCGGGAAGATGATTTAGAAAATCCTTTCAGGTACCTTGGAGCTTGCATGCCTCAATGGAAATTTCTTCGTGTTCAACGAAAGGTTCACATCACTGTCCTTCGATCGAATATTTCTGCAACACATTTATTCAAACTTGTGGTTTGTACTGTTATAACTTGAGGGCCATTGTCATTATTGGTGGTTTTTCTCGTGTCTGTTAATGATTTTCATCATTGACTGGTAATTAGGTGGTTTCTACCATGTTCGACATCAAATCATCTATTCACATGGCTAGATTAGTACGTTGGGTAGATTGAGATTGTGACGAAGACCCTGAATCACATTTTTCATTATCCAGGTTGCGTGGATTTATTGAGTATTTATGATTTTACATATGATCATGTCTATAAGGATGACTGCGACCATACTGTGGATCCATTCCCATGATCTCCTTTAGACGGATGGTTGCGACCATGTTGTGGGTTCATGTGTTATTTGATGCATTTTCAAAGATATGTTATTAGGCATATTCATATTAGAGATGTGATATATTGTATTGTTTTTGATTTGGAAGGTTTCCTAGCACTATTCTGATTTCTTTGCCTTGGCTTGTAAAGCATTTCACCCATCAGTCCCCGTTCTACCTTCATGCTTTAGGGCGCATCTGTTACACAGTAATTTGTCACCCTACTCACTTCCCATCCCTGATTCTGAAGTGCCCTGTGACAATATTAAGTCCCTATATTAATAGTGTAGTCCCTTATTATGTTATTTTAGCCCCCCTTATTGTTATTGTTGTACCCTTGTAACCCCCATATTGTTATTATTGTGCCCTTACATTATTATTGTTTGGTCGGCTAGGATTACATTGTGGCCCCATGGATTCCTATATATATAAAGGAGGTTTTGTCATTTGTATCATCCAATAATTGTTCATTTATGTAATGTAAAGGAGGTTTCCCCCTTGAAGTGGCTTATTTCTAAGGCGTTTATCTCTCTGTTGTTCTATTTTTGGAGCTAGTTACATTTGGTATCAAAGCTTTGGATTCTAGGGTTTCGCTGCGCCAAACAGGTCATTGTGGAATTTTCGCTATAAATTGTTTTCTACAAAGGTTCAAAAGCTGAAATTTTTAGAAGGCGAAGCCAAAATCCTAAGGAACATCTTCATAAAATTTCAGAGCTTGGTTCACAATATCTTTGGAGATATGATCTGTGGAAGTTAGGTCTTTTTCAGGCTACCGAATTTCATCTCAAAGAGGTGATCGTGGGAAAATATTCATAACTCTCTCTCTGAGCATCAAATTGGAATTCTATAAAATGTGACTAGAAGTACACGGACTATAGTTTCCTATCTATAAATTTCAAAGCCAAAGGAGCAAACAGTGACACGTGGCAAGTCGTAAAAGTTCGCTCTACTAAACCAGTCCATAATTAGGTCATTGTGGGATATTGGACATAACTTTGCCTTGAATAATCCAAATCAATTCAGACCTGTGGCATTTGAAAGAAGCTTTTGAGGACTACTACAGAGCTAAATTTTAAATATTGAGGATCTGCAAGTATAGATATAAGTCAATTTCAATATCGAGCTCCTCAAAAGAAAGAAAAAGGTGTGTATTTGGTTTTTAAAATTGCATAACGTTTGTTTGAAAAAGTAGTTTGAAGTGATTCCAAGGGAATATTTTAGAATTTTTATCAGTATTGGGTTCTATAATTCCTCCAAAAAATAATTCCATACCCATTAAGCCCTCAAAAATCTATACTATGACGCATGAAGAGGAAGAATTGCAGTATGAGATATCAAAATTACGGTACCAAGTCCAACAAATTTCAATCTTACGAAGAGCAACCGAAGATGACATAGATGATTTAAAAGCAGAAATGGAGGCTAAGTTGGATGGTTTGAAGGATCAAATAATAGCTAATATGGATGATAAATTAGTGGAAGATCACATCGAGCATCAACAACAAGTTCTCCAACTCTCAAAGGATAACCTAACTTTGGTGCAGAATCTAATGAAACAACAAGAAGATCAAAATCACATCGAAAGAAGTTCTGAAGCAGTCACAAAAACAAGAACTCGACAAGTACGATCAATTTTAGCGTATCTCAGCAAGTGGAAGAACCTTCATGTAGAATATTCCACATGGGAGGATGAGAATTTTATATAGAAGTATCAAGAAATAATCAAGTGTTGAGGACAACACTTGTTTTAAGGAGAGGGGCATGTTAAGTCCCTATATTAATAGTGTAGTCCCTTATTATGTCATTTTAGCCCCCCTTATTGATATTGTTGTATCCTTGTAACCCCCATATTGCTATTATTGTGCCCTTACATTATTATTGTTTGGTCGGCTAGGATTACATTGTGGCCCCATGGAATCCTATATATAGAAATGAGGTTATGTCATTTGTATCATCCAAGAATTGTTCATTTATGTAATGTAAAGGAGGTTGCCCCCTCAAAGTGGCTTATTTATAAGGCGTTTATCTATCTGTTCTTCTATTTTTGGAGCTGGTTTCACAACAGACGGGTCTTGTGCAGTATATCCACCTAGGAAAAATACACAAAGATATCCCCTAAAGAATCAAAGAAAGTTGCCTTGAAATATCACTGGAGAAACTTGGTAAAAAAGCTAAATTTATGGGTCATCATGCTTCTCTAGTGGCCTGCCCATGCTGATGGCAAGTTGATTATTCTGGCCTAGCAGTGTCAACGCCCTTTTTTCTAGGAAAACTGCGCTGATCTCGTTCTCGCAGTGTTTCCTCAAAATGGAGGAGAAGCTTCGACCTCTAGTTGCTCCAAGGCGGCGAGTTGGTTGTTATTCGATGGTGATAGGGTCAAGCTCTCTAATTTTAGAGCTTTGATCTTACAAATGGGAGTTTATCCCTTAGAAAGTGGACCTTCCTCCTCCTTTCATGGGCTACAAACCTCTTCTCCCTTCCTATAAATTAATCCCCATCCTTCCACTATTGGTTGGTCATTGTTGGGATGGTAAGATCATTCATTCCCTTTACACTCCTGTATTGTGATAACACCTAAGCTATTCGAGAGAAGAAATGATTTAGAGCTCCGGTGAAGGACTCGAACATCACCAAAGGGAGGCCTCTGACATTAAGGCTTGGGTTGTAAGCTCTCTCTTCTATATTCATTAATAAAAGATATGATGTTTGCTTTCTATATTTGTCTAATCATTTGCACAAATAGTCTAATGTTCCTTGATCCGTTAGATAGCTGATGTTCATGAATATTATGTATTGGATTACGTTTTTTGTTGCCTCTTGATCTCCTGTAGGTAATCATACACCACTAGTAGCGAGGAACGGGCTTGAGGGATCGTGGATCAAGGCCACCATCAAAGTTTTCAAGTATAGTATCAGGAAAAGGTAATCATATCTCCTTTCTTGTCTCATTTTCAATATTAGCTAAGGAAGCTTGCATTAGAAAGTCTCACAAGTTGCTAGACCCACTCTAGGGCTAAAGAGATCGCCTCTGTCCGCAGAGGGGATTTATTTTCACAACAAGGATGATTTGGAAAATGTCAAAGAAAAAATAATTGATGAAGATATCGTGAGAATGGCCTTGAATGAGTTCTCAAAGTAGTGGGATGTATTCATTCAGATGACCAATTGACAAGATACACTACTAAGTTGGGATCATTTATGTAGAAATTCTCTTTAGAGGAGCTTAAACTGAGTCTTTTCAGTGGCAGAAGTAGTAGTAAAACCTAGAAACATGAGGATGATGAGAACATAGCCCTAATAGGAAAGGGAAAATACAAGAAGGGATATAGAAAAGAGTCAAAGGGAGAGAAGAATAAATGTGTTGCATGTGCCTGGTTTAGGAATGAATCTAATTTCAATTTCAGCTCTTTAGGATAAGAGATATGATGTCTAATTTCAAGGTTCAAAGGTGTACATAAAGCACTGGGATTAGAAGTCAGTGAAACATATTGGGGTGAGAATAAATAAGTTTTACATGTTATAGTTCGATACTGTAAAGGAACAAGTGAGCAACCGCAGTAACAAATACATGAGAGAATGATGACATATGAGGATGGGACATATCCAACATGGAGCACTCAAATTACTTAGGGATACAATGACATGAGTTCTAAAAATAATCACATAACATGATGATGTGTGCAGGGCGTGTATGCTTGGAAATTTTGTGGAAGAAACATTTCAAAGGAGTGACAGTGGAGCCAAGGGTGTATTAGACTTGATACGTTATGATATATGTGTCTCATTATCTATGAAATATCTCGAGTTTTATGAGTATTTCATGACCTTCATTGATGAATACTCCAGGAAGACTTGGATATACTTATTGAAAATAAGGGAAGAAGTCTTCAGTCATTTCCTAGAGTTTAAGGCTCTTGTGGAAAACTTGACTAGGAGGAAGAAAAAGGCTATTCAGACAAATAATGGAGGCAAGTACATTGAGAAGTCCTTCAAGTAATTCTGTGTGAAGGACAACATCAAGAGAGAGTGGTAAACTCCATCAGTAGAATGAGGTTGCAGAAAGGAAATATAGGATGATAGTTGGAGCAGTGAGGGCAATGCTATATGACCAGGACATGCATAGATTTCTCTAGGCATATGAATGTAGTACAATAGTATACATTCAGAATAGGGTACCTGACAAGGTGTTAGGGAATATGAGACCCAAGGATGCATTTACAAGAAAAATGCCAGAAGTAGGACACTTCAGGATTTTTGGCAGTGTATCTTATGTCACATTCCAGATGATAAGCGCACCAAGTTAGATTCGACTAAAAATAAGGAATATTTATTTGGATACAATGAAATGTCCAAGGCATACAAGATCTACATTTAAAGTAGCAAGAATATTATTGTGACATGAGATGTGAATTTATAGGAGGATAAAGCCTTTAGAAGATCTTGCGAGTTGTTAACAATTAATCAAAATCAAGCCAACATAAGCTCCAAGGGATGAATAGGGATCTTAGGCTTAGGGCACTAGTAAGTACAATGAATAGTATAGGCATAGGTATAGGTGTAGAGGAGTGTTCACAGTATATTGAGCAACAAAAATAGGTAGAGGAGCATGAAGCTCAACCCACAACCAGGGGAATAAGGAATGAAGAGACACTTTAGACATTGAGAGATGCGCAAGAGCTTATGGGAGATCCTAGATCAAGCAACATGGATAAGAGACCGCTAGAAAGGTATTCAGGTTATAAGGCATTGATGAGCGAGCTCATTGATAGTGTGCCTTCCAGTTATCAGGAGGTTTCATAGCATCAGGTGTGGTAGGATGTGATGGTGGAGGAGTACAACTCCATCATACTAAATGATGTGTGGGAGGTTGTACCTATACCATTAGATTGGGCAGTGGTTGGTTCCTATTGGATCTACAATATCAAACATGTTGTAGATGGAAGTTTGGACAAGTACAAGGCTAGATTCATGGCCAAGGGTTTTTCTCATAAGGAGGGCATATAATATAAGGAAAATTTCACTCGAGTGGCCAGATACACTTCCATCAAGTCTATGATCTCTCAAGAAACACATATGGGATGGGGGATTCATCATTTGTATGCCAATATGAATTTTATGGATGAATTAATGGAATAATAGGTTTACATTGAACAACCAAAGAGATTTTAGACACATGGGAGGGATGCCCATGTATGCAGTTTTAAGAGGGCACTATACAGACTCAAGCAAGCTCCCAAAGCATGGTATGGCCAGATTGACAATTTCTTGCAGTAGATGGGCTTCATGAAGAGTGAGGCAGATTCAAACATCTATTATTTGATGGTAGGAGGTGATCTTATCATTCTCATGTTATATGTGTATGATCTATTTTGATAGGGTCACCGGGGCTCATAGAGGACTACAAGAGGGACTTGGCAGAAAAGTTCGAGATGAAGGATTTTTTAGAAATACTAAGAGGGGGGGGGGGGGTGAATCATTATTTCATGCCAGATAAAATTTGACTTTGTTATGCCTTTTATTTTCAAGTCTATCGAAACCATCATTTTATTAACATTATACTATGATGTAGATTTAGGCATATACAATACATCATTGTAGGTTAACCCTGTACAAAAATTATCTCGAAACGAATCTTAAAAGCAGAAAATAAACAATAGCGAGAGCATAAAGCATAAAACAGATATACACAGAGATTTTCCCCTCGATCCCAAATCGAGATGACCAACTTGATTTTTCATTATATTCCTTTTAGTGTTACAACACACATATATATACATGCCGAAGCATACATAAACCCCAATCCATTAACCTTGGATTAGAACATAACCATAGTTCCCTTGACTAGATCTACAAAATACCAAGGGCCAAAAAACATCATGCCCCAAAACCATGTGCAAACCCATGCAAAAAACCATGGGCGGGTCTGTCCATCGAAAAATAAGGACCAATTTATTTTTCCCGGGGCAGCAGGGGGGACTGCCGCCCCCCCTATGACCTCACTGCTGCGCCCAGCGCAACATACAAGGGTGGCTATCACCCCCCTGTCACCCCTCCGCATGTGACTAGTCGTGGAAAGAATATAACACAAACCCAACAATCATGAGCAACATTCAACATAAGAGAATGTAAACCATAAGAACACATCCTCACATTAACACATAGGGACACCTGATTTTTAGGTGGAAAACATAACTGAGAAAAACCACCACTATTGTTGTTTACTTTGTCTTCAATTATTATTAAAGAAAATTCTTTACAGCTTGCATTGGTGCAGGATTTTTCCAATGTGTAGGCTCCTACTTGCTGAAGGCTCTGACCTTCACCAAATTTTTCGGCTGCTACTAGAAGGAAGAAACTGCTCCTTCTAACCTCTTGTAATCCAAAGTTCACAATATTTCAGACTGGGATCAATTTTAGCATCATTCATCTAGTTAGGACATGTTTCAAAATGTTTCACCTCAGATCCACCCGAATTAACCACAAATCCCGCATGCCATGTTTCATCTAATTTTCAAACTGGACCCACATACATCAATCTTATCAACAAGTACCAAAACCATTCTACAATAAATCTCTGCACAATAAATAAATAACAAGATGTCAATAAAAATCAGTTGATGGAACAATACGTTATCAATCTCAATAACCTGTGCATCCCATAGCAAACCCTTATCCAACCCTCGTAGCCAATCAAGCCTCACTAGGCTAGTTTAACCATCAACATCAACCAATGATATTTTATGATAAGAAAATGGCCAGTGTATAACATACTGATCAAGAAATCCTTGAAAATAAACAACTGAAAACTCTCAATAATGCCAAAACCTAGCTCATTAATACTATAAATAACTTAAATACAATACCAAATTACCTCTCTTCAATAACCAATCTCATCCTTCAAGAAAATAAAACTCTAGCTCATGCCAAAATATCAATAATAGTCTCTTACTTATCCAATTCCAAACCATAATGGCATGACTCACAATGCATCTTAAAATGTCTTCTTATGTTCAATATATGCATCCACTAGCAATCCTTGGCAGTTCTGAATCTCAAAACTGCTCATACTTCAACTAAATCAACTCACTACAAAACAATTTGCCTCCAATAATATATCAACAATATATGACCATACAATTCCTTCTAGAACGATGTCAAACCCCATTGCCACATGTCTTATGCATCAACACAAAGACAAACATTAGCTCATAATAAACAAGTACACAACACATCATGCGTACAACAATCCTTTACATAACATGTATACATTTATGAAAACCAGTAGCTAATGAGGGATCAAGCAACCAAATCTATCCTGTAAAACTTGCACATTTTGCATCTTCATCATAGGCGCTTGCTATCATAAAATGTCAATAATGTCATAATGTTACTATGAATCAAAATTATATTCACTACAAGAAAACGACAACATTCTTTGTTTTAGCATCAAATTATAAATAGAAACATGATGCACGTGTCATGCAATAAGGTCATATGATATTCTATCCAAAATATTCAACACATGGATCTATGCCCTTGATGAGTAATACACTAATCTTTGTAGCAAGCAACTATAACCGAACACTATCGTACAACACCTCTAACCAAAATGTTTATCTACGACTGCATTGACATGTAATAAATGCCAAACCTATGTCACTACAATCCTTTTGATGTAAGATCATTAAAACATGAAATTAAATCAAGGAGAAAAAAAGTTTGTCAAATAAGCTTATGTTCATTGAAATCTACATTACACATATTCTATCCAAGTATGGACCAAGAAATGTTGTATGTGAGGGTTTGTGTACTCAACATATTCTAATGGAGACCCATATCAATTATTCAACCATATAATTAGAACACTATGTATAAAATTCAATTATTGGTCATGTTATCACTCTATAATTTCCCTAGGCTGAAGAGAGAAATTCAAAGGTAACCACAAACCACTTGTAAGCTAGAATCTAGCACTTCTAGCTTTAGTGAGGGATCTCTCTATATAAATATTTAGTCAATTAGATAACTGAGTGTTTTTTATTTTAGGCTACTTGTTAAGGACAAAGAGAAATGAATTTGTTTTAAAGATTTGTTGGTAGGAAAGAAGAAATATCCATTGGGCATGGAGTCATGTCAAGATGATAATGTTTCCAGTGATGAGATGAAGAGAAAGAGGATCTTCTACAGGGGTAAGGTAGGTAGTCCTTTTGGATTTTCATTCAAATTCGTTGTATGGATGTGATTATAAGATAAGTGGAAAATGACATACAAAGCATCAAATAATAGGATGAATTCTAAATGCCATTTAAGTGGAAAACATAGATGTTTAGCAAACTGAAGCAAAGCACCATTTAAAGTGAATTTTGAGTCAATATATTTGTTTGGCTAAACAAGAAGACAAATTTCAAAGAATTATTGATAACATAAGATAACTTACAAAACAAATAAAGAAAATCTCCAAAGCAACTAACACATGAATCCCTATAAAATTCGACCTTTGTCTTTCATTCACTAAAAATATGTCAAGAAAAAGTGAAGTACACAATGTCTCTTCTTTTGAACCTGACCAACCCTTTTCTTTATTAATTACATCATAAATAGACTATAAAAATTTGTTACTAGCTCTAGGGGTCTAATTCCTCACTAGGATTTTATGTTTCTACCTAATGCAATGAAAATAGAATCAATTTTTGAAAATTAAGGATTGTTTCACTAAATATTTTTCCAGCATATTACATTAAATTTTCAGTCCAAGAGTCTATGAGTCATTAGATGCCTCATAATATTTATCATTAGCATAAAAACAAATTTCATGAAGTTTTGACATGAAAAATTCGGTCAAAAGGCTGACTGTTTGAAAGCACAATGTTGGCGCTGCACAACCTCCTAGTTCATCCAAAATGCAACAAAGAAGCATAACAACTGATATTTTTTGAATATCTCCTAAAAAATAAGCCAGATTGAGTTGATTTTTTGACAAGTTAATATCATCATAACCCTTCTCCAAAAAAGGTTGAGCCAAATCCGAATCACAAATCTCAAGAAAATCCAAAAATGGTTGTAGATGTTGGTGCGTCGTTTCTCGAAAATAGTGAATCATTTTGACCTAAAATTAATTGAGTTTATTCATCTCACCCCCATGCATATATTGTAAAAATTTCATGGAAAATATGTATAGGGTTTAAGAGACATGGTGAAAATACAATGACAATGTGAAAGTGTGGTGCAGAAGCGAAATGCTTCGAGCTTATCAACTATCTCCGGCCATCATATGACATGATGAGGGTGCTAGGATGGCATGGAATGGTCCATACAATGTTTTAAACCCATGAGAAAACTTCTATGCCAAAAACAAACCTTTAAAACCCAAACCTTCTTCTTGCAGTAGAAGTGCAACGCAGTTGCGTACTGCACCTCCATCTTCATGACTTGACCAAACAATAATCTTCCAACTGAGAAAAATGATTTCAAGCTGATCCCAAAAATCCAGATTTCTCATAAAAAATTGATGCCTTAGTAAAAGCGTAGCAAAGAAGCATAGCGAATCCATGGTTGATGTAGCTCCGGTCATTCCCTGAGTTGCTTGATGACTTAAGCACATGTGAAAAGGCTTGGGCATCATTATATTCCTCCTTAGAAACTTTCTTTCATCACACAAAGATCCCAACTCTCTACATTTCATCTACAACAAAAACACAATGTTAGTGAGAAAGTGCAGTGCCACCCCTACCTCCTTTGCGCAACGAACTCCAATTACCATATAGAAAACTTCCGATGGAGAAATGAAAGGGATTTGAGGTACCTTTGAAGATTAATCATGCATTTAAACTCCCAAGGTGGTCGAATGCAATTTGATGGGCGATGATTACGATTTTGAACTTGAATCATGAATGCACAACGCTTTGTCAGAAGTGTAGCACTGTCCTCCTAACAATTGTACCAGAGTGATGTCATGACTGATTGTAATTTGAAACTATAACTAACTTAAGGGACCCTACAAATATGTGCCAATGATGATAAGACATGACAACATGACGTCACTCATGATTTTTTGGTGAAACACGACCCTAGACTCATTTAACTAGACCTCTTAGGATACTAATGACTATTTTCCTAACTCTTCACACACTCTGACATATTTACATTGAATAATGAAATTTTTATTCTAAACTAAGACCCATAGCTTGATCTTCTACAAGATCATAGCCAAACCTTTATTCATTTGTCATAATTTGAAAGACAAAACTTGTTTTTTAACTACTATGACTATAAGAAACTAACAGGTCATTAAAATTTTCAATTCCAACAATCTTCCCTTAAGACACCAATGCACACATTAGATATATGGATCTACCTATATACAACATTAATGCATTATGGTTTCAATATTGTAACAAGCATACAATATTTGTGCATATTTGCAAATAAAACAGTGGCATATGCTCTGCATACTTAACAAGTCAATAGATCATTCAATCCTTTGCAACTATCATTAAAAATCTTGTCGGTATAGCACATCGAATTATTAGTCTTTATTAAAGTCCTCTTAAGACACTCATCACATATCATAAAATTACTAGTGCGCAATTTTTGTTGTTGTTGTTGTTGTTGCAAGATATAGCAAGCAATTGTGTCATACAAAATATCTCTACCACCAGCATTGTTCAATGCCGAAAACTCTGTCACAAGAACAAGAAGACTGATCTACAATATATTAATGAGACCTCATTGCAATATAATATAGAGTTTTTCCTTGCGAGCTTAATCTCTGAGTCAATAATAAACCATTTTCCAAGTCCTAGTCTTCGTGTATCATAAATTTTGAAGGAAAAAAATTCCAAGAACTGATCTCTGTAATGGATTTTGAATTAATCTCAGTGCATCCAAATATAAATAGTACTAATAAGCCTAACATCCACAATAAGAGAAACCTCCAAAGGTTAAACTATGGTGCACAAGAAAAGAATCAAAGAGTGACCGTACACACTTGAATGAAGGCTAGTAAAAAAATAAAGTATTGATCTTTGAAAATACCAAGGTAAATCAATACTAAAAAATAGACTTATTTAGACATTCGACTTAGTGTGATTTCTTCAAAGAATAATGAATTGCAATAACATATGTGCATGCTTGCATCTTAGTGACATAGGATCAAATTCCATTAGTGATGTATGGTGAGATATAACAGAGTTTATTCAACCCCGATCTATGTAAGAGATGCTTATGAAACCATTAGGTTTGTATCCCTTCAAATTACTCAAAGCTTATTACACGCTGGTGCAAATACCTGTCCGAGAACACAACTTAAGTTTTGAACAATTGCACACAGAGATGATCAAGATCAATCCTCTTTTATAGCCTCTCTCCCTTATCATTACCATAAGAAAATCTATGGTATTCATTTGCTGGATCGTTGATTGTTTCAATTGCTCATTAAATCAACCTTGCACACACACAATCCATGGGGAAATCAGTTGTAAAATTTGATTGATTTTCCAAATCAACTTTTGATGGATTAATGATAAAATAATATTTAAATATAACGCCAATTCCGTGGAATGAGAGCATATACTTGTTGGGCCTCCAATTTGTCATAATTTTTCTGATGAAACCATCCATTTTCACATCATTCCATTCACCCATTGTTGACACTTCTGGACTGGTTTCTAGGGCCATGGATTTGTATTGGTCAAATTCCACCCAGCTCGCACGTGTGGACCTCCAGCAAAAGATCAAGTAAAAAACACAACATTTTTAACCATTCAACTTAAAACACATTTTCTAAGCAAATGAAAGTGAATTTTGGAAAATGAAAACATGGGTTTTGTTCAGAATGAGCCCAATTAGGTTTTTTTCAAATTCGTTACCATTTGAGATATTTTCTAAGTTCTTTAGAGCCTTATTTTGCAGATTAGATGGATAAACAATTTTTTCAATTTTTCATTTAATGTAGGGTCAACAAAAAGGCCTGAACGAGCTGTTATTTAGAAAATTTGTGGCATAGAGATAAGTTTGATCATATTTGGGCTGATGTTTGATAAAAAAAATCCATGAAATTTTAATTGATTTGATCTCATGACCAAAACTCAAGCAAGAAAATTCCGAATTTGTTAATTGTCTCAAAATTCTATAAATTGCAGTCTCTTTGATGAGAGGAGAGACCAAAGATGCCAAGGATGATCTTAATTTGTAAATGTTGCTTCTTATTGAAGAGAATAACTCTATTTTTTTCATTGAATACAATTTTTTATATGGCGCAGCTTTGAATGAAAATGGTTATTTAGATCTCTTCTTTTTATTTGAGTTTTCAACACCTTGTAGTCCTCAAGAGGGCTCCCTAGAGATATCTGAGAATAATATAGATGTTTTCCATTTTTTTCATATTCTCATGAATGGTTTGTTTTACATAGATTAACTTTTTATGCTTATCATAGATTAAAAACTCATGATTTCCATAGATTAAATGTTTATGCTTTCTTAGATTAAAATGTTCATAATTCCATATATTAAAGTTTGTAAGTTTTAGAACAAAATTTCCAAGCTTTCATAGGGTAAAATCTCAAAAAAATTAGTACTTTCATAGTCTATATTAAATAATCTAATTTCCTATTGAATTTTCCAGTTCATTTAAGTTATGAATAAATATTGAAAGCTAATCTCCTAGGACATACATTGTAGTGTACTTCGCAAGCTCACGTACCCAAATTGACATATAAATGAAAGTAATTTAACAGTAAGTTAAATTAGCCAACATTTTGACGTCATTTCCGGGGAAGTAGACATAGGTGTTAGCTTTCAATTGCATCTCATTCTTAGTTGCATACGACTAATTTCATTTTAGTACATCCTACCATCCCTACTAAATCACGTGGTGCAGTAAGAGCCACATCATCTTCCACATTGTGAATTCTTATTTTTGCAGGTAGAAGAAGAGGAGAAAAAAAAATAGGTTGAATAAATGGATGGATATGATGACAATGAGGAGATCCTTTTGGATTTCCCATTCAATAAACTGATTTCAATGGTCATATGAAGAGCATCCCTCCATATGAACTTCCCAACTTCAAAGGTATGAGATCAAAAGACCCGGGAACTTTTCTTTTTGAATTTGAAATAAATTGTAGATCTTATGGCTACTCATTACACATTCACCTCTACCACAACATCAAATTCACCCTCACTTGACCTCAATTCAGCCTTTCCCATTACCATCCACACAAGCATCCCAAAGATCCATTCCCATTCCACTATCTGCACAACCATTTCAGATCCACAACAATAAAATACCTCAATCTACTTACATTGAAGAACAATAACCAAAATAAGAAGATTCAAATAAGGTCCAAGAATCATGGATTCCCGTTGAAGAAGGGAATTTCTTGGAACTTGATATTGAAAAGTTTCATGCATTCCAATCACCAAATTCTATGAATGGGGATCACATATCTGAAGACTTGCATGGCATGACATCAGGAAGCCAAGGAAGACAAGATTACATTAAATCTTGGTTCAAGACAGTCATTGGATCCCAATACTCAATTCTTCAGTATTTTCTGACATCATCTCAATCAAGGAAGTCGTTCTCTCATATATTGGTACATATCAAAGACTATATTTCAAACCTGCATATGAGTTTATCTATCATCTTGTTACACAAATGGTTCCATTGGAAGTATTCACATACTTGAATGAAATTTCCTTTTCAAGTATAGTAGGACATATACAAAAAAATAAAAAAATAAAATAAAGAGAAAAATAAGTCCTATTGTGAAAACTAGCTTGCTGGTGCAATTGGACATGAGCTTTGCTTGAAAACCAAACAACTGGAGAACAAAGTTCACAATAAGATATGCAATTTTATGATGGTTTCAATATTTTATTATGGTTCTTCAAATCATTTTTGGTTCTATGCTCGAGTTGGATGATGTGGGATTCCTTAAGGCCCACCTTCTAACGGATCTTGTCCCATTTCCCTCAACACCTTATCTGGGATCAATATCAAATATTATTTGGAGTGCCTTGTAACTTGCATACATCAATAGAAAGCCTTCTCGTTGACAATAATGGGAATACAAAAATGTCTCTTGATTTTCAGATCTTGCAGGTAACTCAACTTCAACACATTCATTTGTCCCTATCAAGATGCACTGAGGTACTTCGACACTCATTTACATTATCGGTGATTTGTATCGCATTGGTTAATGATTTTCATCATTGATCGGTAATCTAATGATTTCCTCCCATGCTCGACATCAACACATTCATTCACATGGTAAGAATTTACCATGAATTTTGGTTTTGATGAAGACTATATGGTTTTATAGAATCAACAACAACTTGCAACATTATATTTTATTGGTTTCTTGTAGCAACATGTTCATCTTGTTTTCATTCAACAACAACATGATGACACCACTACAAATCTTTTTCATTCATTTCATTTTCAAGCAAAACAATTAAATTGAGCCTATTTCAGTCAATATGCATTACCTTTCATGGTTTCTACTTCTACATGCAATACACAGTCCAAATCAACAGTTCAAACTCAGAGAAAACAACATTCTGCAAAAATTGACATTTTCTACAACAACTACGGAAAGTTGCAGTTTCTGCAACTATTGTTGTAACAACCTATTTTTGGCTATAACAGCTTGTTCCAAAGGTAGTTTTGGCACAATTATTGCAAGAGATCGGAGTAGAAATAAAAAATTCTGAGCTACTGGGTTTTCTCAGAATATGGTAAATTGAGTAAAGTGCTTACATAATCTTAAAACAGATCAATTTTGAAGGGCATTTCAAGTGGGGTTTTAAGGCAGATTTTCAATTTTTACCACTGTGCACAAATTAGGATAGAATTTGGTATTTTTTCACAAAAACTCCTTTTCGTCATCAAAAGTGGATTTTGAAGGTATGTAGTGGTAGAAAAAGTAAAAATATATGGTTTCCTTTTTGAAGCACTCAATTTGGCCTTAAAATGAGATCGTTGCATATGTTTTTGTTGCAACGTTGGGCAACGTGAAGGGTGAAACATGGCAGAAATTGATTTGATCATAACTTGCAAACGTGCATCCGTTGGTCATGAAAATTTTATGGTAAATGCATTGAAGTAGGGTAAATAAATATTCAAAATTTCAGGAAATTCGAGCATGTATTTTTCAAGAAATTGGATGCTTTCGCCTACAACAATTTGTCATTTTTCTAGAGATATGTGCACCCATTGTGCGAGATATTTTGTGGTAAGATGCATAATATTAATAGTAACAACCTCATAAAATTTTAGGATAATCTAATTTACCATTTGAGAGAAATTGAAAAACAAGTCCTCTACATGAAAAAGATACATTTTGTGGAGCAAGGTCAAAGTGGTGGTCAACACATCATGGAGCAGAGTACCTGAGCCAAATCAACATCAAATCAACCATCAGATTGTGTTCTCTTCTCCAATTCCAAAAGGTAAACTTGAGGTAAAACTAGCCTTAAACTTTATAATCTGTTAAAAATTCTAGAAATTTTGATGAAAAGCTATTGTAAACAAGTAGTTCCAATTTATCTCCCATTATGTTTTGTCATACCCTTTAACAACCAATCCCACAAGCTATGATCGATTCTTTATCAGCAAAGTCCTGCCACCCATGCAATCATCTCATTTTTTTCCATGGTCATAATGTTGTTTTTCTATGCTTTCACCACTCTCTTATTTAAACTTTCTCTTCTTGTTAATCCATGCTTTCCTTAATGGTCCATCAACATGATGTTCTTGAGAAAAATAATTATTTTAAAAATAGAAAAACTTGACTTCATGGTACATGTTTGTAGAAAATGATAAAAAGTTAAATGCTGCACTTAAATGATGTGTCATATTGCTCATCTTTAGATTTTTATGGAAGCCAAGAAATGATGAGTACAAAGCCACAAGAAGAAGAAGATTGCAACAAGACTTTGTTCACACACCCTTGAAATCACTTGGAAGCATAATTTAGGCTTTCATAAACTGTATAACCCTCACCAAAAACTCTTATTTTGTGTTATGTGCAACTCATCTTGTCAAAGCTTCACATTGAGAAGTCTTCTTCATTCATTAGTTTGTGAGTTCTTGAAGAAACCATTTGATAACATTGTTGAAATATGATTGGTTGCTATGCATGGATGATAAGAAGACAATCATTATGGCCTGTAATCTATGATCCTTTCCAACCATACTAATGGGATGAACTTCACAAGGATGGAAAACACATTCTATAGATGGAGTGCAAGTCTTAATGTGTTCTTCACAATATGGTATTCTACCAAGGCTTGAACAACTTGAGCACAATTAATTAGTGACAAGAAACTTGTAAGTTGTTTCCAAGTTATTGAAAGAGTTATATTTGCAAAGTCTTAAATAGTGACAAGTACTTCGATATGCTACTATGTGGGCATCCTTTCTTTTCACACAAGTTGCATATAATAAATAATGAAGGGTTGTTTTTATTAAGAAAAGAAAAAATCAACATGTATCACTTCTACCTCTATAACATCCATGAGCAGCGTAGTATGTGAAGACTTCAAGTTGTTTGAATTTCAAAGGAGGATGGGCAACTCTTCTTTCTTACTCTAATGAAACAAAAAAAAGAGAGTGTAGAAACAAAGTTATGCTACTAGATTAGTAATCTTGAAAATAGAGAAAGAAAAGTGCATCTTGTTGAGATGGAGGGTCAACATTGATCTCTTGGAGCTTTGGTCAAGGATTAATTTGAAATGATAGAATAAACGAACACACGGAACCGGTTGGATTATGAAACTTTTCAATTATTTTTTTGCACGAGGAAATGCAAAATATCTGGTGTGGAGGAATGTTGGGCCTCCAATTTGTCATAATTTTGTTGATGAAACCATCCATTTTCGCATCATTCCATTCACCCATTGTCATCATTTTTAACCATATTTCTTCACAAACGAACCAAATTCCCACATACATGTTTACATGGTTTATTATTATTATTTCCATTATTTTTAATGAATTAAGAAGAATTTTGCATAGTTTTACTAATGCCAGTTTAGCAAGTTTAAGTTTCTGCAGTTTCGTCAAGTTTCCATAGCTATCTCCATGGTTGAGGTAGTAGCACCACTCTAGAAGGAAGTCCAACACATGGACTTGGTTTCTAGAAACTAAAATATGGTTTTGTATTGGTTAAATTCCACCCAGATCACATGTGTGGATCTCCAGCAAAATATCAAGGGAAAAATGCAGCAGTTTTGACTTGTCAACTTCAAACGCGTTTTCTGAGCAAATGAAAGTGAATTTCGGAAAACGAAAACATTGGTTTTGTTCAAAACGGGCCCAATTGGATTGTTTTTGAGTATTTTTCTCAAATTCATTAACATGTGATATGTTTTCGAAGTTATTTTGAGCCTTATTTTGTAGATTACATGGCTAAACGTTTTTTTTCAATCTTTCATTTAATGCATAGTCAACAAAAAGGCATGGACATTAATTTCCTTTCCAAAAACTTAGTACTTTCATATTTTATATTAAAGAATCTAATTTCCTTTTGAAGTTTCCAATTTATTTTAGTTATGCATAAATATTGAAAGCTGATCTCCTAGCACATATAGAGTAGTGTACTTGGCAAGCTCGTGTACCCGGATTGAAATATAAATGCAAGTAATTTAACAATCAATTAAATTACCCAACAATACTACTGATAATTAATTCATTTACCTCCACGTATTTGATATCAAATCAACTCATGCATTCTAACCATAACCATTTATTAAAAGAGTGCTTGGGCCATATTTAATTTGTCATTTGATCTACAAATGCATGCTTTGTAAACAACTAAGACTAAAAATGATTTATGGCCAATGCATTCATCTATGGACCAAGTGATTAATTTTCTCAACAATTATGGACCATTTCCAACATTAGTGAATTATTGAAGTCTGGAATTCAGGTAGCACAATCATATAATACTTGGAGAATTTAAATTTTCTTGCCTAGATCTCTGCCACTTGTCTTCAAGCCTTCTTCAACAATTCTCCTAGACCTGTACAAGCCTCAACAAACTCTTCATCACTACTACAACATCGAACATCAAAGCATCAGAATTTGTTCAAGCTAGAATGTCAATCACCATGATCCAGGTTGACAAATGTAGATTGACATCAAGGCCAACATATCAAGCCATAATGCCAGCAATCTCCCCCTTTGGACTTGATTTCAACGTCCTGCAAATCAAAATCCAAGTCCTTCTCTCCCCCTTTGACATCAAGGGAAAAGGGAAATACTAGGACAAGAGCAATACTCTGCTTGGCGTGCTCTTGAACACAATGCTCATTTATCTTCTAATGTTTTCCCTACAAGTAAAACAAAGAAATTGATTACACAATATGCTACTTATGCGGACCATGCTCCCCCTAGGCATATGTTGGGACTACCAAAATTTTTCTTCTGTAACAAACCTACTAATGATATGCAATACAAGTACAAGGCTTCATGGAGAAAATACATGGTTGTAATAAGCATGTCGACCAATGACCCAATGATATACAATACAAGACATGACTTTGACCCCAAATAGCTTGTACATAGTAGAATTTGACAGTGCTTATAATACATTATGGGCCTCTTCATGACCAATGCACCAAAAATGAGATAATTATGATACATGGCTATTCAAACACACACACTTGTACCCTCCTCTATAAGATATGACAAATATGTGGCATCCATGAATTGTGACATGTTCTCTATGCAGTAATAACAATAGAGTACACACAATTAGTTTTAGCACCTCAACTATACAAAATAATCATAGTAGTGACATATGTGGAGCTCTTATTAACATATCAATGTAATATCAATGAAGACCTTTTGTAGCATCTCACAGGTATAGTGACGACAATATGTATATCCTCCATATCAATGAAAGAGTTAACCAACGATAAACAAAGCATCAAAGAAGAGAAATAAGAAAATTGATCCTTACAACAACAACAATATAGGATTTCACAATGAGGCACCATCGAAAACTCATGAGTTCATCATAAATCAACACCCTCTTATACACACTCCCAAGCAACATATAGGCATCAACTACAAATTCCTCCAATGAAATAATGTCAGATATAGCAAGTTCATCGAAGCAATATCTTTTCCCTTTCTACAAGCAAGGGACCATAATGCCAACAACGAATCACTAAATTACTAGAGCAATATGAGATGCTCCCACTGAACATGTCCCATATTCTTCTGAACACAATAACTTTAGAAGATGAAACATTAGTAGTATAAATAATCTACATCAAAAGAATAAGTATGATCTAGAAATACATGGGGTTATCATTGAGGTTGAACCAATGAAATAACACAAATGCATCACTCCCCCTGAGATCATGCACCTTTTTCAACAAACTGATCTTATGGACCTAATTTGTCATCTACTTCACATTCACTTCTGCAGTATTTTTATAAATATGCATCAAGTACAATAGACTGTAGTGGGGACTATCTTCCCCTACTCTGAATTTGAAGAGGAGATTGACCTCTTATGTTTTCCCAGATTTTTCTTTAGTACATGTACTTTGTCTGCATTTCTGATTATTTTTTCTATTACTTTTCTAGTGTCATCTTCTAAAATTTTGCATCCTACTGAGGTAAATATAACTATAAGCCCTTTATCAGTTATTTTACCCACACTCAAAATGTTATGCTTTATCCCTTCAACCAACAATACATTAGTTGCTTTTGTATTTGTTCACATCAAGATCATCTCTACCTTTTCCTAATACCTTTGTTGGTGCACTATTTCCAATAATACCTTCACCACCCTTGTTTTTGTTAAGGGAAGTAAATTTTCTCTTATTTCTAGGCATGTGATGAAAGCATCTATTTTCTATCTACCACTAATATTTTTATTCTAGTTTTCACAAATCAAGGCCACACTTCACTTGCTTCTCTTCCTTTCTCTTGATATGATGAATGCTGATGGATCTATCTTCTTTAGGTCTTTCAATATCCATATTCTTATCTAGTTGCTTGTCTTAGATAAGTTTTATTTGTTGTTTAAAATGTCTAAATGAATTCGTTGACTTAGTCCTCCATTCTTTTGCTACATGTCTAAATTTATTGCATGTATATAACACCTTATGTGACCAGATAAGGGGGTAAGATAATCATTGTACTTCTGCTCCATGTTTCTTTCATTTCTGTGTGCTCTGCAATTAATAACTTTATGACCAAATAAATTGGATGTAAAACAATACCATGTTAAGAAATTTGAGTACCCAGGAACCAATGATCTTCCTGTGGAGAGACTGTTTGCTTGAGGTATGAATAATCTACTTCTACAATCGGCTGCAATGTGTCCAAATTTGTGATAGATAAAATGTTTGATATCATTGATTAAGGGAGAGAATGTATTGTTGTTTCTATTTCTTCCATACTCATTGGGAGAAAATGATTTCCTTTGAAAATTTACTTTTCTTGGTTGTTGGTTTAGTTGCCTTATTAATTCTTTACCAATATTTTCAGAAATTTCTTTGTTGTCCGCAAAATTGCTTACACAAGCTTTTGAGTTGGATTCTCCCTTCATGGTTTCTTGAAAACCAAGGCTTGATTTGATGGAAGGATACCTTTGACTATTACGAAGGTTGTCCAATATCTTGGTACTGTCTCGAAATCTTAAATGTTTGTCCTTTTTTTCTAATTTACCTTTTAATTAGCTTACCTTGTTCTCTTTTTCTCTTATTTTCTCTTCCATTTGTGTTCTTAACTTGATAATTTCTTCTTTAAGACCATTTTATTGTTCTTCAAATACTTGAAGTAACTCCTCATTTTGTTTGTTTGAATTTTCTAGAACAAATTTTAGAGAGATTATCTCAACTTCAAGTCCTTCACATTATTGTTTCAATTACTGATGTAGTGTTTACTGATTCATCATGGCCCTTGTTTTCATATACTTTCAACTTAAACTTAATACTGTCAATCCTTCTCAAAGCATAAACACGTTTTATTCTAAGTTTAAATACTTCCTCTAACCTCTCTTCTTCTGAATCAATAACTCCATTTTATATGGTGAAGGTTGCTACATGACCACACTCATCTTCTGATAGGATACAATTTTCCTTTTTAGATTCATTTAATGTTTCAATAGGAAGATTACTTGTGGTTTTCTTGATGAATACAATTATTTCTTTACTATTTTTCCCTCTCCTTCATGGAAGGCATGCATATTATCCCATACCTCCTTTATGGTTTCATAGTGCATCATTTCCTTAAGTTCTGAATCAAGTAAGCTACAAAAGATTTCATTTAATGCTTTACCATTCTTCTTCATTTCTTGATGATCTGATGGGGGAGTTTCAGTATAAACATCACAAACTAAATGCCAAACATCATAGTCGGGGGATATTCATCCTTTATTTCCAATCCTGATAATTAAAATTATTGAGTATAAACATACCTTGATTATCTAACTTGACTTGTTCCATTACTAATTTTCCCTTATTGACAAATGCAGATGCTACAACTACATGAGATACATCACTAGCAATGCCATCGTTTTCCTATATTGACTTCTACCTTTGAGATGCCTTGTTCCTATGCTTCTTTGTCATGGTCCTGATCTACTCTCAAGCGGTTAAGCTTCTTTGGAGAGAACCCAGCTCTGATACCAATTGTTAGAAATATTGAGTGGGGGGTGAAACAATATATCATGCTAGATCAAATTTTACTTAGTTATGCCTTTTATTTTCAAAGCTATCTAAACCATCATTTTATTAACAGTACAATATGCATTAGATTTAGGAATATACAATAAATCATGAGCAACATTCAACATAAGAGCATGTAAACCATAATAACACATCATCACATCAACAAATAGGAACACCAAATTTTTAGGTGGAAAACCCAAGTGGGAAAAACCAACATTGTTGTTGTCTATTCTATCTTCAATTATTATTAAAGAAAATTCTTTACATCTTGAATCAGTGCATGCTTTTTCTAGTGCACAAGTTCCTACTAGTTGAAGGCTTGGACGTTCACTAAATTTCCCAACTTCTACTGGAAGGAAGAAACTACTCTCCCTAACCTCTTGTGATCCACATTTCACAATCTTTCGGATTGGGACCACTTTTAACAATCACTGATTTGGTTATGTCATGTTTCAAATTGTTTCACACTATATCAACTTGACTCAACCACAAATATTATAGGCCATGTTTCATCCAATTTTCAAATTGGTCGCACATACATCAATCTTCTTAAAAAGTACCAAAACCATTCTACAATAAATCTCTACTCAATAAATGAATAGAAATATGTCAAAACAAATTGGTTGATGGAACAACACATTATCAATCTCAATAACCTGTGCATCCAATAACAAACCCTGATCAAACTCTAGTAGCCAATCAAGACTCACTAGGCTAGTTTAAACATTAAAATCAGCCAACAATATTGAATGATAACCAAATGCCCAATGCTGAACATATTGATCAATACATCCTTGACAATCCATAGCCAAGAAATCTCAATAATGCCAAAACATAGCTCATCAATATTATCAATAACCTAAATACAAGACCAAACCTCTCTTCAGTAACCAATCTCATCCTTTAAGAACATCAAACCCTAGATCATGCCGAACTATCAACAACACTCTCTTACTTAGCCAATGCCAAAACCTAATGACATAACTCACAATGCATCATAGAATCTCTTCTTCTATTCAATATATGCAACCACTAGCAAACCTTGGCACTACTTAATTTGAAAATTGATCATACTTCAACTAAATCAACCCACTGCAAAATCAATTTTCTTCCAATAATATATCAACAACATATGACCATACAATGCCTTTTAAAACAATGTCAAACCCCATTTCCATACATTCTATGCATCAACAAAAAGTTAAACATCATCTCATAATCAACAAGTACACAACTCATCATTCCTACAACTATCCTTTATATAACATGTATACATTTATGACAACCAACAACTAATGAGGAATCAAGCAAGCAAATATATCCTGTAAATCTTGCAAATTCTAAATCTTCACCATAAGCACTTTCTATCATAAAATGTCAATATTGTCATAAAATTCCACTGAATCAAAACTGTGTTCACTTCAAGAAAACAATAAAATTATGTGTTCTAGCATCAAATGACTTATAGCAACATGATGCAAGAATCACAATAATGTCATATGATCTTATGTCCAAAATCTTCAACATATGGATCTCTTCCCCTGATGAGTAATACATTTACCTCTATAGCTAGCGACTATAAAATACAAAACTTCTAACCAAAATGTTAATCTAAGACTGCATTAACTGCTATCCTTTTGATACAAGATCATTAAAACATGAAATCCAATCAAGGGAAAAAAGAACCTTTTTCAAATAAGCTTATGCTCACTGAAATTTGCATCACACATATTCTTATGAAGTATGGACCAAGTAATGTTGTATGTGAAGCTCTACCCTATGTATTCAACCTCTTCTAATGGAGACCCATATCAATTAGTCAACCATAAAATGAGAATGAGAACCCTATGTAGAAAATTGAATTATTGGTCATTAAAATTTTCAATTCCAATAGCATCCTCTTAAGATACCAGTGCACACATTAGATCTAGATATCTATCTCTCTCCAACATTAATGCATTCTAGTTTCAATCTTTTAACAAGCATACAGTCTTTGTGCATCTTTGCAAAACAAATAGTGGCATCTGCTCTTCGTACTCAACAAGTCAATAAATCAACCAACCCCTTGTAACTATAATTCAAAATCTTGTCAGTATATCATATTGAGTTATTGGTCTTTATTAAGTCCTCTTAAGACAATCATCACATATCATAACATTACCAATGCGCATATTAAATAATTTTGCAAGATATATCAAGAAACTGTGTCACACAAAACATCTATGCAACAAGTGTTATTCAATGCCAAAAACTTTGTCACAAGAAAAAGAAGATTGATCTGCAAAATATTAATGAAACAACACCTCAATACACTACATAATTTTTCCCTGCGAGCTCAATCTCTGCAATAAGTCAATGATAAACCCATGTCCAAGTCCTAGTCTTTACGTATCATAACTTTTTAAGGACAAATATTCCAATAACTTATCTCTGCAATGGCTTTTGAATTATCTTAGTGCATCTAAATATAAGCAATTATTATGGGCCTAAAGAAAACCTATATCATAAGAGAAACCTCCAAAGGTTAAACTATGGTGCGCAAGAAAAGAATCAAAGAGTGATCGTACACACTTGATCCAGGCTAGTAGACAAATAAAGTATTGATCTTTGAAAATACCAAGTTAAATCGATACTAAAAAATAGACTCATTTAAAACTTAGAATTAGTGTGATTTCTTCAAAGAATAATGGATTGCAATAACACATGCACATGCTTGCACCCTGGTGACAATAGGATCAAATTCCATTACGGATGTGTGGTGGGCTCTAGCAAAGTTTATTCGACCCAAATCTATGTAAGAGATGCAAATACCTGTCCCAAAACACACGGATGATCAAGATAGATCCCGTTTTATAGTCTCTCTCCCTTATTGTTACCATACACAAATATATGGTATTCATTTGTTGAATTGTTAACTGCTTCAATTTCTCATTAAATCAACCTTGCGTGCAAAAAATCCATGGGTAAATCGGTTGTAAATTTTATTGATTTTCCAAATCAAATTTTGACGGATTAATGATAAATTAATGTTTAATTATAATGCCTACACCATGGACCATAACCATAAACTATCGATAGCCAATTCATTTACCTCCACGTATTTTAGATCAACTCAACACATGCGTTCTAACCATAACCATTTATTAAAAGAGTGCTTGGACCATATTTAATTTTCCATTCAATCAATGCATGCATACTTTGTAAACATCTAAGACTAAAAACAATGTGTGACCAACACATTACTATATCGAGCAAGTCATTAATTGTCTTAACAATTTTGGACCATTTCCAACATTTTTGAATTACCGGAGTATGGAATTTTGGTAGCACAGTGCTGTACCACTTGGAGAATTCAACTTTTCTTTCCTAGAGCTCTGCCACTTGTCTTCAAGCCTGATTCAACACTTCTCCTGGACCTATAGAAGCCTTAGAAACCTCTACATCACCACTACAATACCAAGCATTAAATTATCATGGTTTTTTTCAAGCGATAATGCCAATCACCATGATCCAGGTTGGAAAATGCAAGTTGACATCAAGGCCAACACATTAGACCATAATGCCAACATGATTTGGACCCGACGCATCATTTTGTATGTATGGAGGAATGGTAGATAGATGGGTAGCTCGTCCTTGGTCAAGGGAGATATGCTACGGAGACAAAAAAAAAATTAGGATGTTGGAATGTAGACCCATGTCTACTCCTGTGATTAACAATTGGAGGAAGATAGATGCATCTGATTAGGCAACAATGAACCCCACCTTGTATAAACAACTTGTTGGCTCTCTTATGTATTCGATTTACACAAGACCAAACACTTTCTTTGTATTCAACTCTCTTACTCAGTTAAAATTTAAGTCGAAGAGGGTGAATTGAATATTAGTGAAGCATGTGCTGCAATATCTACGAGGTGCATTCAAGTATGGGTTGAGGTTTACTTGAGGTGATGGTGTTAGGTTGATGAGGTATACAGATGTAGGCTTGGGAAGTAGTGTGGTGGATTAGAAAATCACTTCAAAGTGTTGATTTAGTATTGGATTAGGGGTTGTCTCTTAGTACAACGAGAAGTAGGAGTTAGCGGCATTGAGTTCCGCAGAAGCATAATACATGGCAACAAGCATGGTTACATGTGAAGATATATGGATTCATATGCTGCTAGTTTCATTATTTGGTCAGATAATGGAGTCAACCAATATCTACTGTTGATAATTTGTGTTGCATAAAGCTCTTTGAGAATCCAGTTTTTCATGATAGGTCGAAGCACATCAACATCATATACCACTTCATCAGGGATTGTGTATAAAATGGGTCAGTTTGACTACAATATGTTTCCACAGATTTATAGCTTGCATAGATTCTAGTGAAGGCATTGGGTAAAGAAAAGTTTGTTTTCTTCAAAAATAAGTCGGGACTTGTGGATAACAACTTCCTTGATAATAGAGAATGTTACTTTTTTAGCTCGGATAGGTATTATAGTGCCAAATGGTGTCTATGAGGCTACAAACATAGGTGGATTAATTATATCTAATACCAAAAAAATGTTTCTAAGTTAAATGTCTTAATTAGATTCAATTAACCAATTTTAATTATTTTCCTAAGTCTAACTTAGGGAAATGGGTTAATTAATTGGGATTTAATGAGACAAATCGAATTTGCCCTAATGAATTCTCGAAAAGTGATTTGAGGAAGTCAAATTGATCTTAGCCATTGATTGGAGTTAGATCGTGGTTGTTGATTCGTCATTGAGAGATTATAAGAGGAGATTGATGGGGCCTTTGGAGATCATTCAAACTATTCAAGTTGAAGTGATGCACAATGATATCGTGGGAGACACCAGGAGTAAGGGTTTAAACATGAGAAATTGAGGAGACATTTTTTGGAGCAATTTATTCACATTGATTCCAATTTTCTAAGATATAGAGGAGTGTCGAATTTTCTAGTGTGAGTTGTCGGAGATAGTTTCAATTTATAGTTGAAAAATCGATTTGTTGGGGCCAATGCAAGTGGGCTATTCATGTTGTTGGAGGAAAAAAATCTCATGAGATATATTTTCTGAAGTCAATGCAAATTTCTGGGAGGGCTAGTGCACATTTCTAAAGGCAAGTTTGAGTTTCCCAATAGAGGTTGATTTTATTTGCAGAGGAATATTTTTGATTTTCTAGTGTGATTTGATCAGTTGAAGTGAAGAGAAAATTCCTAGAGATTTTCCATTGTCAGGCAAGTAGTTTATGTAGATCCTCAATTTGCTGAAGAATAATATAAACCCTCACCCAAAGAACTGGTTTCCCCCAGATGGGGATTTTTCTAGGGGCTATTTTGTCCAAGAATATTAATGTCCAATTTTTATGTGTGTGTTTTTTCTTAATTCCTATGATTAATTTTTGGTGAAATTACATTTGTGTTTTTATTCAATATTTACCATAATTAATTTACATAAGATAAATAATCTCGGAAAAACAGATTAGTTGTGTGGTAAAAGAAATCACGAGGGAGAGAAAATGGTGGCCGACGGTAGAGATAGGGCTTTTTGGACCGGTCTCCATGATCACGCGACAACCACCTCTCATTGATGTGCAACAGATGGGAAGTGGGAACCTGATATCAAGGTTTTTGGCCTGAAGCATGAGAAGCATCCACACCTTGCATCTGCACCAGAATGGCTTAAAGATTGGCACTCAGGTATCGCAGACCCGGCTGAAGCTACCCCCCGTACCTCCATCGCCCTCTTTGGCCTTACACCATGGATAGCTCCAGCCATCCCATACACTCGCCTGGCTACTGCGCAAAAGGGTTGCTCCAAGATATGAGAACCTGTTCTTGGTGGAAGGGGAGTGAAACAGACGCTGGGTCACAAAAAAATGAAGACCAGTCCAAGTCTAGTGTTGGCGGATGCAAGGCATGGCAGGTACCATATACTCCCTCGGGGTACTATGCACGAACAGGGGCATATTGGAGGCACAACGCACAACACTCAGCACTTTAAGCCAGTTAGAGAAGCCCTGCCTCTCTCCAATGATCTCTATCAAGCTATGGAACATGGCACCCATCGAACTCTATCAATGCAGCCATAACATACCCCCATAGGAGCCTGCACAAGTGTCACAGAAAATGAGGTAATCTCTGTTCATTTTCAAATTTTCATAAAAGCCCCTATGGGGAACAATTTTTTAATATGGGTACAGGATACAAATAGGTTAACAAACCTGAAGCAAAATATTAAGACATCGTCAGGATACCCTTTCCATACACAATCCTTAATCTATAGTGGGAAATCCTTACAAAACTCCTGGTCAATCAAGGATTACCCCATATGTCCAGGATCCACCATTTATTTCAACCTGAGACTAAGAGGAGGCACAAAATAACATATCAGAACTCATGGAACCACAAGGGGAGCCAACACCTCCAAAACCGACATCTCAAAAGGTCCCTCATACGGGAACATTTTACAGGGGAAAAATAAAGTAGCAACACCAACCGAACTAGCTGAGAATACCCCCAAACCATATATATTGTGAAGCAAATAAATTGTGTGCCAAAACTGAACATAGATATTCCAGAGATCGACGAACATTGTTCCACATTTGAATCCCAAGAAATAATATGCAGATTTAATTGCTTCTATCCCAAACCAATGGAGCTCTTTCATTGGATTTTCACCAACTGTACCATGGAACGTGAAACCCATCTCTGTTCTACAGGGTTTTTCATACTCAAGTTTCCATCCTTGGAAGCCAGAGACATCATACTTAGGGTTGGATTGTCGTTCTGGGGATCCACCAGACACTTCATCACACCATGGTTTTTGGATTTTGTCGCAAACACTATGGAGGTAACCATAATTCCAGTCTGGGTCCGACTATACAACCTCCCACTTCATTTTTGGAATGAATGTGTTTTAGAAGTCATAGGGAACATCATCGATAGATACATAAAAACATACACCCAATGTTTGGAGGAGAGGATCTACACCTTCGCACGAATATATGTGGAAGTGGATCTCAACAAAGGGCTACCAGAGAGCATTCAACTGATTCATAAACAATGAAAATGGACACAACACCTAGATTATGAAAACACTGCATTCAGATGCAAAATATGCAGGAACACCAGTCACTTACAAAACACATGACCGGATGAAAAAAGAGATAACAGAAAAAAGAAGAAGACAGGGAAAGCAACCAAAGGATGGAAATTTCCTTCAGTTGGACCAGAACAGGAGATAAAAGAAGAAGAGGATGTCCCCATCCCAAATGAGAGTAACCATACAACAACCGATCCGGAGATACAAGAACAGGAGATGCAATATCTGTATGACTTTACCACCACGGTTCAGCTGGCAAAGGATCCTGGGGCACTGGACAGTGTGGGAAACAAAATAAAACACAACTCAGATACCTCATATTCATACAAGGACAATGGAGAAATCCCAGAAGAAAACTAGCCCACCCTTATTTCTGCCACGCCAACACAAGGTGCTTCGTGAAAGGTTGAAAAGAAGAAAGGGAGAAAATATTAATTTCTCCTTTTGTATTATAGGTTCTTATTTGTAATTTTATAGCCTGTCTTGATTGAAAATTACCAGCACATGCAACATGTAATTTTGTTTTCATTAATAAAATTATGACCTTTTTCCTTGGAAAAAAAGACAAATAATCTCATAAGATAGAAGAATAATCACCAGTGATTGCAATAGAATTTTCAAAGTGGAATTGAGAATTGAGTAAATTTAGAATATAAGGGAATTGATAAGGGGTTTGTTGGCTTCTTCCCCACAATTATGAAGTTAGAAACTAGTTCTGTAGCACTAGAGGTTCCATAGTAGGATTTGTTACAAAAAAATAAAGAGGAGATTCTTTCCCTTCAACTCGGTAATAATTAGATGGTATTCAATTTCATATCCTCTATGGAAATTCCGACTGAACACCATACTCTAGTATAGAGGATATTTGATAGAAATTGGAATATCTTCAATTCACTATAGGTCAACAACACGTGGAGCCTTCTTTAGCAAGCAGTTCAACAAACTCTCCTTGACAACTTGTCCCAAATCTAAATGAACTAGTGGTGGATATAGGAGTGGGATTAGCCTAATATGTTTTTTATTTTATTTTATATGATTTTTAATTAGTATGCAATTTAAAGTTTGTAAAATTTTGGGAGTGTTTTAGAAAGTTTTTAATTTTTGGTGCGTTAGTGTAGAGGTCATCTTTGGCAACAAATTTTAAGGTATAGTTTGGATAGAAGACTCTTTTTTCTTAGGCCAACTAACAAACCATGTTACTATTATGATGTACCTTGATGTAAATGTTGTGCTCCAAATGAATATTTTCTCTCAATGTATATTCTCATTCAGGTTAAAAGAGATAAGAAGTTCTAACTCAAAAACATAAATATAAATTTACTTTAGAGTAGACTTGTATTTTTTTAAAAATTTGTAAGTATTTTTGATTATTTTTTAATGTAACATCAACATCTCCCCTATACTAGGTTGTAGAGCGCCTCTCGACACAATGGAGAACTAGTGTATTATTTGAAGAATTCCCTAGAGAGATAATAATTTTTTTGTAAACTTACTATTAGCTATTTAAAAATGTTAGGGGTCTTGGTGATTTGGAAGAATTCAATTTCAATGCTAAATTCTTGTTTTCTTGATTTTAGCCTATGAATTAAGCTCTTCTTTGAATATCCATATGTAAATGTTTTTTGATAATTATGATGGGCACTATGAATATAGAAAATCATCGCAAGACTCGTCCTTCCATTTGGATTGCATTAAAAGTGGGTTTTATTATTATTGGTGGCGAAATTAATTTTACATTATCTAGTTCAAGGGTATGGGGGACAAATGCCAGGCCATACACACAATTCATATATTTCAAGCACAAATTAGAGGAAGCAAATTTAACTGATTTGAATACTATCAAGCTAAGCCTAATTTCATGGAATATTAGGCATGTGAGGCAAATATATCAACACATCTTGATAATTTTATTGTTTCAGAATCCCCTTTCTCATTAATTGAAAAAAAAGATTATGGATTGAAGCTAGTTGTATTTTAAGCCATGGATTGAAGCTAGTTGTATTTCAAGTCATGCTCTAATTTTTATTTGGATGGAAATATCATTTTTTAATAGTAACTTATAGATTGTAATAGAAAAATATGTATTAGCACAAAACACGATTACAAAATATTGTTTGTAGAGCTACACTTTTCATAAACCTTCCTATAGATGGCTTGGTTTTTTTCCTAAACATGATTTTTTTTTTAACAAGGAGGCCTTTTTACAGGTTATTTTGTCACATCCACTCAAAAGGCCCGAAAACTGGACCAGTCAACATCCTTGAACTTTGTCTTTATCCCTTTGCAAAGTCCTAAGCATCACCTCTCCAAAAAGTCAGAGTTTCTAGGATAATCAACCTAAAAACCATGTTTTTAGCCCCAACACACCTTGCATAACTGGCCACCTACTTTGGATGCAAGTTGCATACTCGAGCACCTGCACTGATCAACACAGGTTTCTCTACTTTGCAGTTGCGCTGATTCTAGAATTTCGGGAAAATTAAAAAATATTTTTGAATCTTCTCCCTCCATAAGCTTCTAAGGTGGTTTTAACTATTTGCCATATAGAGATCTCAAATTCCTATCTGATCCTACTCTAGTGGTCTTATCTCTTATCCCTTGAGCTAATCGCCCCTCATATGTGGATCTCAACCTTAGATTGGTAAATCCTTAACTACCCCTTTCAGCCTATAAATTTACTACCTCCCATAGAGTCTGGGTTGGCTTTTGGAGATTACTAGTGCCCTCATGCTATTGCCTTGAGCTTAAAGAGTCATCACATTCATGCATTAGGGTTGATGTTGAAAATTTGATTTGTGGTAAGGAAGTACAATTCAATTGAGGATACATATATAAAGTCAGGCATATATAAATGGTTGTAACTCTCTTCTTTATTTATTAATACAAAAAACATCTTGTTTTCCTATACCTGTGTCATGTTAATGCTCATGTATTTCAATGCCATTTGAATCATTGATTAGAGATATTAGATTATGCTACATGGATGTTGTAGTTCCTTTTCTTGTTTTAATCATTTTTGTAGGTTCTAATTATATCACTTGGTTCCAGAGTTGGAGCTTACAAGCAATGAGGAGAGGAAGGCTTACTACAGATTCCAGGCAGGTCTCTTTTCCGTACTCTAATCTCTCTAAGAAAAAAATTGATTTTTTTTCCCCTGTTGTTTCTAGATTAGGCCACTAGATGATCCAGGTGGATATCGGTGGCCACCCACCTATTCCATTGGATCCGCAACATCAATTCTTGCATCTTTTCACTTCCATTAACTTACTATTTTTAGCAGGTTTTCAGGCCTTGCATGCCCGAAGCCATTTTGGGGCATTAATAATCCAGGTGGATATTGGTGGCCACCCACCTATTCCATTTGAACCCCCACCATCAGTTCTTTCCATTTTTAAGTTTCAACACAACTTACTATTTTGGCAGTTTTTCGGGTCATGAACTTCTGGATCCGTTTTGAGGCCCTAAACAATGATTTTTGGGAAAACCGAGAGCGACCGAGCTTGTCTTTGTTACATCAAAAGTTGTACTCCTTGGATAGATCTTTCTAACGAGCTATTGAGTGCTTCAAACGGAGATCGTATGCCAAATTTATGTCCCGGGAAGTTGAAACACCAATTTACCCAAATGGGGCCCATAGTTTTGGCGCTTCATCTCCTAGGGTTAGGTTTTTGGACGTTTCAGATTTTACATTGTTTCTCAACAATAAATAGGCCCTAGAGCCTCATTGTAACATAGTTCAGGGGTTGGTAGCCGTCACATCTCTTCTCAGGGATATGCTGCCAGTACCCTAGCTCATCTATTTCCATTATGTCTGTAATAGGCCTTGGAGCATCAATGTAGCACAGTTCAGAGGCTCGCATACGCCACATCTCTTCTCAGAGATACATTGCTAGCACCCTAGCTTGCTTCGATTATGTTTGTAAGCTTATTTTAGTCATTCTTTTATTAATAAAATGAAGCATTATCTCCGCTGCATCTCTATGTTTATGGGTATAAGTGTATTCTGTTGCGTTCCTGCATAAAATCTGGATCACTAGATCTACGAAGTTATTTTTTGTTGGAAGAAGTGAATTTTCCTTATAAAAGGACTGTACATGAATTCTATGATTAAAAACATCTCCATACTTACAACAATTTTCTTTCATATTAATTTGTTGGGCTATATTATTACCAAATAAAATTTCCTTTCTGTCAAGATTTACCAAGGGAGTTGGGACATCCAAATCAGATGGTTCCATAGGAGGGGAGAAATTGAATTGGCTAAGGACGTTACCAACACTACGAACTAGGAAGAAGGAAAATCTTTCAGCTGGAATTCCTCTAATTATCTTCTCAAGTTGTCAATTTCAAGGGCCTAACTTTGAATAACTGTTTGATGCTCAATCATAACCTTCGTGGTGTACGTGAGCTCCATTGTTAACATTTATGTCCGTATATTGGTGGCCATGTACTCCTAGAGCTTGATGTAGTGTTGTTGTGTACCTCTTCTTGCTTATTTCATTTGTCACCATGCCTTTTGATGACTAAATATGTTACCCCCCATCCATTATCCATTGCAATTTCTAGTTTGATTGTTGATTATGAAGTGGTAGAATCACATTTTATACCTAGTTAATGGCACAAAGAAACACCATGAAAATATAAACATGATATACATTTGTAAGGGGATCCCAGGGCCATACTCTTATTAATACATATGCCATTCCATGTGCACCATAGAATAATGACAACATGCTTACATGATTGCATTGTGATATCCCAACTAACCTCATGATTGCAAGACAAGGTCTTCCTTGTACACAAAGCTCATGGCTCCATAGTTTCCATTCCTAATTTAATTCCCCCCCTTTGTCAATAATTAAAATATACTGCCCCATATATTCCACACAGGTGATAGGAGGCGATGTTGCAGGGTATTTAATGTTATGAACATAAATATATAAAATAATAATAATAATAATAATAATGAAAGGACATGTATATTAGTTGGGACATGAGTATTCATGAAAGGGAATCTCACCTAATATTTATATGGGGCCCTCATTTGTAACTGAACCAATATCATTCTTTCATACATTACTTTATATACTATATTTTATTCTCAATGGATTACTTTATATTCCAAGTTTTATGGATTATTTAATCGCGAACTAGGTTTGGCTATCACATTTGGTATCAAAGCCTTATTTTTTATCTTTTCCCTGGGCCATACATGATTTTAACCACATGTTGATGTGTCGAACTTATCCTAATTAAAAATAGGACAAAATTCCCTACCAGGGTTCCAAAATATAGCTATTTTTGTTTGGGATGGTGATCCTCACTGGTATGTGGGACTGGTTGCCACTAACGATCATTTCTCCTTGATGAAATTTTTCCTAAATTATAAAATTGATGTTATCTAATTGCATAAATCAAATTAATTAATCTATTCTAATATTATTCCATCATGGGAGAAAAGTTTGAATGGAGTATGAACTATGAATAATGTCGGTTTAAGAAAAGAAGAGAGAAACAATTCATTAAATCTAAACAGTATTTTGAAAGCATCTGTAAATAATAAATCATTCACATAAATAACTAAATAAAAGACTATTTACTACAACATTCATACAATATTATTTACTAGATAAACTATGAAAATACCATAAATAGATGTCATGATTAACAATCATGAAAAAAATAGATTTTCTCATGAATAATTTAAAGAAGCTGAAAGAGTAAACAATTGTGACCTTTTATCCAAATTTCCAAAAACAAATGCATGAATTACAGTACCACATAGGATTTCCAACGATAAATGATCCAAAGTCACTAATGGCTCTTAATTCTTTGAAGATGAAGTTCATATATATATATATATATATACTCCAAAAAAATGCAAACCATTAATTCTTGTAAGAGTAGTGATTAAATAAATTTAAAAAATAACTAAAAGAAAAATTTGTTGTTATTTTTGCTGATAAATGTAAATTACAAAACAAAATCAAAGTCTAATAAAGGAAGGTTGTTAAAGGCCTCGAGAGATCTCCCATAACTCCGACGATCTGAAAGTCTTCCATGTATTGTTTCCATTGTGTGTGATACTGCACAACCTATGTGATCAATTATGGAGATGAAATATCCATGTTAATCTTGTTGTTGTAAAATTTTCCATATATGTTTACTGATTCACCTCAAAGTTGAAGAGGAAGTTTTAATAATATTTATGTAGCTTTGAGGATGACCTAAATTTTTTTTTACAGATTCTGAAGTAAACTTGTCTACTTCTTTGATTGTGTCTTATGTGTCCTTTCTCTATCTTTGCACATCAACTATGCAAGAGTCTCCTATAATTATTCCCCCCATGAATTGAGCACTTGGCATATCAAAGTCAATGATGAGATCCATATCCTCATCAATAAGCACATTATAATCCTTATGTGCATATTTTACCAAGTTTTAAGAGCGATTTAGCTTTTGCTCCCAAATATTCAAAGTAGTGTTAACATAGTTACTGATGAAACGAGAAAATTATTGATTACCCGTTTTTTTGAGGTGGCAAAAAAATCACCTGATTTTGAAAATTGGTTATTCAAAATACACATTTTTTTTTAGCATATTTTTGACACTTTAAATTTTCTTATGTAATGTTTTTTTTAAATGTTAGTGATTTTCATGCTGATTTTGAAAGTGTTGATGTAGCATCAACCCATTTTTTTGGAGTGTTAATTTTTGACACTTCAAATTTTTTTATGTATGAAGTATGAACATCTCTTTTAAAATGTTAGTGATTTTCATGTTGATTTTGAAAAGTGTTGATGCAACATCAACCTTTTTTGTTTAGAGGGCTTATTTTTTACACTTTAAATATTCTAATGCATTAAGTGTGGATAACTTTGATTAAATATTGGTGATTTCTATGTTGGTAAAAAAAAAAAGAAAAAAGAAAAAGAAGAAAAAAAAAGAAAAAGAGACTACTTTGTAAAAAAATAATAATAAAATAATTAAAAAAAATTTAGAATTTAAGCATTAAAATTATAAAATAAAATAAAATAAAATAATTAAAATAAAAATAAAAATAAAAATAATTAAAATTACAAAATGCGGGGGGGGGGTGGGTGAAAGTGGGATGGAATCGACCATGGTTGCCTAGGTCGCGGGGCGTTGGGCCTAGGTAGGGAAACGCGCATGGCCAAGGGTGGCCTAGGTCAATTCCGGGAATCGACCTAGGTCCCCCGGGGCAAAAAGAAATTTGATTTTTTTATTTTTTAAATTTTTCTAAATTTTAATTTTTTAGCGTCGCCCTGCCCAGGCCCAAGGTTCAACGACTCGGGGCGGCTATGGTCGAGCTCGTATTTCGCTGCCTAGAGCCGCGGGGAGGTGTTGCACAATGCCACTCCGCCCAGTCCCAAGGCCCCACGACCTGGGCAACCATGGCTGAGGGCGGCCAAGGTTGATTCCTGTGGAAAAGAAGGGCATTATGCTCATAATTGCAAAGAGAATAAGAACAAAAAACAGGTAAAGATTATGGATATATTCTCCAATGTCCACAATCCCCAAGATTGGGATCTCATATCCCATTCTGATGGCGAATACTTTGAAATATCCAGTAGCTCAGGATCTTCAGATAATGATGATTTACCTGATATCAGAAGGATAAATTTATATTCTGACTCTTCTGATTCAGATGAAATTTTCATTGGTGATATCAAGATGTTTCATTTGAGTTCTTCAGATACATTGCAGGCTCAGATTGACGAAAAAAGAACCCAACTTTTACAGTTGGACCCATCAAAGTTGACAGTGAAAAGGAGGTTAACAGAAAAGCTTGAAGGCTTAGAAAGACAAATGCGTTCCGTCAGAAATAAAGAAGTTTCTAAAGATGATGAATTTATGCAAAAGGAGTTTGATTCAATGTTCCAGCCTTTAAAGATCAAAGACAGTCCACATTATTCAGGTATGGAAGAAATCACTACTCTTAAAAAAGAAATTGAAAAGTTAGAATCATCAATACAACACACCAGAAATGAAATGATTCAGTTATCTTCTAGATTACAGTATTTACTTGCTGAATATGATGATTGCAATTCCAAGTTGACAAAGCTATTACTAAAAGAAGCTTCAGAAGAAGAAATGCCTATGAAATCAAAAGATGTTGATTTGGTGAATATTTTAGGCATTGAAGATAGAGTGGTTATTCCTTTAAGAATCAAATTGCCAAAGATCAAAGAATACACTCTTGATGCTCAGATAGACTTAGGTGCTATGAGCAGTTGTTGTAAGTATGGAGCTATCCCTGCATATTATTGGCAGCCTACAAAGCTTGCTTTTAGAGTTGTTAATAAAGAACTAATGGAGACAAATCATATAGCTCCTGATTTTCCAGTATATTTAGGTGATGTTCCTGCATATGTCACCTTGTACAGTTATGATACAGGTTCTGATGTGTTATTGGGTCAAGATTTCCTCAAAATATTTCTCCCAGTAAATTTTGCCAAAGATTCAGTTGTTTTAACTACTTGTGAAGGTCCAGTTACCCTCCCTGCTAAAAGTGATTATCAGGTCAATGTTCAGCCTAATGAAGAAGATCATCTTCAAAACAGTCTACAAGATCTTTCAAATATCCAGAAGATAATTAAAAATGCAAATTTACATGGTCAAAAGACACTTCATGATATTTCTGAAAAAATTCGAAGTGATTGTATAGCCAATAGATCAGATGCATTTTGGACGAGGGAAAAATATTTTGTAGCCTTACCTTACAAAGAAGGTTATATTCCTTGTACTCAAAAAGCAAGTGCTAACCATATGAGTCCAAAAGAACAGGAACTGTGCAGACAGGAGATTGCTCAGCTTTTAGAACATAAACTTATTGAACCATGTAAAAGTCCGTGGGGATGTCTAGCATTTTATGTAAACAAGCACAACAAGCAAAAAAGGGGAAAGAAAAGGCTAGTTATCAATTACAAAGCTTTAAATGAAGCACTCATGCCAATAAGGTATCCTCTTCCCAATAAAGAACTCTTACTTGCTAAAATTTCAAATGCAAATGTTTTTAGTAAGTTTGATCTTAAAGTGGATTTTGTAGGTATCCTTGAAAACGGTCAACGACCTTTACAGTCCCACATGGACACTATCAGTGGACAGTTATGCCATTTGGTTTGAAAAATGCCCCATCAGAATTTCAAAAGCGCATGGAAGACATTTTTGGGTAGGAAGAGTACATAATTGTATATATTGATGACCTTCTTATGTTTAGTAGAGATGTAAATACTCATAAACTGCATTTAGAGAAGTTCTATAATCTGGTGTACAAACATGGATTGGTCCTCTCAGACACAGAAGAAAAGTTCCAAATTGGCAAAGTCAGAATTGATTACTTAGGTTTTCATATTGAACAAGGACATATTCAGCTTCAGCCTCATGTCCTCAAGAATCTTCTTAAGTTTCCAGACATCATTCCAGATATAAATACTCTGCAAAGATTCTTAGGTTGCCTGAATTACATTAGACAATTATATGAAAAGCAATCTGATGACATCAAGATATTGCAACAAAGACTGAAAAAACAGAAAGTTGAATGGAACCAACAAATGACAGTTGCAGTAAAGAATATCAAGAATAAAATTCAAGAATTGCCAAATCTAAGACTTCTAGATACTAATCTGCCTTTTATTCTTGAAATAGATGCTTCAGAACACACTTGGGCAATAGTATTATTACAAAAGCATGGTAGAAAGGAGCTTGTATATGCCTATGCTTCATGATCCTTTGATGATACTGAAACCAAATATCCCTCTTCTCACAAAGAGATTCTTGCAGTGAAAAGAGGAATCAAAAGGTTTCAATTATTTTTAAAGAGTGTCAAATTTATTGTAAGGACAGATCTTAAGCATATGAAGGGAATATTGTCAAACAAAAGACTGCTTGAGCAAGGAAACATAAGGGTGTTGAGATGGGCACTCTGGCTAGAAGGATTTGAATTTGATATTGTTTATAAGTCTGGAGCAGAGAACTATTTAGCAGATATGCTTAACAGAGAAGGAGCTACATATGTGAAAGTAATCAAAATGTTCAGACCTCTGCATCAAGGAGAAGTATCCACAAGCAAAAGTCCAAATGAGTCCAGTCCAGTCTTAGTTTGTAGTCAATGTAAATATGAGTTTTGTTGGGATTGCTTTGTCATTAGAGTCAAGTCATTACCTGCAGAAGTATTACAAATAGTGTTGCAAAAATGGTTTGATTTAGAGTCATGCATGTTAGCATACGGTAGAGAACTACCATATAGAAATAGGCCATGGAGATTATTTTATGCATTATCCCGTGAACCCATTCCTGTTTATTTTGGTTTTATCCAAAATACAAATTGGACTTGGCAAGACTATTTTACTATGCATCAGAGGGCTAGGATACATGGTTATGTTAGAGTCATTTGTTATGCTACACAAATTGATAGTGCTGTAAATTGGTGGAGTCCTTGGTTTAAGTTGTTTTTTTTTAAGTACATGCCTCGAGTCACCTGGATGTGTAATAGTGATTTTCCAGATACAATCAACACACTTATTTGGGAAATTCACATAGCTACACAACATGACTATACTGTAGAATTTGAATTCATCCATGAAGATACAATTGTAGTCCAGAATGATGAAAATCAGCATGAACTAGCATTTAACCTGTTTATCAGCTTTCGAGGAGAAATTTATGTTGATCCAAGGCACAGGCCTTCAAATGTTTTCTCATTTCCTTTTTACTGTTTTTTCCGTGAGGAAGCACCACCATGGTTAGATGATTCACTACCAGCTGATGTTATTTCTCCTCACATTAACAGATTATTAGAGCAAAACGAGGAAGAAAGATATGATTTTGAGCATGAAGATTCTGATGAAGAAGGGAATAACAGTGATTAATGTATATGATCACTCTTTTGATATCATATACACTATTCAGTTTTCGTGGGTTTTCTTGAAAATATCCACTTTGTAATTATTAAGAGCCGATGTCCTAGATTCCGGCCATCTTGTCTTAGATTTGAGTATTTTAATTTTTAGATATTGTCAGATTCGGTCTCCATATGGCTCTGCCTTTAAGGAATGAGATAATAGGTGGTAGTACCCACTTGCCCGAATCTTTACTTTTTAGTACAAATTACTTTTACTGTTTGTCCTTAGATAAGACTTCTTGCATGATGATCTTATCTAAAGTAGATTCTTTTGATTTCAAGTTTCCGGTAAAAGCCTTAATCAGATAACTGGTTAGGATATTATAAATACTAGCCTTTGTAAAGAAAAAGGCATTCGAAATTTTTTATGAGAAATAGATGTGTGTTTTCCAGTGTTTTTGGTATCAGAGCCATTTGGTTCTTTGTCCTTGAGATAATTTCTCTATCTGGTTCTCCCTTTTTGGTGATATAAGAGTCTGTGTATCTGTGTTGGTGTTATAAGTTGGCGATAAGGCTTCTGTTGAAGGCGTTGAGGCGAAGGACAGCCGTGTTTTCCATCTGGAAGCGCAAAAGCTTGTATCGTTTTAACCAGGTGCATACTTATATTTTCAAATGGCTGGTAATATGAATGGATATGAATTCATTTATGAAAAACCTGAGGATAGAAAATTAGCTAGACAAAAGAGATGGTCTTTTTTAAACAAATACTTGAACAAATCTAGTGAAGAAAAGCTTTATGATGAAAAAGTTCTTGTTCAAGAGTTTGAACCACAACCTAATTGGACACTGCCAGAGATCGAAGTTAATAAGTTATATATTCTTCTATTATTTCATTTTAAAGCTGCTCAGTTATTCAGGTTTACTTCCACAAACATTCCTATTTCCACTGGACAGAAGGTTTATCAAGTTCCCTTGATTAATAAGGAAGATATTGAACGGGGATTAGAACATGGGTATAAATACATACATATTGGGATGATACAATTCGGGATAAATCCTCTTGTTGGAACAGGGTTAAATACCTCTTGTATTACTTGTGTTTTAGATTCCAGAATGAATGATTTTCATGATGCCCTGTTAGGAGGTTTCCAAAGTCCTCTGAATAATGGTCCAGTCTGGTCCTCAGTGATCCCCAGATATCAGGTTGCATTGAATGATCCATACATCAATGATTTCTTGAATGCTTATGTACATTTCAATGGTTTTGATGTTGCCCCTCAATCATTAATTGCACAGTTACATTATTCAGTTTGTCTGAGATTTGTGTCAACCACTATGCCACCTCTGAATCCTAAACTTAACAAAAGAGCTTTAAAGGAAGGTGTGATAGTTGGTCTAGGAAATACTGTTCCTCTTCAAGTAGGATTTGCTGAATGTACACTTCCAGAGGAGTGGAATAGCACATACATACCTCTATCTTAGAACTATCCTCAGTTGAAAGCTATAAAAGAGCCTCAGCAGTTATCTTTGATAAAACATTCTGATGTATCCTCAGGACTTAAGTTTACAAGTCCTACTTTATCTAGATCCATGTCGTCATTAGATAACTTTGCATTCAGAACAGCTAGAGGTAAAGCTATACTTCCTCTGATTTATCCTGTTCAACCAAAAATAACACCTAGAAGATCTATATCTTCTAGATTGGATGATTGTCAGTTCTGTGTATCAGTTCCTACATCTTCTTCATCCGCCTCAAAATTCCAAGTAGAAATTCCTCCTCCATCTGAACATAATGGACAACACCAAGATTGCCAAGAATGTGTTAAAAGGTTGCTACCTGAAATTAAGAGATTTAATCTTCCTAGGGCTCAAAGTGAAGTAATTGCTAAAATAAATGAAAGGCATTTGGAACCTGGTAATTCTAGGAGGACATTTAAGAATGGTACATTAAAGTCAGATTTTCAGTGGATTCAAATGAGAAATTTGGTAGACCCAGAGCAGAGTGATACAGAGAAAATGCAGAACTTTACAAACTATCAGATAGTTTGTATGTTACAAAACATTGATGACATAGCCAAAGATGTACTTGAAGTTAAAGAGCATATTAATAAGTTACATACTGGCTATAATGAAATTCTAGGAAATCAAAATGAGCATAAGCAGTCATTGAATGACATACAGTCTAATATGGGGATAATCTCTAAATCCCTAGATCATTTACAAAATGCCATTTTGAAATCTCAGTCACCTCCTAGATATAGAGAAGTTGATTTGGCTAGCTCAAATTTTTCTACTTCGTCAAGCTCTAATCAACCACAGGATGGTATTAGAAGCTTACTTTTCAAAGGAATTGAAAATAGCAGCATCCCAAGTTTTGAAAAGATTAAAAATGGAATACTTTTGGCTAGAGAAAAAACAGATTTGATGAAAGATAGAATAAAAAGATTTCCTTCTGTTGAAAGCTTAAGATTACCAAAGAATTATGTGAGTCTTAAGAATTTAATAGAAAATGGCCAACCATCTGCTCCTCAAATTCTGGCCATGTCAGGTGTTACCTCTAGAACACCAGGAGAACAAACCCAAGGGGAATCTAGTACACAAAGGGAAAGGAATGAATCCTTTTTCTTTTCCAATAAAGGAAGAAAAAATCCAAATGATACATCTGCACATGATGCAGCAGCATCCAGTCCATTCTCCAAATACAAAGATCATTTGGAATCAGTAAATGTCAGATTTGATAACTTCAATACAAAAGGATATGGTAATACTTTATTGGTAAATATTGATTGTCTGCCATATGATGAAGTTATCACTACACTCCATAATTTGCATGCATGGGCACTTCAAAGGAAAGAAGAAACCAAAGCAGACTGGTCAGACATTGTTACTCAGATTATTTGGTCTTTCACTGGAATATTAAAACAATGGTGGGAAAAACTGTCTGAAACAGATAAAAATCAGATAATTGAGCACATCGATGACCCTTTAAAAGCACTATTTGATGCATTAAAACATGAGTTTGTAGGGGTTGTGCCTGAAGATTCTGCTCATCATTCTCAGCTATTTTTGTCTCAAAGGTTGTGCAATATAGAACAGCTGCATGAATATTACTGTGTGATGCAAAAGTTGCTATATCAAGCAACATACCCTCACAATGTTGCATATTTGAGATATTATATTGCATCTATGCCAGGAAAGATTCCAGATTTGATTGACCAATATATTCAATCAAATAAAATCCAAATAGAAAACATGTCTTTTGCTGCTCTACATCAGTTGATTGTTACTATATTACAAAAATAATGTGCTGCTGAAAAATCCAAGAAATTTTTTAAGAAACAAATGCATTTCAGCACTAAATTATGTAACAATTTTGCAGAAACTTTTGACTTTGGATGTCACAGTAAGACAAAAAAGAAAGTTGCCAAAAAATATTGTTCCTGCAAGTCTGATAGACCTTTATACAAGAAAAAAGCTTATTATCCAAAGTACAAATCAAAGAGCAGGAGGATGGTTTTCAGGAAAAGAGCAAAACCTTCTAAAAAAGTTACTTGCTTCATTTGTGGAAAAGAAAGGCATTATGCTAAAAACTACAAAGAGAAGAAGAACAAAAAACAGGTAAAGATTATTGATATATTCTCCAATGTCCACAATCCCCAAGATTGGGATCTCATATCCCATTCTAATGGCGAATACTTTGAAATATCCAATAGCTCAGGATCTTCAGATAATGATGATTTACCTGATATCAAAAGGATAAATTTATATTCTAAGTCTTCTGATTCAGATGAAACTTTCATTGGTGATATCAAGATGTTTCATTTTAGTTCTTCAAATACATTTCAGGCTCAGATTGACGAAATAAGAACCCAACTTTTATAGTTGGATCCATCAAAGTTGATAGTGAAAAGGAGGTTAACATAAAAGCTTGAAGGCTTAGAAAGACAAATGCCTTCCGTCAGAAATAAAGCAGTTTCTAAAGATGATGAATTTATCCAAAAAGAGTTTGATTCAATGTTCCAGCCTTTAAAGATCAAAGACAGTCCACATTATTCAGGTATGGAAGAAATCACTACTCTTAAAAAAGAAATTGAAAAGTTAGAATCATCAATACAACACACCAGAAATGAAATGATTCAGTTATCTTCTAGATTACAGTATTTACTTGTTGAATATGATGATTGCAATTCCAAGCTGACAAAGCTATTACTGAAAGAAGCTTCGGAAGAAGAAATTCCTATGAAATCAAAAGATGTTGATCTGGTGAATATTTTAGGCATTGGAGATAGAGTGGTTATTCTTTTAAGAATCAAATTGCCAAATATCAAAGACTAGACTCTTGATGCTCAGATAGACTCAGGTGCTATGAGCAGTTGTTGTAAGTATGGAGCTATCCCTGCATATTATTGGAAGCCTACAAAGCTTGCTTTTAGAGCTGTTAATAAAGAACTAATGGAGACAAATCATATAGCTCATGATTTTCCAGTATATTTAGGTGATGTTCCTGCATATGTCACCTTGTACAGTTATGATATAGGTTCTGATGTGTTATTGGGTCAATATTTCCTCAAAATATTTCTCCCAGTAACTTTTGCCAAAGATTCAGCTGTTTTAACTACTTGTGAAGGTCCAGTTACCCTCCCTGCTAAAAGTGATTATCAGGTCAATGTTCAGCCTAATGAAGAAGATCATCTTCAAAATAGTCTGCAAGATCTTTCAAAGATCCAGAAGATAATTAAAAATGCAAATTTACATGGTGAAAAGACACTTCATGATATTTCTGAAAAACTTCGAAGTGATTGTACAGCTAATAGACCAGATGCATTTTGGACGAGGGAAAAATATTTTGTAGCCTTACCTTACAAAGAAGGTTATATTCCTTGTACTCAAAAAGCAAGTGCTAACCATATGAGTCCAAAAGAACAAGAACTGTGCAGACAAGAGATTGCTCAGATTTTAGAACAGAAACTTATTGAACCATGTAAAAGTCCGTGGGCATGTCCAGCATTTTATGTAAACAAGCACATCGAGCAAAAAAGGGGAAAGAAAAGGCTAGTTATCAATTACAAAGCTTTAAATGAAGCACTCATGCCAATAAGGTATCCTCTTCCCAATAAAGAACTCTTACTTGCTAAAATTTCAAATGCAAATGTTTTTAGTAAGTTTGATCTTAAGAGTGGATTTTGGCAAATTGGCATCATTCAATAAGACAGATTCAAAACAACCTTTACAGTCCCACATGGACACTATCAGTGGACAGTTATGCCATTTGGTTTGAAAAATGCCGCATCAGAATTTCAAAAGAGCATGGAAGACATTTTCGGGTAGGAAGAGTACATAATTGTATATATTGATGACCTTCTTATGTTCAGTAGAGATGTAAATACTCATAAACTGCATTTAGAGAAGTTCTATAATTTGGTGTACAAACATGGATTGGTCCTCTCAGACACAGAAGAAAATTTCCAAATTGGCAAAGTCAGAATTGATTACTTAGGTTTGCATATTGAACAAGGACATATTCAGCTTCAGCCTCATGTCCTCAAGAATCTTCTAAAGTTTCCAGACATCATTCCAGATATAAAGACTCTGCAAAGATTCTTAGGTTGCCTGAATTACATTAGACAATTCTATGAAAAGCAATCTGATGACACCAAGATATTGCAACAAAGACTGAAAAAATAGAAAGTTGAATGGAACCAACAAATGATAGTTGCAGTAAAGAATATCAAGAATAAAATTCATGAATTGCCAAATCTAAGACTTCCAGATACTAATCTACCTTTTATTCTTGAAACAGATGCTTCAGAACACACTTGGGTAGCAGTCTTATTACAGAAGCATGGTAGAAAGGAGCTTGTATGTGCCTATCCTTCAAGATCCTTTGATGATACTAAAACCAAATATCCCTCTTCTCACAAAGAGATTGTTGCAGTAAAAAGAGGAATCAAAAGGTTTTATTTATTTTTAAAGAGTGTCAAATTTATTGTAAGGACAGATCATAAGCATATGAAGGGAATATTGTCAAACAAAATACTGCTTGAGCAAGGAAACACAAGGGTGTTGAGATGGGCACTCTGGCTAGAAGGATTTGAATTTGATATTGTTTATAAGTTTGGAGCAGAGAACTATTTAACAGATATGCTTACCAGAGAAGGAGCTACAGATGTGAAAGAAATCAAAATGTTCAGACCTTTGCATCAAGGAGAAGCATCCACAAGCATAAGTCCAAATGAGTCCAGTCCAGTCTTAGTCTGTAGTCAATGTAAATATGAGTTTTGTTGGGATTGTTTTGTCATTAGAGTCAAGTCATTACCTGCAAAAGTATTACAAATAGTGTTGCAAAAATGGTTTGATTCAGAGTCATTCATGTTAGCATACGGTAGAGAACTACCATATAGAAATAGGCCATGGAGAGTCTTTTATGCATTATGCCGTGAACCCATTCCTGTTTATTTTGGTTTTATCCAAAATACAGATTGGACTTGGCAAGACTATTTTACTATGCATAAGAGGGCTAGGATACATGGTTATGTTAGAGTCATTTGTTATGCTACACAAATTGATAGTGCTGTAAATTGGTGGAGTCCTTGGTTTAAGTTGTTTTTGTTTAAGTACATGCCTCGAGTCACCTGGATGTGTAATAGTGATTTTCCAAATACAATCAGCACACTTATTTGGGAAATTCACATAGTTGCACAACATGACTATACTGTAGAATTTGAATTCATCCATGAAGATACAGTTGTAGTCCAGAATGACGACAATGAGCATGAACCAACATTTAACCTGTTTATCAGCTTTCGAGAAGAAATTTCTATTGATCCAAGGCACAGGCCTTCAAATGTTTTCTCATTTCCTTTTTACTGTTCTTTCCGTGAGGAAGCACCACCATGGTTAGATGATTCACTACCAGCTGATGTTATTGCTCCTGACATTGACAGATTATAAGAGCAAAACGAGGAAGAAAGATATGATTTTGAGCATGAAGATTCTGATGAAGAATGGAATAACAGTGATTAATGTATATGATCACTCTTTTGATATCATATACACTATGTAAACAAGCACAATGAGAAAAAAAGGGGAAAGAAAAGGCTAGTTATCAATTACAAAGCTTTAAATGAAGCACTCATGCCAATAAGGTATCCTCTTCCCAATAAAGAACTCTTACTAAAATTTCAAATGCAAATGCTTTTAGTATGTTTGATCTTAAGAGTGGATTTTGGCAAATTGGCATCCTTCAAGAAGACAGATTCAAAACAACCTTTATAGTCCCACATGGACACTATCAGTGGACAGTTATGCCATTTGGTTTGAAAAATGCTCCATTAGAATTTCAAAAGCGCATGGAAGACATTTTCGGGTAGGAAGAGTACATAATTTTATATATTGATGACCTTCTTGTGTTCAATAGAGATGTAAATACTCATAAAATGCATTTAGAGAAGTTCTATAATCTGGTGTACAAACATGGATTGGTTCTCTCAGACACAGAAGAAAAGTTCCAAATTGGAAAAGTCAGAATTGATTACTTAGGTTTGCATATTGAACAAGGACATATTCAGCTTCAGTCTCATGTCCTCAAGAATCTTCTTAAGTTTCCAGACATCATTCCAGATATAAAGACTCTGCAAAGATTCTTAGGTTGCCTGAATTACATTAGACAATTCTATGAAAAGCAATCTGATGACACCAAGATATTGCAACAAAGACTGAAAAAACAGAAAGTTGAATGGAACCAACAAATGATAGTTGCAGTAAAGAATATCAAGAATAAAATTCATGAATTGCCAAATCTAAGACTTCCAGATACTAATCTACCTTTTATTCTTGAAACAGATGCTTCAGAACACATTTGGGCAACAGTCTTATTACAAAAGCATGGCAGAAAGGAGCTTGCATGTGCCTATGCTTCAGGATCCTTTGATGATACTGAAACCAAATATCCCTCTTCTCACAGAGAGATTATTGCAGTAAAAAGAGGAATCAAAAGGTTTCATTTATTTTTAAAGAGTTTCAAATTTATTGTAAGGACAGATCTTAAGCATATGAAGGGAATATTGTAAAAAAAAACACTGCTTGAGCAAGGAAACACAAGGGTGTTGAGATGGGCACTCTGGCTAGAAGGATTCGAATTTGATATTGTTTATAAGTCTGGAGCAGAGAACTATTTAGCATATATGCTTACCAGAGAAGGAGCTACAGATGTGAAAGAAATCAAAATGTTCAGACCTCTGCATCAAGGAGAAGCATCCACAAGCAAAAGTCCAAATGAGTCCAGTCTAGTCTTAGTTTGTAGTCAATGTAAATATGAGTTTTGTTGGGATTGTTTTGTCATTAGAGTCAAGTCATTACCTGCAGAAGTATTACAAATAGTGTTGCAAAAATGGTTTGATTCAGAGTCATGCATGTTAGCATACGGTAGAGAACTACCATATAGAAATAGGTCATGGAGAGTCTTTTATGCATTATCCCCTGAACCCATTCTTGTTTATTCTGGTTTTATCCAAAATACAGATTGGACTTGGCAAGACTATTTTACTATGCATCAGAGGGCTAGGATACATGGTTATGTTAGAGTCATTTGTTATGCTACACAAATTGATAGTGCTGTAAATTGGTGGAGTCCTTGGTTTAAGTTGTTTTTGTTTAAGTACATGCCTCGAGTCACCTGGATGTGTAATAGTGATTTTCCAGATGCAATCAACACACTTATTTGGGAATTTCACATAGCTGCACAAAATGACTATACTATAGAATTTGAATTCATCCATGAAGATACAGTTGTAGTCCAGAATGACGACAATCAGCATGAACCAACATTTAACCTGTTTATCAGCTTTCGAGGAGAAATTTCTGACGATAATTTTTATTTTAATTATTAAAAAAAATTTATAACATATTTTTTAATTATTATTATTTTTAATTTTTTTATTATTTATTATTTTATTTTATTTTTAATTGTACATTTTTTTTAACTTAAAAAAAAATGTTTTTTTGGGTTAATTTTTAATTTTTTTCCTTAAATTATGTGTTTTTTTAAATTCTTTCCTAATTTATTTATTTATTTTTTGATTAAATTTTTTTATTTTTACAAAGTTAATTTCTTTTTTATTTTTACATTTTTATGGTTTTTTAATTTTATTTTTAATGTTTTTTAATTTATTTTTATTTTTATGTTTTATTACCAATATGAAAATTGCCAACATTAATTTTTTTTTCTACATTTAATACATTAGAAAATTTAAAGTGTAAAAATTAAACTTTCTAAACAAAAAGGCTTGATGTTGCATCAACACTTTTCAAAATCATCATAAAAATATTATTTGATGTTTTTTCTTTTGTTAATTTTTAATTTTTTTTGAGAAATAATTTTCCATAATTTTTTGTTTAAATTTTCAAATTTTACACGTTAATTTTTAATTGTTATATATATATATATATATATATATATATATATATATATATATATATATATATATATATATATATATATATATATATATATATATATATATTCAATGTTTGAATTTTTGTTTTCTTTTGTATTTTATTTATTTTTTATCTTTTTCTGCACGGTCCGTCCCATTATGTGCAATTTGATAGTTAATTTTAAAATTTTCGTTATAATGAATTGAGTCTGCCCCCACAATGTGTCTTTTATTGTTGGTCTTTAAGTTTTTATTTCAATGGGTTGAGTTCACCTACACTGCGTGTGAATTTAATGGTTGATTTTTAAATTTTTGTTGCAATATATCAAGTTGTCTTAGGCTAAGATTTTAAAATCGCTATACATTTAACATTTAAAAAATAAGTTACTCTTGGTATAATAACTATTTCATTAAGGTGTTCATTTAAAAAAAAAAATTATTCATAATTTTTTCCATAATGTCATGCTTGAAATATTTTCAAAACTTAAAGTTTTTTGTAGTCATAATCTTTGGTTTTAATTCCATGGTTACAAAATTGTCAAGATTTTAATGTTTTTTTCATTCATGACATTTTATCTTTAATGCTATTGTTGAAAACAATTATAAGTATTTTTTCTTTAGCACCATGACTAAAAATTGTTGGACTTTTAAGGTTTTTGAAAAACGTGATATTTTATATTTAATGTCATGCCTAAAAATCGTTTGAATTTTAAAGTTTTTCGAAGACGTGATATTTTATCTATAATGTCATGCTTGAAAAGCGTTCGAACTTTAAAGTTTTTCGGAGTCATGATATTTTATCTTTAACTTCATTCTTAAAAAATGCTGAAATTTACCGTGAAAAAAAAGAAGACATTATTCCAACATCAACACTTTTCGTTTTTAGAGTATCTTTTGTACAAAAAAATTGGTTTTTACAGTAATTTTTAAAAAATGTTGAATATTTGCCAAAAAAAAAAAGAAATTATTCCAGCTTCGACACTATTCGTTTTCAGAGTGTCTTTTGCACAAAAAAGAAGTGGTTTTTACTGTCATTTTTAAAAAATGTTGAAAATTTACCCTGAAAAAAAATGTTATTCTATCATCAACACTTTTCATTTTCAACAAGTTTTTTCATGTTTTTTTGGTGATTTTTGGCTAGAGTTCTCGTTTTGAGGTAATAGTTCTCGTTTGATCAACAATTTTGTTTGTTTATTTTCATATTCTATTTTTCTAAGATTCTTGGGAGATAATAAAGTGAAAATTTATGTTTGTATTTCGAGGATAGTAACGTTTTAAACTAATATTACACCTATCCATTTTCAACTATCTTATCAACAATAGAATGAGATCATTTTTTTTAAATGTTTTGTTTAACTTGAACAAAATTCAAGCTTTAGTAGAATTCTTCTTAAGCTAGCTTTAGCTGCTCATTAGTATCTAAAGCTTCCTATTTGAAGATGATAATGTCCAAGCTATTCTATTGTAGTTTCTTGACCTGTAGCTGCAACTAATTAATTTGTGCATCTTTTTCTGCCATAGAATTCATAGAAGTTTGTTGTACTTTATGAATTTATAGTTTCAACTTATTGTCTAGTTCTTTGAGATGATAATGGTACTACTTCAAAAGGAAAATAATATTTTTTTATTATTCCAATTCAATTTCTAACTGAAATTTTTTTAGCACTTGCATAATCCCCAATGGAATCAACAACTTCATCTGCAAGTTCCTTCTGTGTAAATTTTGGGGCATCCCAAATCATAACTTGTCGCGTAGGAGATTCTTCTTTTTGTTCAACTCTTTTCCTTTTAGGACTACCTCTAATTATGACCTCGTTCTTGCTACTAAATAAATAATTACTAGGAGGGATGTCCTCATCTTCAATAGTTTCCAAGAAATCAACGAAAATAACATTAGGGGAAGCGATCCATGGATAAGAAGAAATAGGAGTCTTAGAGATAACTCCTATGGTGATAATACATGTTTGTTGTTCAACTTGACCAGTTCGAGTATCTTTTGAAACATGAGTGTTAAGCTCATGTATAGGATTTGGTTCATTCCTAGCCTCAATGTTATCTCCCATAGGTTTATCAATTTGTGTTTTTTATTTATCCTGATGAACAAGCACATTAGATATATGTGCCTCAACTTGTACTTGAACAATTTCAACTCCTTCTAGTTGTGTTTTCTTTTCAAATAGAGCCCATTCTTGATGTAGCAAGTATTCTTGATATTGATCAATTAGGGGCTTATCTACATGTATGCTACTTGTAGGCACATTCTTTGTATGTTCTTCACTTTTCTGATACTTTGGTAAATGTGCTTTTCTAGTAAGCACAATATGTTTCTCCTTTTCCTTAGTCTTTGTTTTCTTGAATGGTGTGTTTCTTGATAATGAAGGAGATGAGCATTAACTTCCTACTTGATCTTGTTACGTTTTTCAATCTATCATAAAATGTGCCCCTAGAGACATCTTTCTTCTTTTTTGAAGAGCATAAAAATATTTCGCGATGTCTTGAATTCTCATATGGACTTCTTCATAGGTTCTAGCTCTTCTAAAGACTCCATCAAAGGGAAAGTAAATATTATTATAGTTTTTAAATCATGCTTAAATTTCACAATAATTTGATACTATTTTTAGAAGATCATGCCTCTTGAAAGGCATGTTAGAAGGACTAATATCCTAAACGGTTGAAGCCTCCAAATTTAGTATGTTTAACATTAGCCAAGGAGTATACACCTCCCTCAATAGGGAATGGAGGAAATATATTTTTTGAACCCGATGTTAAGTCTTGGTTATTCTAGTACCAACATTTTGGTATGTTATTTCTCTTATGGCAAACTTATCAAGGAAATAAATGGGTAAGGCATGGGGAGAGGTCTAACAACCATATATTCTAGTATATGAGAAAGTATAATATATATACCAATATCCAATAGGATCCATCTCTCTAATAGCTCCTTCTTTGAATCTGGGTGATGGGAAGCCAAATAAATTCTATTAAAGAGGGATGATAATATTATGACAAATTTCATAAAAATGTTTTTTTTTTACATTGATATGCCAAAATTTTGAACAATAAACATGAATGAGCCCAACATCTAAGTGTCAAATTCCATTTCATTAATGGAAATGGTGTTCTAGCACAATTGGAATCTCATGCAGGGTTGTCATTTAATTTCTTCATTGTACCTTGTTGAATTCTAGAAAGTTGAATTTGTTTTTAAGGATTGGTGATTTATGTGAGTGTGTAATAAATGGCCCTGTTGCTAGATATAGTATGAAATCATCCAGAGGATTGAGAGCTAACTGCCAATTAGGATTTTTTTCTTTCTATTTTTGTCGATTATATCCTACTCTTGTGGATCTAGATGAATATTTTATTGCAATCATTTTGTGGCCATATTAATAAATAAGAGACATCTGCATAGAGCAGGGGCAAGGGATTGTGTGAAATTTGTTGTAAAATCCTTGATTCAGAATTTTGGCAATCTCCTTCATTCTTAGACGAGTTATATGTTAGTCTATCTACAATTAAACTGTGTATGATTTAATGTTTTTAAATAGCGTTGAAGTGGGTCTAAATATAATCTCTACATAGAAATTATACTCATATAATTTCTTAGTTGTCGAGAAAATTTGTGATACAAGATTCTAGTTAGGGAATTTAAATCCAAAATCAAAGAGTGAATTGTAGATGGATCATGAGGAATGGAATCGACATTGTTGGCATTTGAAACGTTGAACAAGAAGGCAAATAAACTATTTCATGGTGGGGAAAGAGCATCCAACTATGGGAGGAAACCATCCTGCATACGCTAAATTTAATGTGGAGCTCGATAGTGTGAAACCTTGCATGTTGTTTGAATGTTGTGAGGTGGAATACCTTGTAATAAATGTTGATGAAGAATTGTGCTTAAGACCATTAATTGATTCATCAGTGATGAAGGTATGACATACACCTTATGTGTTCATGAGGATACATATGAGTGTTTCCATGAGAGAGAATGAGTGGAACTATTTTATGAATTGATTAATGTGTTAGTCGTTTGAAAGATAATAAGTGAAAGGTGGGAGAAAATGCTCCTCTTATATATATAGTGTATATTTTAAATGATTCATGAAATATTTTTGAACTAACTATAAATGTGGTATTGTGTGGAGTAATTTGGTGCCATCATGTTGGTAATGCCATCATTTGGTATCATAGTGGTAAGCTCTCTAGAAAGGGAAAATAGATTATGATTTAATTGATTGTAATTTATTTCTATAACTAATTTGTTTTTCAAGGATGACATTTAGAGTTGGAAGAGGTAGAGTTCAAGGAAGAGGTTGATCAATTGCAAAGTCAAAATTTAGGAAAGAGGTAAGAACTCTTTGGTGAAGGCTGGAAGCCATGGAGGATGTTGGGTATCATGATCACACAAGTGATACAAGTGATAAAGAAATTCTAGAAGAGGAAGAGAAGACAATTATAAAACCCTTAGAGGTTAGATTTCTAAAGTTAGATTTTGGTCCAAGTTTTGGGTCAAAAGCAGAAGTACCTACATACAATTGAAATTTAGATACAGAAGAATTGGTGGAGTGGATAAATGCTTTGAACAAGAATTTTGAACATGTAGATATACCAGAAGAAAAGAAATTTAAGTTTGTTTTCACAAAAATGAGAGGACATGCGACTTTACGCTGGGATGAAATGCAGGAAGAAAGGTCTTGAATAAAAAAGAAAATATCAAGAGCTTGAGTAGGATAACTACTAAATTGTAAGGCAATTTCCTTCCTAAATATTATCAATTAATTTTTTTTATAAAGATGCAAAATATTAAGAAAAAGGTGATGAATGTTAGGGAGTATACAAAGGAATTTTACAAAGTGTACATTAGATCATCATACATAGAGGATACACTAAGAGAGTTTCCAAGTATATTAATGGGTTGAGATAAGATATCCAATATGAATTAAATTTAATGTCATTGAGATTTGTTGAAGAATCTTATCAGGTTGCATTGAAGGCTGAAGAAAAATTGATGTGGAAGCAAAGTTAAAGAACAATAACAAGGAGTACTTGAGGAAAAGAAAATCAGTACAAAGGGTAAGCTAGCAATTCAAGCCAACAAATACAACCAGATAGAACTAGCGATTTCAAAGGAAGAAGGTATTATTCAAGAGGACAAGGTAGAGGCAAAGATCACCAAGTGAGGTGTTACACATGTGTTCAATTGGGCCATTATTCATGGGAATATCTAGAGAATGATGCAAGGTGAAGAGAAACACAAATAGTATAACCTGAAGCTGAAGCTCCAAAGGCATAAGAAGAATGTATCAATGTTCCACAAGAAGGAGAAGACTTAGTGATGAAGTGAGTGATGCTAAAGAAAAATGAGGATGTCGGTGAACCAGTGCAAAGGTGGAATTTGTTCAGAACAACATGCAAAGCAAAAGGGTAAATGTTGTGAATTGATTATTTATAATGAAAATACTGCTAATCTGGTTTCTACATAAATGGTAGAGAAGTTAGAGTTGGAAAGGGTGCCACATCTTGCACCATAAAAAGTTTCATAGTTGCATAAAGGTCATCAAATGTTGGTAAATGAACAATGTCAAGTAGAGTTTCAGATTGGTAAGTATTAATAACAGGTGCTTTGTGATGTAATACAAATGGATCTTTGTCATTTTTTACTAGGGAGACCCTGACAATATGATAGGAAGGTGAACTTTGATGGTAGGAATAACACTTATACCCTTAAAAATGATGGTAAAAAACATGTGTTATTTCCTACGAGAGATGAAGAAACTAAAGTGAAATTTGATCCAAGTATATTGTTGTTGAGTGGAAAGAAAATGCTGATGAGAGACACAAAGAATTTGACGTAGGGATAAGAAAAAAATACTTAGGTTGCAACTTATACAAAGTTGAAGGTAACTCATTCACCTTTAAAAAATCATAATTTATTTTATTTTGAGAATGAAATGTTTAACAATTGGATTCCAATGGAAAGTGAAAATCCATCAATACTCTCTATAGCATAATTTGTCATGAAGGAGGAAATTCAGATGAATGAAGAACAACATATTTTCTTGAAGGAATATAAAGAAGGAAAACTTGAGGATACTGCTAAAATTGGTAAAGTGACCGAGTTTTGTGGATAGAGTGCAAGTGAATGAAAACAAGATCATAAAATTCACACAAAGAATTCTTGGTTACCCACAATATTAATGATTTTCTACATGTTTTTTTTTCTTTGCAACAGGTAAAAAAATCTACCTAGTTAAAGAAGGAAGTGGTTCCTTTAAATATGTTTTATATGCAGAAGAGGTGGAATAGGAGAAATTTTGTGACAACTTCATCCAAGTTTTTGTTAAAATAAAACAATTCTTAAAGGATCCTGCAAAACAAAATCATATAATAAGGAAAAGAGATTCAACGGAAGAGCTTGCATGAACGCCATGTCAAGCTATGATGTGGAAGGATCAAGGAATACTAAAATGGAGAAACACGCTATTCATAAAGAGCATACGGAGAAACTGCCCAATAAGAGATAATTGGGAACTATTGCAACGCTACATAAAAGAAACAATCCAATGGAGACCTCATGGACAGAGTCTTTAGTGTGCAAGTGGGTCAAGATTCAATTCTCAACATGGAAAAACACTCAAAATCTTGTTCTATGATTAATATAGTTGCAATGGTTGAGAAACATGATGTAATAGAAGAATGTTCAGCCATGATGGAAGTAATCCTTTGGACAGTGAGGAGCTAACATATCATGCATCGGTCCCTATGTAGTAGAGGAAAAAACTAGGGATTACAGTAGAATTGAGTGTGGAGAGCTCTATGTGAGAGCATGTTGCTGAGAAAGGCTAAGAGAGCCTATGGAATAACCAAAGCCATGAGTTGGTATGAATAGTGTATGAGGTGTAGAAATTTAATACAAAATGTGTATTGCTTGGATTCTCCCGATCTAACAATTATATGCCACTGTTAAATACAGAATCGCTTCTACAAAATCTTTGCGGAATTTGAACAACAATCGCCAATCACAATATCATGAAGAAAGATCAATCACACATAACACAGATAATTTACTGGGAAATCATAAAGATAAAAACCCCACTATCTCCTATTATGTATTATATCATGGATCATGAAACAATCTCATACAAATCTCCAATCCAAGAGCTCTCAGTAAAATAGCTAACTATCTCACACTGTCATACAAAAATTGGCAAGTTCCTTAGCCAATTTACTATCTCTAGACAACTTACCTCCACCGCGCAATCCCTGATGGTAAAGAACCTCTGAATGAATGAATTATTGTCTGCCTTGACTGTGCAATACTCATAGGAACATCCAATGTGTGTATGGTTGCATGTGTGCAACCGATAATGTCACAACTGATAGTCAATCTGTCCCTTTCACCTACATCTCAAGTGGGTCTCCACTAGATCTGACATGCATGTAGTTAATAGTAGTAAATCTTCAGTTGCATGTGAGACCACTGATTGTGAATTAATTAATAATTAATTCACTTGATCTCTCACTAGTGTATCTTCAGTTACAACTAGCACAAACTAAGTTTAACTCACTTAATTGAGTTAAACTACTTTACAACTTTCATAACTACACTTCCAACTCTGTTACAACTTCGAATCACTCAGTTACAACTAAGTCCACTTGCATGTCCCACCAACCAACCTATTAACTTGAAATTCCTTTAGCTAACTGATTTTCCACTTCAGTTAACTATTTCCAAGTGCTCATTGAGAATATATTATTGTTTATTGTCCAACTAATATTAAGGGATAATAATAGTCGACATGCATTTATAAATAGACATGCAATATATAAATATAACTTTCACATACATCTATAAATAGACATGCATCTATAAATATAATTTTCTCATGGATCTATAAATAGACACCCACCTAAAAATAGCCTGTGTGGGCCCCACCTAGTGTAGCTGCTTAATTTTTACTAGGATCAAGGATGTTGTTTCCAGATGCCAATTTCACTGTTTCTTGTTGCAAAATTCAACACTCCCTCTCTACAAGAAAGGAATGTCTTTGCATGCGACATGCAACTCCATGCATGCGACATGAAACTCCATGCATGCGCCATGCAACCTTTGCATGAAACACTTCTCTAGTGTTTCTCACACATGCAACCTTTGCATGCAACACTTCCGAAACTGAATAGCCTCCAAACAACTGAATCAATATAATGCATCTGTCATCAAATTCTTCTAACTTTTTCTATCTACTGAACATGTCTTCAGGATCCACTGCGTTGTTGAGCTCTGCATCCATGCACTCTACACTTGCTATCAACTCTGATCTGTGCTCCAATATCTGACACTGTCACTTTGATTTCATGTCCTCACGACATCATACTGCATCAATCCAACTAATCCTGCTACTATTGCTCTGTGGGCTCCTCGTAGCCAAGTTCAATTCATGAGATCCACACCATCTCAATGAATCCTACCCAGAATTTTCTTCTTGGGATTATCCATGCATGTCGCCCCACCTCTCACCTGGTGGTATAGCTGCATGCACTCCCTCTACCCATTTGGATCGAAATTTATCTGCATGAGTGGTTGCTCCCACTCCATGATCCTCATCTTGTGGCTGCTCCACATCCTGAGGTTCACTCTTACCTGCATGCAAATCCAGCTCCTTCTCAAGGGTCGATTGCATGGATTTCTCACACTTCACAACAATAGGAAGCTCTGTAGAAATCCCATATACATCAAGTCTATAGAGATTATTAACTTGAATCCCAACCTTCTTGTCTTGCTCTGTTGATTTGAGTCGCAGGAAAACTTTTCCTTCACTAAAGACAACATCATAGCCTCTATCCTCTAACATTGCGACTGTGACTAAATTTTTCTTCAAACTTGGTACATGCATTACATCTTTTAAATGAAAGAGTTTACCTGGCGCCCTATGAAAGGTAATGTTACCAATGCTAGTCTCACGGTATCATCCATCGTTGCCCAACTAAATATGCATCTGGAGATCTTTCTCCTCCAAGTCACTGAAAAGTTTCTTATCTCCCGTCATGTGAAAGGAAGCACCACTGTCCAAGTACCACCCTGATCTCAATGCACTTGAAACCATGCATGCGATCAATGAGAATTCAAGCTCAAATTGCGAGGCAAGATCCTCACCAACTGGAGCTCCAACAACCATCTTGTTCTTCTTCTTTTGTGGACAATTTGTGGCAAGATGTCCATACTCGTGACAGTGAAAACACTTCACTTTGGACATGTTGTGCTCCTTGCCATCTTCACCGTCCTCAGATTTAGAATGGAATTTATTCCCCTTCCCCTTCTTCGCCTTGGAAACCAAAGCACAATACTATTCATCATCATGCTTTGATGAAGAGCCATCTCTGGTGTTCCGCCTAAACTCCTCTTGCACCAGATCCGACCACAGTCGTTCCCAATCCGGCAATTTTTCCAGTTCGTTGACAGAGTCTTCATAACTGTGCCAAATATTAGGAAGTCCCAAGAGAGCCAAGCTCACCAAATCATCATCAAAAACACTTATTCCTACACTCCCAAGCTCATCCCGACATTGGAAAAACTCTGTTAAGTATACCAGAATAGTGTCGTTATTTTCCATCTTGATCTTCTTGAGTTTATCTTTGAGCGCCAATTTCCTATGGTTGCTGCTTCTTTGGAAAAGATCCGTCAAATAATTCCACATAGCATATGGTGTGGCTTTCCCACGAAGGCTTGAGACAATGTGGTCTCGTACTCCTTCCAACAGAATCCTCCTCGCCTTTGCCACTTTATTTTTCCATGCATCAAGTGATGCAACATCTATCGAAGTGGGCTTAGGAACATCATTGTTATTGAATTCCTTCAAGTCATTATCTTCGAGCATTGTCTCCATCTTGCCCTTCCAATAAATTTAGTTTGAGCTTCCCTCGAGTGCATACTCTAACCTCAAGCCATTGAAATCCATTTCGATTTTAACTCAGCTGTAGCACCAAGAAATTCTTTCTGCAAATTCGAATTCTTTCCACCAACAAACTCAACTCCTACGTCAAAATTGCAATCTCCTGTCCTCTGATACCATGTAGAAATTTAATACAAAATATGTATTTCCTGGATTCTTTTGATCTAAAAATCATATGCCACTTTTAAATACTGAATCGCTTCTACAAAATCTTTTCGGAATTTGAAAAACAATCGCCAATCACAATATCATGAAGAAAGATCAATCATACATAACACAGATAATTTACCGAGAAAGCATAAAGCTAAAAAACCCACTATTTTCTATTATGTATTATATCATGGATCATGAAAAAATCTCATACAAAGCTCCAATCCAAGAACTCTCAGTACAATAGCTAGCTGTCTCACACTGTCATACAAAAATTGGCAAGTTCCTTAGCCAATTTACTGTCTCTAGACAACCAGCCTCCACTGCGCAATCCCTGATGGTAAAGAACCTCTGAATGAATGAATTATTGCTTGCCTTGACTGCGCAATACTCATAAGCACATCCAATGTGTGCGTGGTTTCATGTGTGCAACCGATAATGTCACAACTGATAGTCAATATGTCCCTTTCACCTACATCTCAACTGGGTCTCCACTGGATCTGACATGCATGTAGTTAATAGTATTAAATATTCAATTGCATGTGAGACCACTAATTGTGAATTAATTAATAGTTAATTCACTTGATCTCTCACTAGTGTAGCTTCAGTTACAACTAGCACAACTGAGTTTAACTCACTTAACTGAGTTAAACTACTTTACAACTTTCATAACTACACTTCCAACTCAGTTACAACTTTGAATCACTCAGTTACAACTAAGTCCACTTGAATGTCCCACCAACCAACCTCTTAAATCGAAATTCCTTTAGCTAACTGATTTTCCACTTCAGTTAACTATTTCCAAGTGCTCATTGAGAATAGATTATTGTTTATTGTCCAACTAATATTGAGGGATAATAATAGTCGACATGCATCTATAAATAGACATGCAATCTATAAATAGAACTTTCACATACATCTATAAATAGACATGCATCTATAAATAGAATTTTCTCATGCATGTATAAATAGATATCCACCTAAAAATAGCCTATGTGGGCCCCACCTAGTGCAGCTGCTTAATTTTCACTAGGATCAAGGATGTTGTTTTCAGATGCCAATTTCACTATTTCTTGTTGCAAACTTCAACACGAGGGAAGAGATCCGAGTGTGTGTTGCTAAAGAGTGAGTTGTGTATGAGCATGTTGTTGTAGAGAAGAAATTAGAGAGAAATTGGGTTGTGTAAAAGAGTAATATTCAATGGAGAATAGAGGGCCCATAATTGGTGAAAATAGAGACTAAAATCAAGAAGATTGAATGTCAGAACAAAGGGCCAAGAATTAGTGGATGCAAACTTGAAATCAAGTTGCGTGGGTGCCATAACCGAGAGTATTAAATTCCTAATGGATTATGGATTGGAACCTACAAAATAGGTAGTTGGTGCTTCCTCTTAGTGGATTTCTGAAGGATAGCTTGGGGGTTTTTTCCTCCTGCAAATAGGTTCTTGCAATAAATGAAAGAATTTGGTGCTTCTAGTAAGTTGATCAAATGTATACAAAAGAGGAAGTTGGTGCTTCCTGCTAGTGGGTACTAGCCAACAATCTAACGGAGTTGGTGCTTCCTATGAGTGGGTTATCACAAATACATATGATGTAAATAGATTAGGTGCTCATATTTTGCATCATAAGAACCAAATATCGGTGGGTTTTTCCTTTTGGGTTTCCACGTTAAATCTATATTTTCTTGTGTATATGACGCTCATGGTGTGTGTGTGTGTGTATTCATGTGTCAATTTATATACTTGTTACATGATATGATGATGATGGATCACATGAACAATTTCCAAGTTAAAAACTAAAATATAAATTGTCATTAAAAGTAAAATTAGCCTCAATATTGATCCATGCCCCCTCTTAGTTTTTACTATTGTTTCCAACAATTGATCTCATAGCAGGTTCCTTCAGAAATAGCTTAATCGCTTGAAGGTAGATCAAAATGAAACATGGCTAATCCAAATTGGATAACACTAGAAAGAGTACATTTTTTTAATGGAGAAAATTATGTGCTCTATAAGTTTTGAATGGAAGTGTATTTATTTGCTTTAGATGTATGGTAATACATAGTTAATGAATACAATAATGAGTTTGATAGTGAATCCAAAAGGATTGTTTTGAACGGACTATCAAATTCAGACTCAAATAAAGTGAGCCATTGTAAGTTTTCTAGATAAATGTGGGACATGATCCATTTTATGTATGGAGGTAATACCGATGAGGCTCAAGAGAAGGTTGATTAACCTTGCTGCTCAAGTAGTGAGCCAGAATCTGCAGAAGTCACTGCTGGAACTAAAAACAAGAAGAAAAGGAACAAGAGGAATAAGAAATCATCCTAGAAAGAAAATTCTCAAAGGACCGAAGTTCTTCCACCAACTGTGAAATTGTTGATATTAACTCAAAAGGTAAAGAATAAGACTTGGATGAGAGGCCATGTTTCTCAGAAGGTGATAGGACCTAGTATTGCATCAAGGATGTTGCAACTCCAAGTCTCTTCAACTTAAATTATCAACATGAGGTTTGTACAAACTTAGAGGTGACAGTGCTATATGCACAGTAGGTCAAGTTCTACCCATTTCACCCTCAGTCATTGGATCAGATGAAGGCAAGAATATACCACTCATTCAGTTAATCTAAAAAGAGAATTTCCATGGAAAGACAAGAAAAACATGCCCTAATTTGCAATTAAAGGAGTATTAGCCTAATTTCATAAATGAAAACACCTTTCATTAAATGTAGAGACTACTTGTAACTACAAGAAAGGAAAAGGACACATTAGTTGCAGAAATAAACCATGCTACTCTTTGTGCAAAATAATTAATCAATGTTATACTTGCATGAATCATTAATCGAATTGAAAATTTCTTGAGAAGAAGAATTTCAGTTTATAAAACATAACTAGGGAATTAAAAAAAAAAACTAAATCTAATTTACTTGTTGTTTTGTGTTTGTAGTAGAGTAAGGAGAGGTTTGGAGTGATTCTGAAGTCTCCCTAATCCTAGAACAAAATCCTGGGGATCATCATTCAAATTCAAAATGAAAAATCCAAGGTCCGAGGGTAAATCTGGTTGAATCTAGATAGTGCTATAGGAGTAGGTCTGAGATTTTTCTGAGGTATAGGATGGTGGTTTGAAGTTGGAAGAAGGTGGATGAAGGATGTGTGAGGAAATTTTCCAATATTATCACCCCTCGTAGGCTTATATTGCACAAAATTTCAAGCCCATTGATGAGCCTCAGTATTACAATAAGAATTTTGCAACTCTCAAGGATACCAACTTTAATTATCAACCCAGGGTTCATACAAACTTAAGAGGTATCGACACTATATGTGCAACATACAATGTGTCCTTATTTTTTTGATAAGATGTAATGGAGTGAATGTTGTGAAATAAAAGCCTAAACTATTTGCAAAAATGGAAGTTTTTCTTTGAAAATTAATTAATCCTAGGAAAGAACAACAATTTGTAATTGAAATCTTGAGAGCATGAATTCAAATAAATAGGCCTAATCTAGTTTGTAAAAATGAATGTCCTAAGTGGTGTTTATTATTCCTTAATCATGGATTTAGATCCTAGGGGTCATGATTCAATCCTAAGAGACAAAAACCAAGCTTTGGGAGAAAATATGGTCAAGTACACGTTCTACAAGAGTACGACAAGAAGTTCTGTTTTTGCTACAAGAAGTTTTGTTTTGGACTTTGGAGACAACTCACCGAATGACTAAGTAAATCAAATGAAAATTCAATGGGGTAAATTTTGTTATTAAATTGAATGTTTTTATGACCTAATACAATTGGAATAAAATCAAATGAATCTCATTAACCCATTCTAAAAAATAGCATAAATTTACTACTATTTTGCTACAAAGCATTTCTAGAAATCTTATATTCGTGAACTAGTAACCAAATCCACGTAGCTTAATGATGAACATGATCCGGGTAAATTTTTGTTACCCTTTTAACCAAGACCTTTTGCTTCGTCTCATGTGTTATAATTACATTTTATCAAAGAATTAATGAACACATATGCAAAAATAATAAAGAGGAATACATGTCAGCAATCACACAACAAAACACAAGACATTTAATAACGGAGTTCATCTAGTGTGGACTACGTCTCCGGGCCTCGGTGTCTCGATGGTTTTGCCTACTTCATTTGGTGCTGTAAATAGTTATGGTTTACATGGACGATGTTGAATTTTCATACAAGGAAATGGGCCCTCAACCTGAGTGGCAAAGTCTCTCCACGAGACGTTCTGCTGTAGGGAATTCTCACTCATACAGACCTCCTATCATCATGAAAAATTCACACATGGTGACAAAGAATATCCCGCCATCAAGGCAACAAAGGGGTATCACAACATAAATCACCATACATGATAAATACATACCACATCAAATACACATAAATATTTTGCATCTTACAACAAGCAGGAATCAACAAAAACAAATAAACATAAAGATTATGCATCATACATCAAGCAAAAATAAACATGACATAAAGTATCCTACAACAATAATCAATGAAGTACATGGCAACAAAACTTCATATACCTCAACTCTGCTGAAGAATAGGCTGCTCAATCGCTGGATTTGAATGTACCATCACAAACGTGGTGTCGAATGGCAAGAAATAATCTGTCCACATGATGAAATCTGACACTGTCATCCCATTTTGGAAAATGGCCAAAACATCGAGACCTCTGTTGCAGAAACTGACATGTCCATCAGATTCGCGTCGTCGAGAGGTATAAAATTCATATAAAATTTGTCCAATTTGGACATTGGGAAAATTTGGCCCCTCTAGAAATGAGGCTCAATCATGGTTCCATTGCTTGTACTGCTCTATGCTCACAGTTCCATGCCTCGACTTCCGTGCCCGCTCCGACCTACCTTGGGTGCATCTGCAGAAAGATGGGTTTAAATATATTTTGTGGGGGCGAACTCCCCAAAGGGAGTCGCTAGCCCAATGGTGGTGATCCGATTTGGTGGGGAGGAGGTCGGGTGGTCAAACTCCGTACCCTCCCAAATGGGCGCGCATTTGTTTTTTTCTTAAAATCCAATGGGGGTCGGACCCACATCCGGTGACCCGCCCAAATTCTGCCATATATTAAAATAGTGATGATGGAGGAGGGTCGGTGGGGGTGAAAACCCATGCCCCACCTATTAATACTTGATTTCTTTGGATGGTTGGGTGGCGGGGTCATGGTCGTCGACCCCACCAATATTTTAACATTTTATTGTTATGTAGTTGGGGTAAGGGTGGGGGTCACGACCTGCCCCTTTTTTTAATATTTTTTTTCGTTTTAATTTAACAATATGCCCTTTTGAAAAATTCTCGAAACTAACCGAAGGAGACAAATAAATGAGCCCACAATTTCACCTGGAATCCGGCCGGAGCTAGCCAGAATCCGACCATCGAAAAACTTCCAAATTGTTGCCTCCTTAACCTGCCACATCATCAAGTCAACCCAAAAACTTTGACCGGCTCTAACTTTCACATACAAACTCAATTTTACAAACCGTTCACATTGTTGCGATCAGGATGATGAGATCTACGCAATGGTCCTGATTCGAAAGCATTCTAACCACTTTGATTTTCGAGCTTTCATAACCCTTATTTTTCCTATGTGTGTCTCTAGAGCCACCTGGATCAGAACATGACCTACCAAAGTTATTATAATGATGAATAATTCTTGTGAATCTGTAAACAACCTGCAAAATAACTCTCTTCAATAATATATCTCAATCCTACAGCAAGAAAATAAACAATACTAAATACATAAATATGAAAAACAAAAATAGGAGATGCATGTGAATAAGAAGTGAAAAGTACATAAATAAATTGTGCAAGAGGGCTCTGAGGCTCTTGGGATGGCCAATCCCAAGGAGACTCAGATTCCTATGGAATAAACCAAGCCTTATAACCTAAAAATGGCTCCAAAATTCATTTGTGAATCAATCCAAGTACATCCCTGCAAGAAATGAAAGTGGAGCTGCAAAAAACAAGTTTTCTCCACAATAAGGATAAACAATACCTGCCCCTAGAGGCCTATTCGAATTGGTAATTATAGAAAATTATGAGGAAGAATTCTCCTTGAAAGGAGGAAGCTTACCCCTCCAAAATCCCTTAAATAGTGGATCTGGTTCCCAACATTAGGAGTTTTCATTAAATGACAAGGAACACATTCCTAGATTTTCTTAATCATCAGAGTTCCAGAATATCTCAATAATTTCATGATATTTATTTCATTTATTCTCCAATATTGATCCTCCTATAGTAGGGAGCAAGTCCCTAAATTATCTCCTTCTACAAATATTCATAATTTGACCAATATTCTCACAATATCCTTCAAAAATAAATAATATTAGGCACAAATATGCAATTATCTCTAAACCTTCCTAAGAAAATATTAAAGCTTAAAAAGCATTATTAAGTGTAGAAAGAGAGATTTAATATAGCCTTTATATGCCTAAGAAAGGTTAGATGGGCCTTAATTTATGTCTAATTTGGAGGCGCATCATACCCCCATACTTAAAGTGTTGCTCATCCTCTGAGCAACGTAGTGACCTAAATGTGCCCCCTTCATGGCGTTGGTGGCCTCTCTTTTGTACATTCCTCGGTATTTTCTCTTAAGAAGCTTGGTTGTAGGTTCTGCAAGGATAAACACAAAAATGTAGTTATTATTTTCATGATTTTTTAGCAGTTTTTCAAGCACAAAAACAAAATTTTCCTTTTTAAATTGAAATCTGTTTGCGTGTAGGTCCATTGCATTCACATTCCATTTTCACTTATTTTTTCCAAATCTATTTGTGTATAGAAAAACCACATTATTTCTAGAGACCATTAGCCTACCATTTTTCCCTTGTGCAAGATTGGTTCTTGAAGCTTTTTTAGTTTAGAAAGTTCTTCCACATACTTTTCCAACCTCCTGCTACCCTTTTCCATCATTTGAACACCTATGAAATGCTCAAAACAACCTCAGAAGTGATCATGTAGCAACTCAGAGCATCTTGTAGCAAATCTGTTTTTCCTATAGCAAGTAGCATCTTTGTTTCTTGTAGCAACTCCCTATAGCAACTTCATTTCACTTGTAGCAACACATATTTGCATGCTAAGAGGCGGTGGGTCCACCTTTTATTATTTTATTAACCTATTTTTTCCTATTTTTTCAAAATTTTCTCTATTTTTCATTGCATGAAGCATAAAATTAGAGTGTTTTTGTTGTTAACTGAGTTTTCCCTCAGTTACCCCTTGACACTCGTCCTCCATCAGAACTAAATGATTACCACCCACTTTCTCAAGTCCTCTTCACTTTTGTCTTGTTCCTCTCCCACGGGTGGGTGTGTCATGGTGGAAAAGTGAAGCTCAATGCTAGATAACGTCGAGGTTTCTCTACTACTTATTTTGGTTATATAAAACATTTCCTTCTCACACTTTTAATGTTTTCTTAAACTAGAATAGATTCGAAGGGTGAGGTTAGAGAGTTGCATACATGAGCCTTACCTCCTGGTGTGTTTTTGTAGGTGATATTGAGGCTACTGATATGAATTTTGAAGCTTCTTTCGATGGTTCTTAAGTTGCTACTAATGATCCTGAAGTTGCATGTGATAATATGTTGGAGGTCTTATTGCTGACAACCTTGAATCTAGAGGCATTCTATGTTTTTTTTTGTTGTTGCTACTTCACATCCCTGGCTAAAAATGTTGCTGGTAAGATGCTCATGATGTGAGTGTTGTAGTTGATGATTGACTTGATGCTTACATGTTGGAGCTCGACCATGATATTAGAGGGAGTTTACTCTTTTTTGTTCCTAGTGCATGTCTTAAGAATTTGATTATACCTTTACCGATAACTTTGTTGTATGTTTGTAGGTGCCTATATGATGTCTAGGTTGCTGTTGTTGGTGAAATTCCTTCTTGGAGTGCCATAGCCTCTTCATAGTCACTTCAAAAAAATTCATGTCTTCTTGAATGAACAATAAAACCACTTATAGTGCTTTATGGCGATTACACATGTTTGCTAGAGGAACATGTTTCCTTCTTGTAGTAGCCCTTATTTGTATTTTTTTGACTTCCAATATGCATGAGGTGATGAGGGACAATGTGTTAAGGCTTTAGGAGACTGATAGGATTAAGGAGAAGTAGTGTGGTCTTGGAAGAATGATGTGAAGGAAATATGTGTTTTTGCAGATTTTTTTTTTAACAAATGGGAAAGAGTGAAGGGTAGAAATAAAAACCATCGTGCTTAAGATGGAGTGATGATAAGGTGGAAGGCAATGATGGGAAGACTCTCCTCATTGATTTTTTACACGTCAAATCCCTTGGTGATTTTGTTTTGTCCTCGAGCTGCCTGCGTATAGCTTACTGTAACTTCCTGTAGCAATTACAAAACTTCTTGTAGCATTTCAGCACAACCCCCTTGTAGCAGAATTTTTTTATCCATAAATCTCAAACGATAGACTGGATTGACCTGAAATATTTTGAGTATGTTACCATCATCCTATGCACCTCCCCATAAAACATCTCGGTAATTGGATGTACGAATCTCCAGAAAAATAAAAAAAATGGTTGTAGTTGATGGAGGTTGATTTCTCACAAACAATGCACTAGAATTTGCTGAAATTGATTGAGCATGTTACCATCATCCATATGCATATCCCAATGAAGCAACTAGGAAAATGGATGGACGGTTTTCAAGATATAATAAAAACAATTTTCTGCTAAAAAACAGGACTTTGTGTAGTAAAAACAAGACTTCTTGTAGTAGTTTAGGACAACGAGGAAAATTAATAAGAAAATCTTGGAAATGATGGGTGGATGTTGGAAATGGATGAGCGTTGTGGATTGGCATGACCTTGGTCCTTTTGGAGCATCTGAGAAAAGGAGGAGGAAGTCCAAGTTTGACTTCCTTTGACTAGATTTTTTACCAACTTGTTCTTTTGGTGCCAAATTGTTTTTGTTGCTTGCAAAGGTTGGAGAGCACCTGCATTCATTAGGGAGAGATAAATGGAGAAATTTTTACTTTTTTTTTTCTTAGGCCTAGTAGCTTCCTCATTGAGGTTTTCAACTAGTGGGTTTGCCTAGGTGCCTCAAAGGAGGTTTTCACCTAGGATCTTTTATTTTTATCTTTTTTCTCATTTTTGCAACCCATTAACCGCCTCATGGAGGTTTTCAGTCATTGAGTCAATCTGAGGTGCCTCAAAAGAGGTTTTCACTTGAGATCTTATTCTTTCTTTTTTTCTCCTTTTCCATTTTTTAATTTTTTTTATCCTACTCTACTTGAAAAAAACAAAAATCTTTCAAGTATAGGAATACTTCCAATGGATCCATGTGCACATCAAGATGAAAGATAGAATCATGTGTAGGCTTGAAATACATGCTTTGACATGTACCTAAATATGAGAGACAACTTCTTTGACTGAGATGATATCAAGTATTGTTGAAGAAGCCTTGTGTTTTTGCAACTTAATGATTGTCTGGAACCATATTTCAATATAGTTGTGATGCCCTTGGTCCACTTGCACATTTGGATCTCTTTTTGTGTCCCCTTCTACCATGAAATTCAAATCTTCTTCTTTTTGTTGATTGTGGCCTTGAACACATGGAGGATACAATGGTGAACATAATGTAACTTTATGAATTTCTCATTGTGATGTTTTCTCTTCATCAAGTACAACCCACGATTCTTTGGCCTCTTCATTTGAATCTTATTTTTCTGGATGTTTTCCTTCAACAACATCAAGAGAATCACTTTTTTTAAATTCTCTTCCTGAGCTAAGATCGATACCATTTAGATTAAAATGATATGTTTGGTAGTATTGTACCTCAGCATTGTAAGTGGGCTGAGATACTGCATCGTGTGGGTTTGGAACTAGTGGTACAGGTAGTTGAGTGGGAGTGGACCTTTGATATGGATGTGGTTGGTGTTATGACCCAAAAAATTTCAAAACATCATTGTGTCAAGTTTGTTTTTGGTCATGGTTCAAAATTGGGTTTAGAAGTCAATTTAGGATTTGGCTAAGGGTAGGTTATATTTTTATAAGTTCAAAGGTCATCATTAAGTTCAAATAAATTCTTTTAGAGGTCCATTCATTGTCAAAATATCCATAATTCCATTTGGTAGTCATTCCATAAAGTTTTGGGTCAAAACTGTGCAATTAGTCAAGAATCCACGTTTTCGTAGCGCCACTAGTTCAAAAAAGTTTATTTGCGCTATGAAAGCACTAATAGTTTCGTAGTGTAAACTGGGAAAAATACACTGCAGGCGCTACGAAAGCACGATTTCTTAACTCTCTTGTCATTTGAGCTGGAAATTGTCAGAATTCGTTGGGAAATGGTAGGTTAGTGGTATGATAGGTCAGTTAATGATGAGATTCAATGTACTTACCCATGTTGCAGTCATCATTGTCATGATAGGGCATGAATGAGGCATAATTCAGTTATGAGATGACATTTCAAATTCAAAATCTTGCTTAATTGATCATGCATATTTCTCTTGCCTCCATTCGAATGTCTAAGTTATGAAGTGTCAAGCCAAACCTGTGGTTGTGTAATAAAAAGTTTTTCTTCATCCTAATCAAGCGAGGCTGATATAAGCTATTCAAGTGAGGTTGTTTCGATTAATCAAGCGAGGCGATTCAATTTGTCAAGCGAGGCTGATAAATTTTCTATGAAGCATGGAAAAGGAAAAGAAAGTCCACAGAGGGGGGACACTACTTAAGATATGAGCCTAAAAATATGAAGGCAATAGTTGAAGACCCAACAGTGATGGAGGCATTCAGCAGAGTAGGTTATCTTCAGTTTTGTGAAAAGCTGCAGGGTTCCCACACACAGGTGTCTAAAGAATTTGCCTTGCACTTTAATGGAAAAAATACCAAGGTTGGGATGCTAAGTGTGCCAATTATACTAGAGATTATTGCTGTTGTGACAGAAATACCAAGGGGTCAAGAAACTTGGTTCAAAAGTTTCAAATTTGATATGGAGCCATGCAAATAATTCATGAAACTTGAGTATGCAAATATGGACCTCAATAACGCTATCCCTAGAAGCTGCATCAAAGACACTTATGCAAAGATGCTGCTCAACATCCATAGATATTTTACATGTGAAGGCAGATATCATAAGGTCTACACATATCATTTCAAGCTGCTTCTGCATTTCACAGGTGAGATTTCACTTGATTTTCCCTTTTACCTGCATAGGAGTCTTGCTAAAATGTCTGATAAAGTAAAAGACAAATATGAAGGTTGTGAAACATCTTTGTTTCATCATGGTTTGATGAATTTATTGATTTTGAATGAGCTTCAAAAGATAGGCAGGGATTGGTCATCCTTTTTGTTTATAAATGGTTTTGAGTTGGAAGCATTAACTCTTGCCAAAAGCCCTAAACCTAAAGGAAATCCATCATCACCAGTAGCAGAGTCTAGTCAACCTATAGTTGCAAAACCAAAGGAATTTGCAAAACTGAAGCCAAGGAAACAAGTTGAGAAAAGGACAGAGAAAACACAAGTGCTTGATACTCCAACTCCATTACCTGCAAAACAGAGGTCAAATATTGTCAAAGAAGCAAAATAGAAACAAGTTTTCAGCAAGCAGGAAATCAAAAGAGTAACAAGAAGCCAAGCAGTGGCATTAAAAGGAAAGACAGTTGCTACAGCTACAGAGGACAACCCAGTAATAAAGGGAAATTTAGACGACATCATTCATGCTATTGACATAGAGGAGACACCCATTGTTCAAGCTGAGTTCATTGGAGATGATGAGCTACAGAGAAAAGGCATGAAAATGACAGTGGTTGAAGAACCAATAGGCCAACCAATTGTAAATGAAGAAGAAATACCTTAAGGAGCCTAAAATCCAGTTGGTTTATGATTAATGGATGATGAAGACATATTGGCCATAAGTTTTTTCACTTACAGATTTAAATTTTCAATTTTTTTCAAAAATATGCATCTACAACAGTTTCGTAGCTCCTTTTGTAGTGCATTTAGTGTAAAAAAGGCAAAAAGCGCTACAAAACTGCTGAAGCAAAACTTTGTTTTTTGGTTTTGAGAAATCAACTTCAAAGGAGGTTTATGAGAAAACATAAAGATATTTTAAGAAACTGAGAGAGGTTATTTCCAAAAACATAACAAATAACAATAACCTCTCTCAATTTTCTCACAGGTGTTATAAGTTGGGAGATACAAGGCTTTCTTTGAAGCCCTATTTTCAGAAACAAAAATTTCATGTTTTACACATGTTTTTCAAAGGCAGTTTCTAGACAGCAGGAGATGTGTTTCAAAAAACCAAGAGATGTTTTTATTCAAGAAATAATGACCTACAAAAACCTCTTTAATTTTCTCAAACACCATCATGTATTAGGAGATATAGGCTCTGTCCCAAGACATATTTTTTAGGAAAAAACAAGAGAAATCTCCAAGAAATACCTCATGAAGGATGAAATGACTGTGTTTTTTAAATGATGGAACAAGTTTATTTTGAAGTTTTTGGCACATTTTCAATCTTAATTTTTTTTTTTTTTTTTTTTTTTTTTAACTGTAACGGATATGAGATTTTATTTATTTGAAAAAGATAGGGGGGGTCTTTGCCGAGGCAGCCCCGATTACAAAGAAGACTTTCAACAAAATCTGCTTGTAGATTGCTTCATTTTCAAGGAGTTTGAAAGGAACTTTCGTCATTTATAACAAGCTGCCTTTCATGAGAACGCATCCTTTGTTCGCCATCTGGTCCGCCTCATCATTCAGGTTTCTGAGGATGTGATAGAACTTGTAAGATGTGAAGTCTTGAAGAACTCTTTTCACCCTGCCCAGAATTTTGTTAAGACTAGTGTTGCTGAAGAGATCTTCCGAATTTAATTTTTTAATTATGATCTCAGAATCTCCGAACACTTGGAGATCTTTGACACCCTTATCTCTTGATATGAGGCAAGCTTTGAGAAGACCAAATAACTCTGCTTGGTTATTGGTTTTCTAGCCTAAACCCCAGCAAAAGCAATCTCTTGAACTCCCTGTCAGAGAGTAAATGACCCCACTAGCACCAGCAGTTCCGGGGTTTCCTTTGGAGGCTCCGTCGAAGAAGATTGTGGTTAGATTTTTGGACCGCCACCAACTTATGAAAGAATCCTCAGGGTCTCTTTTGCGCCAATCCGGGTTTGCAGTTTGGGGAGGGAGAAGGGACTTTCGAGGAGAAGTCTCAAGGGATTGGAGCCATCTCCTTTCATCAGGCAGGAGTGTTGGATCTTCTTTATAAAACTGTTGTTGAGCAGCTTCCAAGAGAAAGGCTTTAGCTTTAGCTGCGACCTGGAGAGGGGAATGTCGGAATCCATTGAAGATCTGGTCATTACGGGCCAGCCAGAGCTGCCAGCAAACAAATTTGGGAATAGCTGTCCAAACTTTGAGCCAGAAAGAATTGATGGGAATGCTGTGAGGGTAGTAGTTGTTCCAAGAGGCAAACAGATCAGCCACTGTACTTTGAGGAAAAGCGAAGGTCTGAAGATCCAAGAGAGTAAGATCCCATACTTTCTTAGCAAAAATACAATCCAGGAATAAATGTTGGGCAGTTTCAAGGCTGTTTCTGCATAGCTCACACCTGTGGGGCCCTGCAAAGTTCCTTTTCTCTAAATTGTCTCCTGTTAATAGTTTGTTATGAACCAGAGTCTAGAAAAAAAAATTCACTTTTGGGAAGGCTAGGTTGTCCCATACTCGTTTCCAGAAAGCTGGGGTGTGACTGCTGATCTTTGTATCCTGTAGAGCTTTGTAACCTGCTGCAGTGGAGTACTTTCCAGTCTGTCCCCAAGCCCAACCGTCTCTCATGAAATGATTTTCTGGAGTGGAGTCTTCCAACAGCTCAATGAGCAGAGATTTTTGGGGCGTTAATCGGTCAGGGACGCCATGGAAGTCCCATCTGACCCAATCTCCACGGTGATCCCAGACAGAGAGATCGAATAAGGAATTGATACCAGCGCGGATCAACCAATCTCTGAGATCCGAGATGTCCTCATTCGCCACCAGAGGGTCGTGCCCCATGATACGATCATACCACATATTGGTACGCTTGCCATTGCCAGGCACTCTGTACAATGATTTTTTGAAGAAGGAACTGCTTTTGCAACAGAGATTCCAAGCCTGCGTGCTGTTGGCTGAGGGATCGAAAGGCATATTTCTGAATGATAGATTGTGAGCGTATTTGGTCAGCAAAGTAATGCAGATCGGGTGATTGGGCTCATGGGCCAATTTCCACAGAAGCTTTCCTCCCAACGCGAGGTTAACGAGGAAGGGATCGCGGATTTGAAGTCCACCCTCAGCTATCGGTCTTTTAATCAGATCCCAGTTGGCGAGATGCATTTTTCTTTCATTACCTTTTCCTCCCTGCCATAAAAAACCTCTTAACAGCTTCGATATCTGGTCCATGAAGTTTCTGGGAGCTAATAAGAAAGCAGCTTGGTAAATAGGGAGCGCAGACAGCAAGGACTTAATTAAAATGACTTTGCCTCCTTTGGTTAGCCAAAAGCCACCCCAGGTAGATATTTTTTCTTTGATTTTGCATATGATATAAGTCCAGAGCGACCTCCTGTTTGGTCCGTTTATAATGGGGAGTCCAAGATATTTGATTCGATCCCAATGGGCATGCCCTCTAAACCCAAGGATATTCGAGATGCTTATGAGCTCTTCTTGATCGATGTTCCAGCTGTAGATTTCACTCTTCCTCTCATTGACCAAAGCTCCTGAAACTCTACAGTAGCTTTTTAGGACTGAGCCGAAGGCTTTAGCAATTCTGATAGATGCCTCTCCGAGGAGCAGAGAATCGTCAGCAAAGAGCGCATGATTCATAGGATCAACGCCTGCAGTAGGTTTCAAACCGGGAAGGGAGCCAGCAAATCTTTCCGCAGTGAGTTTTCTACTTAGGGAGTCGGCCAATAAGATATACAGGAAGGAAGAGAGAGGGCATCCCTGCCTGATGCCTCTCTGAGCTTGGAAGAAGCTTGAAGGGCGGCCATTGACAAGGGGGGCGATCCACGGATTGTCGATGCAGGCATTTATAAGCTGAACAAAGTGAGAAGAGAAGCCAAAGGAAAGGAGAACTTTTATGAGGAAAGATCGGTTAACTCTGTCAAACGCGTTTGCCATATCTAATTTTATCAACATACCTTTTTCTTTTCGAAGCTTGCTGGAGTGAATGGTCTCTTGAACTTGAATGAAGTTATCGAGGATATGCCTGCCCTCCACAAAACCTCCTTGAGGGCTGGAGATCAGCCTTTTGAGCAGAGGCTTGATCCTGTATGCAAGAAGTTTGGCCAGAATTTTGTAAGATGCGTTACAAAGCGAGATAGGTCTGAACCTTGCAAAAGTTTCAGGATTGGATTCTTTGGGAATTAAGGCAAGATAAGTGGAGTTGGTTCCTCCACCGATCTTAGCTTTTTTCATGAACCCCTTTATCATTTTTTGGAGATCAGATTTAATGATATCCTAGCAAACTTTGTAGAAATGAATGGTGAATCCGTCTGGGCTCGGAGCCTTGTCCGATTCCATTGACCAGATAACCTTGATAATCTCCTCCTCAGTTACCTCGCGGGACAAAGCAGCATTATCTTTAGGTCGGATAAGATGTGGAATGTTAGAAAGAAAGTCTGCTGTTTCCTCCTCGAATATCTGAGGATCCTCACTGTATAAATGCCTGAAATGGCTGTCAGCAGCAGCTTTGACCTGAGCGAAACCTTTGCTGACACAGCCCTCTGCGGTTTTTATTTCAGAGATATGATTCTTGGACAGCCTTGCTCTGTATTGTCTGTGGAAGAAGGAGGTGTTCCGATCACCTGCTTTTAGCCACAGACTTCTGGATTTCATTCTCCAATATTCTTCTTCTTTTCGAAAGGAGCGGTATGTTGCACATTGAGCCTTTGTTTCTTGTTCCAACAGGTCAAAAGTGACCTCATTGTTTTCCATGTCTGCTTGCAGATTCTCCAGGGTATGCACTGCTTCTTTTCTTAGGCTCGTTGGAGTGGGGACTGGTTTCCTAATCCAATCCTTTAGAGCATATTTAGTGGCCTTAAGTTTTTTCTCCCAAACAAAACTTGAGGACCCTGAGAAAGATTTGGCCCAAGCTTCTTTCACTATATCAAAAAAGCCTTCTCTCTCAATCCATAAGGGGCTGAAACGGAATGGTAGAGGGCCAAGGTCTTCTTCATCTTCTAGGAGGAGCTGAATCGGCTTGTGATCGGAGGTAAGCTTGGGGAGTATTTTGGTCTTGATTATCTTATTGTTCATCATAAGAGAGCTTTGGACCAGAAATCTGTCCAGGCGGGCAGAAATGTGGTCCGGCCCAGATCTGTTGTTGGACCAAGTGAAGAGTCCATGAACAGGATTGAAGTCTAGAAGATCCCAGAGCTGCGAGAGCTCTTCCACAAAAGCCAGCATAGGGTCTATGCTGCTTGAACCACCCCTCTTCTCTTTAGATTTCAAGACTATATTCAGATCTCCTGCTATGATAATGTTGTTTGGATTATGCTGATCTAAAAAGGCTGAGAGAGAGTTCCAGCATTCTCGTTTTTCATTGTATGTGACAGGGACATAAAGATTAAACAGTGAGATGGTCAACTTACTTTCGCAATGTGTCAAATCAGTGAAGATCCAATGTTGAGTTTCATGGGATCTTTTTAACTGAAATGAATCTTCTGTCCAGAGAGTTGCCAGACCTCCGGAAGATCCCCGTGAGCTTACAGCTTTGCCTGCACTTTTCTTCCATTTTGACATGCTGATATCTAGAAGAGCACGCCCTTCTATCTTTGTCTCTTGGAGCATGAGAATGTCTGAGGGTTCTATTTTTAGGAGGTCCATGACTGCTTCAGCTTTGGAGACGCTCCCCAATCCTCTGCAATTCCAAGAGGCGAGCTTCATAATTTACTTGAGGGGGGGGGATAAGGCCTCCCTTAGTAGGCCTTGGTCTGGTATTTCTTCCGATGGACATTTCTATAGTAGACTGGCTTCCTTGAACTTTGAGGCGTTCTGCCTCCTCTTCCTTTAGTTCTTTGCGAGATTTCCTGCCTGCTCTTTTGGAAGGGCGCTCGAAAGTTTCATCCTCTGATGAGCCAGAACTTTCTGTTGATTTTTTTTTCTTTGTAACTTCAGCATATGAAGGGTTGGAAGGACTACCTTGTGAGGCGTCGACCTGTGTTGCTTCTTCTCCATCCTTATTAGGGGAAGAGACTGCTGTATGTTCCAGATTTTCCTGGGTCAAATTTGCAGGAGTGGTCTGGGCTTTTTCTGCTCCATTCTGGGAGGCTTCCTTTTCTTGATTAAGCTTGGAACTGCTTTGAGCTCCGGATGTGTTACCTTTGCCACTTCCTTTTTTTGATGGGCGGTTTTTTGGACTAAAGTCCATTGGTCCTCTTTTGCTTTGTCTGTCTGCTCGTCGACCTTTTTCTTGCAGTGCTTTGCGAAATGCCCGTGGCCATGACAGTGTCTGCATTTGAAAGGGAGCTGTTCATAATCCAGTTCCTGGACGTGAGTCCACCCAGCCACAGTGAGATTGATAGATTCAGGCAAACCCTCTTCGAGATCCACTTCCACTCATATTCGAGCACATGAATACTGGTCTTTTCTTGCTGCTTGGTCGATTTATTTTCCTAGAGAACTGCCGATGATCTGAAGAGTTTTTTGGTTCCAACAGTGAAGAGGCAGATGGGGAAGTCGCACCCAAACCGGGACAGCAGAAGGGGCTTCCTGGGTGGGATCAAAGTCTGGGGACCATTTGTTTAAATACAGGCCTTGAGGACCCATGAAGTAAGGCCCATTTCTGAAGATTAGACTTCGATCATCCTGGCTTTCGAAGACAAATACGAAGAAACCTTTGCCCACAAAATATCTTTTGACCCCCTCCGTGATCAAGGGGGACCAGTTTCTTTGAGTCCAATCCTCAACCGACTTGGGGGAGGGCCAAAGGCCCGTAAACTGGCCTATGAGGCCTCTCTCAGCTAGATTCAGGGCAGCTTTGCAAGTCTCAGCTTCAGGAAGGGCCACCGTGGGGATAGAGTCCAACTTCTTGACAAATTTCTGCTGACTGGCGGAGGGAGGGCGTTTCGGACCAGCGGCAAGCAAAGCCATGAACGCAGAAACCTCCAGAGGCGGGGTGATGGGGGGGGCAGAGCCCCCACAGGACTCCATGAGGAGGGAGGGCGCAACAGAACTGGGCAAGAGCAGCAGCTAGGCAGCCCAGGAGGACCGAGGCCCCAAAAAAGCGCTGCACATACACATCATGCAGAAGAGAGCGCAAAACAAAAAAAGAACACCACGCAACCTTGGAGGAAGGCGGAACCCTCGGAGCAGTGGCCAGAGGGCCGAGGCAGGCCAGCCTGCGGCCGCGAACACAGAGAACCAGCAGATTTGAAATTTCACCACCTAAAGAGCACGCCAAAAGGTCGTGGGCTTGGCTCGGAACGGTTAATATCTCGCGGCGAGCCACGCCCTCGCTCAGGATTGAGCACAGGACCTGTCCATCTTTACGAGAGCGACCTTACCACTACGCCGCCTCCACAGACCTTAATTTTTTTTTTTTTTTGGAAATTTTTTGACAAAACTGTCCACTCAGCAGTTTCGTAGCGCAGACAATGTAAAAAGGGAGAAAAACGCTACGAAACTGCTGTAGCAGCTTTTCTTTCCCTTTTTCATCAAATTTTAAGGTGTAAAAAAATGGATCAAGGAATGAAATTGATATGGAGGTTGTATTTAAGGTTAGTTAAGATAATTTTGGAGGATATAAGTAAAAAACATGAAGAAAAAGGGCAGCGCTACGAAACTGTTCTGTTTTCATAGCGCAATCTATTACAGCTCATTTGAATAGTTTGAAGATGGTTTTGGACATATGGAGCTTAGGGAGGATTTTTGGCAGGTGTTACTTCAATTTATAATAGCTAAGGAGCTCGAAATAATGAGTTCATGATGGTTAGAATGTTCCAAGAGTGCAAAGGACCCTATACCTAAAAAACAGGGGACTGTTTCTTATTTCGGTGGAGGACCGAAATATGGTCATGAAGAGTTGAAGCCTATAATCCAAATTCGACCATGTGTGAATAAACTTGGAAAATGATGTAATTTAGTTTAGATAAGGTTGTTATGGATAGAGGTAAGGAGTTTGAATCCTATTTGTAATAGGATTGTTTAGTAGATTAGCTGTCTTTTTGTAATAAATACCATGTCATATGGTTATGCAAGGTGTCAAGAGTTAGGAATTTGATGTATCTAGCACAAGATAAGATCATCTCATGTTGTAAATGGTCTATTAAAGGCCATTGGGTCGAATTAGCAAAGGGTTGGACATTTTTAGCAAAGGACTGTGTTTATTGTAAGTTACTGGTTTTTAGCTTAATACAGAGATTTCTACTTAGGCAACTTGAGATTCATAAAGAGTTATAGTGTGTTCTTGTTCTGATTGCATATTATTACTATCCTATGATAGTGGTGTTTGTTTATGTTACTCAGAATTCATCTTTGATGCTCTGGCTTCCTATATAGACAAACTGACTGTGTTTTTTACTGTTTCACATGTGTATCTCTTGACTAGAACTCTGATATGCCTTGACTTCCATGCTAAGTAGATTTTTTGGTTTTACTGAAAATATTTTGACTCCATAAGCCCAATGTGCACTTGTCGATGTGATTTGAAACCAATATCTATCATTTATATACTTAATACCCCACATAGAGTTAGCCATCTATATTTCTATCAAAAATCATTAACCCTTGAGAGAGCCCTCTCAGGTTGAGGAGGCTAAGCCTCAATCGAAATATTGTTTTGAAACAATTACATGAGATTGATTTGATCAGCAGTCTATCAGGTCTAATTTTGTGATAATAATTGGGGTTGTGGTTGTGGTGGAGGTGGATGGTAGGGATAACATGGAGTTGGGTATGGAGGATATTGAGGATAATATTTTGGATTTCTCGCATAAAGTCCTTTCCAACCTTGTTTCCAAGATTGGTTTTGGGGTTGATATGGCCAAGGTTTCCAAGGAAAGGGTATGTTACAATTAATTTGAGATGGATGTGCATAACCTTGAAATTATGAATTAGCTTATTAAATCATACTAGGTTGACTAGGCTTCCATAGTCTTCTTGGAGATACATAACATAACTTTTTTGGTGATTGGCTTGCTCCATTGTCTTCTTGGTACAATTCCTTCAACCTTGGTAATGATGGGAAATATTTAGTAGCATATGATTTTGCAGGGATAACACAAATATCAACATCTTCTTTTTGCTCATTTTTCATTCTTAACGTTTCTAATTGTTCACTTATATTGCTAAGAATTTATGTTTAAAAATTATCAAGAAAATTTACAAGTTCAACTTAACTTACCAATATTAATGTTGATTTACTTACTCTTGCCCTTCCTTTTGATATGCGCTTGAATGTCAAAAATTTCTTCAAATGATAATTGGTATACATCTCCTATAATCATGAGAGCAAGGAGATAAATCAACTCATCCCTGATTATTCTAAGTAAGAGGGTTTTTAGTGTTTCGAATCCTAAATCATGTAATTTTCCCCTCTTAACATTATACATGAACCTCTCTATTAGATCCTCAAGGATCTCATCTTTTTTTTTTATTCATTCTAAAAATTTCTTCATTAAGATCACGATCTTTATATTTTTCTAGAAATATATTTTGCATATAATTCCATGATATTATTGAATTAGTACCTAAACTCATGAACCATTTAAGAGTTCCATCCTTCAATGTTGCAGGAAACAATCTCAATTTTTAAGTGTGTGATAAGTAGCCATAAGATCTACAAAGTATTTCAAATTCAAAGCGAAAGGTTTCTGGATCCTCTGACCTCATATCATGGAAGTTGGGAAGGAAATATGGAGGGATGCTCTTCATATGCACACTGACATCAGTATCTTAAATGGGAAATCCAAGAGGATCTTCTTCATTCTCATCATCTCCATCCATTTCCTCTACCTTTTCTTCCACCTCTTCTTCTTCTACCTGAAAAAGTGGATGGTGATGTGGTTCTTACTGTACCACGTGATCAAACGAGGGGGGGGGGAGATGTATTTTTAAATATATATTTTTTAATAAGAATGCTAATCCAATGCAATTTTATGTTTTTGAAATGAAATATGCCTAATGCGATATATATATCTATATATATATATATATATATTACAAAAAGAAAACAAACGAATCAACTAGGAAAGAAAACAAGGCAAAATTTGACACCTCCCCGGCAACGGTGCCAAAAAGTGATGAGCTTCCGTATTGCAACAAGAATGTTGCAACTCCCAATACTACCAACTTTAATGATCAACTCGGGGTTCGTAAAAACTTAAGAGGTATCTGAACTATATGTGCCACATACAATGTGTCCTTATTTTGTATCTCTTATGTAATGGAGTGAATGCCACAAAATCAAAGTCTAAATAAATTGTATAAATGGAAGTTTTTATTTGAAAAGAAATTAATCCTAGGCAAGAACAACAATTTGTAATTGAAATCCTGAGAGCATGAATTCAAATAAATAGGCCTAATATACTTTATAAAAATGCATGTCCTAAGTGTTGTTTATTCTTCCTCAATCATGGATTTATATCCTAGGGTTCATGATTCATTCCTAAGAGACAAAAACCAAGCTTTGGGAGAAAATATGGCCAAGTTTACACGTTCTACAAGATTGCTATGGGAAGTTTTGCTTTTTCTACAAGAAGTTTTGTTTTGGAGATAACTCACCGAATGAATAAGTAAATAAAATGCAATGGGGTAAATTTTGTTATTAAATTGATTGTTTTTTATGACCTAAGCCAAGTGGAATCAAATCAAATGAAGGGCATTAACCCATTCTAAAAAATAGTAGAAATTTACTGCTATTTCGCTATAAAGCATTTCCAGAAATCTTATATTCGTGAACTAGTAACCAAATCCAAGTAGCTTAATGATGAAGATGACCTTCCAAAGTTATTTTAAGGATGAATAATGCTTTTGAATCTATAAAAAACCCTGCAAAATAACTCACTTCAATCATTTAAATCAATCCTACAACAAGAAAATAAACAATACTAAATACAAAAATATGCAAAACAAAAATAGGATATGCATGCGAATAAGAAGTGAAAAGAACATAAACAAATTGTGAAAGAGGGCTTTGAGGCTCCTAGGATGGCCAAGTCCAAGGAGACTCAAAGTCCTATGGAAGAAACCAAGCCTTAGAAGCTAAGAGGATCTTCTTCATTCTCATAATCTCCATCCATTTCTTCTACCTTTTCTTCCACCTATTCTTATTCTACCTGCAAAAGTGTATGGTGATGTGGTTCTTACTAAACCACATGATCAAATGGGGGGGTGGGGGGGTTGGTGTTGGAGAAGTATTTTTAAATATATATCTTTTGAATAATAATTCTAATCCAATGCAATTTTCTATTTTTGAAATGAAATATGCCTAATGCATTTTTGTTTTGTTTTACAGAAAGAAAAGAAACAAATAAACTAGGGAATAAAACAAGGCATACTTTGGCACCTCCCTCGAAACGGTTCCAAAAAGTGATGAGCCTTAGTATTGCAACAAGAATGTTGCAACTCCCAAGGCTACCAAATTTAATTATCAACCTAAGGTTCGTACAAACTTAAGAGGTATCGACACTATATATGCAGCATACAATGTGTCCTTATTTTGTTGATATGATGTAATGGAGCGAATTTCATGAAATCAAAGCCTAAACTAATTGCATAAATGAAATTTTTGCTTTGTAAAGAAGTTAATCCTAGTCAAGAACAACAATTTGTAATTGAAATCATGAGAGCATGAATTCAAATAAATATGCCTAATCTAATTTTTAAAAATGCATGTCCTAAGTGGTGTTTATTCTTCCTAAATAAATCTATTTAGATCCTAGGGGTCATTATTCAAGCCTAAGAGATAAAAACCAAGCTCTGGGAGCAAATATGGTCGAGTTTACACATTCTACAAGAGTGCTACAAGAGGTTCTGTTTTTGCTACAAGAAGTTCTATTTTGGAGATAACTCACCGAATGACTAAATAAATCGAATGAAAATGAAATGGGGGAAATTTTGTGATTATATTGAATGTTTTTATGATCTAATACAAGTGGAATAAAATAAAATTAAGCTCATTAACCCATTCTAAAAAATAGCATAAATTTACTACTATTTCGCTACAAAGCATTTTCAGAAATCATATATTCGTGAGCTAGTAACCAAATCCAAGTAACTTAATGATGAATATGAAATTCCAAAGTTATTATAAGGATGAATAATGATTGTGAATTTGTAAACAACCTACAAAATAACTCACTTCAATCATTTAACTCAATACTACAACAAGAAAAGAAACAATAATAAATACAGAAATATGCAAAAAAAAAATAGGAGATGCATGTGAATAAGAAGTGAAAAGAACATAAATAAATTGTGCAAGAGGGCTCTGAGGCTCCTGGGATGGCCAATCCCAATGAGAATCAGAGTCCTATAGAATAAACCAAGCCTTAGAAGCTAAAAATGACACCAAACTTCATTATTGAATCAATCCAAGTACATCCATGCAAGAAATGAAAGTGGAGCTGCAAAAAAAACGTTTTCTCCACAATAAGACTAAACAATACTTGCCCCTAGAGGCCAATTCGAATTGGTACTTATAAAAAATTATGATGAATCATTCTCCTTGAAATTATTAGGATTTCCCCTCCAAAATCCCTCAAATAGTGGATCTGGTTTCCAACACTAGGAGTTTGCATTAAATGACAGGGAAAAAATTCCTAGATTTTCTCAATCATCGGAGTTCCATAATATATCAATAATTTCATGATATTTTGTTCATTTATTCTCCAATATTTATCCTCCAATAGTAGGGAGCAAGTACCTAAATTATATCCTTCTCCAAATCTTCATAATCTGCCCAATATTCTCACAATATCCTTCAAAAATAAATAATGTTAGGCACAAATATGAAACTATCTATAAAACTTCCTAGGAACATATTAAAGCTTAAAACACATTATTAAGTGTAGAAGGAGATATTTTATATAGCGTTTATGTGCCTAAAAAATATTATATGGCCCTTAATTTATGTCTAATTTGGAGGCCCATCACCCACGGTGTCCTTCATTAGCCTTGAAAATATGATTTTGGTGGCAGAGCGTGAAAATGGTATGAGGTGGCTAGGAGTAATATGGAAATGTATAGGTGGATATGGATGAGTGTGCCAACCCCTGGAAGTCAATAGAAGCCTCCGAAAATTAGAAATTAGATGAATACATCAATATTGAATTGAAATTAATCAAAGTGGAAAGGATGAGTTGAATTTTATTTCTTTAAGATCTATTCTATCATGCATCTAATATATTTTACAAATCATGTTGTTAACATCTAAAGTGAAGAAACCAAAAATGCAAAATAATTCCAATGAGAACCTATAAATTTCCAAGAAATCATAAACAATTTTTTGGCTTTTTGTTGTAAATTCCTCAACGACACTCCCTAGAAGAGAGGTGGTGATCGAACCTCCAACTACAAATTTTTCAGTATAATTCCCACTTAAACAAATAAAGAGATGTAATGACTTGAAAAATAACAAGGAAAGAATACATGAGAGAAGCTAAAGCCACTGGGTTGGGCCCTAACCCAAGGGTTTCAACCCTCCTAATCTAACTTAGATTCAAACCAGCATGATACCTTTCATATATAGAAAATATAGTTCCAATACATAATATCAAAATGAAGATAACAATCTCAATTGCTCAACCTACAATATTTCTTCCTAGCTCTTAGCATTTGAATCCTAATAATCCCTTAGGACTATTTATTTATACAAAAAGTGACTTAGGGGAAAATCCCTTGAAATGAGGACTTATTCCCTCTAAAATCTCAAAAATGGTGGATCTGGCTCCCTTAGATCTCCACATGCACTTGAATTCCTCTTCTGCTAGTGAACTTCGAGCCGTTGGTGAGGAATATTTGGACTCAAGTTGAATTGGAGAGTTAATGTAGTGGACAAGCCTCCTATATTCTCTCTAGGTGTGTTACACAATATTTTTTTGCATTCCTTAGTTCTTATCCCAAGTGTCGTATTTTGTACTGATCATGTCACAAACGTTGCAAAGCGACAAAATATATATAAACTCGTTCATCCTAGACAACATGCATAATATATCCCTAAAGACATAAAAGAGAAATTCCTTGAAGATTTTCTATAGAGTTTGTAAAAAACCTTGTTTTGAAAGCCCAACGCGGTCCTCTCTTTAATAAGCTCACACTTGTCACCCTATCCCTATCTTGTGAAAAACGCTTCGAGCACTAGAATTCAACAACAAATTCACATTGGTCCTCTTCAGGAAGGTTCTCTAAAAATGGAGTAGAAACTTGAGCCTCTAGAATTATCGAGAACAGAGTTCTGGTACTTGTGGGTTGAGGATATGGTCGAATACTTCCATGTTTGGCCCTTGATCTTATCTCCAAATATTTTCCCCTTTGAGATAAGACCTTTACCTCATTAGCTCTACTACAAGAGAGTGCCATGATAGTGAATCTTGGTTGGTAATTGTTGGTTGCCTTACTTCTGCCTGATTCCGCCCATATGTTGTCGATTTGACAAATAAGGATAAGAGATTGAAGAGCGTGGCTTGGAATTGGATTACCACTCCGAGGGAAACCTTCAACATCAAGGCACCATTTGTAAGATTTCATTTGATAATTTGATAATACAAAGTATACTTTGCTTCCCATAAATCTATTAATATTAATTGGTTTAGCATGATACAACTTGATATGTCATGTAGTTTTCTTTGAAACACATATATTATGTATCTTTCATGTTTTGTCGTGTGATCTTCTTTACAGGTATTCAAATGTAGAAATCATAGCGAGGAACGAGCCTGGAAGTGAAAGGATCGACATCGACACCGAGGAAATGACTGCATAAGGAGCGAAGTAGGTCATCTCTCTCTATCACTTTACTTTTCAATGTTGAACTAGGAAGGGTTGTATCCTTTGTCATGGTTGTTAGTAGACCCACTCATTGGGATAAAAGGATCTCTTCTTTCCGAAGAAGGGATTTTCCTACGTAACAAATTGGCGACTCTACTGGGGATCTTATACCCTATTCACCCTCTTCTTGTTTTTTTATTCATGATTAGTTTGGCCAACCATTGAACGACCACTTGTTTGGCTCGTTTTTTAACCTGTAGTCTAGCTTCTTAATTTTTTAAAGTATCAAGTATAAGGTTTTATTTCAGATATTGCTTGTTTTATGCATTTTTTCCTTGCCCAACGCGTCTTTTTATAGACACAGTCACGCTGCCAGCACTGGTTTTTGCTGGAACAGTCACACTACAAACCACTGGTGTTAACTAGTGGACTGCATTGGTCTTAGAAAATATATATTTTAGGGTCTCTTTTGGAAAACCCTTAGTGTGTCTTGATCTTTTGAATTTTTTATTTGCCTCAATTACACCATTTTTTTCTTTGAGTGTTTGCAATCGCTTTGAGGAGCGCAAATTCGTCTTGTGATCTAAGTGGTAAAATTTGTGTTTTAGTTGAGACTTGTTGTTGCAAGTCGATTAAAATCCATGTTTACTGCTTGTGTAAATCAAGGAATATTGATTCTTTTCTATAGGGAAGTAGTGAATTGTGTTTTGTTCAAATAAATTGGTTTTTGCTTATGTTTAGTTTTCATTTCAAGAATTACGTTTCATTAAATGCATAAGATCACTCACATTGAAAGGCTAGTTTTTGGGATTTCTTATTGAAAATGGATTGATATTTTTTGATAAGTGAAATATTTTTAAGTGCATTAATTGCATCAGTCACATTTTCATCATTCAAGGTGAAAAAAAAAATTGATTTAAGTGCATCTTAGTTAAAGCAGAAATCATTTTACTTTTGTATAAGTTGCATTTGGGATAGTGAAAGTGAAATCGCTTTATTTTTTAGAATTTATATTTTCGAAAAGTGGAAAGTGAAAGCTAGTTGGTGGGGGGGAGGGGGCATTTTGTTTGATGCATTACTCTTTGCGATCTCTTCCCTTATTAGTTTATATTTCATCGAAATCAAAAGGATTATTTTTCTTCATTTAGCTGCATCTTAGGAATTCAGGTGAAATCGTTTTGAGCCCAAAATCGAAACTTAATTACAGATCAACATTAAAGTAAACCTCAATTAACCTGAGGAGCATTTGGAATTAACACAAATATCTAAATTTATAGGCTAGAGATGTGTTCTGGCGTAGTTAAGTGTAGCAGTTGTCGCTAACATCCCATGTTGAATCCCGGAGGTGATATCTCATTGCACATATGGAAGTATATAGGACTATTTTCCACCTATGGTAAGGATATGGGGATTCTCTCATCGAAATATTACACATTAGACAATGCTAATATGTACTGAACTCCCACGTACCATCGCGTATATTTTTGGAGACCCCACTAGGTTGAAAACCTGCGATAGGTAACCGAGTCATCCGCTTTGTAGACGTGATACACTGAACAAAACATTCGGGGAGATTGATTGCCCTTACTTATTGGTTTTCTAGGAGGTATTATGCAGTTCATAGATACTTGGTAAACCCTTTTTCCTAGGTTACCCTTTTTTATTTATTTTTTGTTGTTTAATTCTAAAATTTATTATCCAAGAAAACATCTTACCCGTGCACGACTCCTTAGTAGATATTAGGTTGAGACTAATGGAAAAAGTTCCTGAGTTTACCAATCAAAGAATCCCCTCAGATGGGAATCTTGGTCCTTTTCCTTCTTTTGGAAATATTGGCTCTCCCTATATGGAAAATTTGTCCCTCCTGGGATCAACCATTGGTTTTCCAGTTTGGTTATTTTCAACCCCTGTGGTTCCAAATGTCCATGTTTCTTATCAACCAAGTTCACCTCCACCTGAAAAGTGTCAACCTCATGTTGACCCTAAAGTTGAAACCTGGCCTTGTTTGCCTGTTTCTTCACCCCGTCCTTATTCTTCTCCTAGTGAAATTCTAGATTCTAGTAACCAAGAAGCTAAGAAGAAGAAGAAGAGGGCGAATAAGAAGAAGAAGAAAAATAAGCAAGGGGGAAACCAAGAAACCATTGCTTCCAATGCAACTAATGTTGAAAAAACCTTCCAATCAATCCCGTAAAGTAAAATTCCCTTGCAAGTCATGTTTGGGTGACCACCTTCTTAAATATTGTAATGGTATTCCCAAGATATTAGAAGTGTGGTCTACCAGATCACATCAGCCTTTGTCATCGGCCTCTGGAGATCATGTCAGTGATAAAACATAAACTAGTGTTAGTAAATCCCGTGGGAAAAAGGGTAAAGTAAAATTTCCCTGTAAGTTATATGGAGGGAATCATCCCATTCACCTTTTTCGTTATATGGATGAAGCCTCAAAAGTATTGGATAACCTTACATCTTCTCATCCCCGTCTTCCAATTGGCTACCAGAATATTTCCCTTGATCCTCCACTAGTTGATCAAGTGATTGATCAGAATTCATCTCTGGTCAATCCCACTCTCTCTGAAAGTAAAACTCATGAGTCAATTCCTGACCAACCATCGATTGAGGAAACGGTCGACCTGATTCCACCTTCAGTTGACCAGGCCTCTCCCGTAGAGAGTGAACCTCATACCACTAAGGTTATTTTTTTTCTTCTAATTCCCATGAATTGGAGGGAAATTCTCCCGTTCCCATGGTACCAGAGGGCGATCCTCCCATTATCGTAACACAATGGAGGAATTCTCCCATTTCCCTGGAACTCCCTTCAAGTAGTTTGATCACTTCCTTTGATTGGAGACGAATGACAGGATATCGTCTTCCTTCTTACATGCCCCTTAAGATCACAATACAGGCCTATAATGTGGCCATACCTAGCACAATAATATATGAAGGCACATCTATTAGTATTTTTTCCTCAACTTCTTGGCAAGCTTTAGGTGCTCTGTATTTTGTGCCTGTTACCTAGAATATGTTATATTTCAACATAGGAACCAATTAACCATTAGGGATCCTTCCTAAGTTTCCTATTGTTATGCGGAATTGTGATCTACGGATAAATCAAATTCACCAAGTGCGGTGCTAGGCACTTAGAACAACAGATGAAAGACTTTGCTAAAAATTTCTTTAAAATAAGAAGACACAAAAAATTATAGAAGAACCTACTTGCAATCCAAGTGCTTCTCCTTCGCCTTCTATCGCTTTTGTTGTCGCCTTCAATCCAACTAAGATTGCCAGATTGATTCCTGCAAGCATAAAAAGAGAACAACAAACAAATTAAAATATACAAATGCCTAATTATTTTAATCACTCAAATTGAATAGATGTGAAATATATATATCATTCAAGAATCCATTGCATGAGAAATAGAAAGATAAAGAGATACATATATGGGAAAATGAAAAAAAAATATTTATTAAAGAGTAGAAGGGGGAGGTTACAACCAATAATTGATTTGATGCCACCAACTCCAGCTTCATCCCAACCTCATTACATCCAACATCACATCAACAACATACAGATAATTTCATTCTCTCAAATGAGAATCCAACAACATTTCTTTACCAAAATTCTTCCTTCCCTAGCACTAGGATATGTGCTCAATTTCTAGGGAAACCGACGATAGTTTCTCAATGAATGAATTTCTAATAATAGACAAGACATGTTCCCAAGTTCAGAGGTGTTAGATGGACACTTGGATTCAGAGTTTGACACATATGGAATATTCAAGAAGGCACTGGCCATGTGGAGATTCTGAAACAATGAGAATTTCGTTCCCATTTGACCAACGCACTCTTGAATGTATGGAAGTGAATTGCAGTGCACCCTTGAATGGAGGATGCTACATATGCAACACAATTAGTTCCTTTAGAGGCTGTGTTGGTGAGTTCATAAGTGATATAACATATACTTCAAACCTTGGAAATCTCACAATAGAAGCCATGAATGATTTTTTCTTCTCTTAGGGCATATAACAACTGAAATGTAAGGGGATGATAGACCATATTTCATTGGTCCTGGGATGATGTCCAGTTTGAACAGGTCATGGGGGATGATTCCAAAATTGACTTATAACAACTTCCCCCTAAAGCATGAAGTCGAAATAATAATAATATTTTTGAATGAGATGATTTACGATGTGATGAGATGGAACTGAAGCGGAGTGGAAACCTGCATTAATCTTACAATACATTACATCGTGATATTTTCATTTTTATCACAAATTTTTGAGGGAGGCATTCCCATGTTAAACACATAAACTATCTAATTACATGTACATAGTGCAAAAATTTGTCTACATTGGAATGTTTCCCAATACATAAATGCCTACAGATATAGGCCCATGTTCAGATGACGGTTTCTATGTAAGGTCACCGTGCAGATGATGTGTACAACAATCCTGAAATCGCAGCCCAGATGGCTGAAACTAGATCCGGGGTCTTCTTATCTCTTTCACTCGATTGTTTGGGTACAAGTCTAGCCATGCGAATATATGATTTGTAGTCGAACATGGTAAGACATCATTTGATTACTAGCTAATTATGTGAGCTGTTAACAAATGCGAGAGAACCACCATTGATGTTAATGGATCTCAAGGTATTGCAATACATCTTGTAAGGTGTGAATAGATGATTTGATGTCGAATGAAAAACAAAATATTTTGGTCAATGGTTCATAAGCGAGGATCTTGTCGATGTTGTAACAAGTTTCGTGGTACTGGAAGATGATCTTTCTAAGTAAACTTCTTGGATAATGATTTGATGTCGATGGGAAGTCAATTTATCCCGAAACGAGAGTTACTGATTTCAGAGACAAAATGTGACTTGATATAGCAATGTTCAGGGATGATTGTCATGAAAATGAAGGTTTATGAGTATTGCGGAAGGATGAGTATTCACTGGATGACTTCTCTTGAACATATCGACTACAATAAGATGAGTTGGTAGCATTTATGCAAACCCGAAGTGAAGGTATGATGAACCATATGTATGAATAAACTGTCAAGAAGATTACCCAACCCAAACAGTGACGATGATAGAGTGAAGTGTCATGTTTAAGAGTGACCTGCTACCGTAAAAGTTTTGTTCACTTTCCCAAATTTTCCCTGGTCATTTGTCGACTAGTACGTATTCATTTTTTTTAACAGGCTTGAGGAGGATAACATATGCTTGATCTATAATTTAACCATTCAGGAAAATATGCATCGCTATTTAATAATTGAACAAGTCTAGCAATAAAATGAAACTCGATTCTTTCCATGATCTACAAGCCCATCGCTATTTTATGTTTTAATGAGCCCAACGACAGTGTCAGGCCGATCCTTTTTCATATTTAGAGAGTTTGAAAAAGAGGACAAAAGAAAACTCCATGAGTCCTTTTTCGTAAATTTGTCGCTCAGATCGGAAAAAGTGTAAAATGATTTCTTAGAGAACCTCATAGCCATGTTTGACTAAGGTTTTTATTTTTCATAAATAATCTATCTCAGTCTGGAAAAGGGTTAAACTAATACTGAGTAGATTTCATTTAATTTACTTTTACGAGCTCAAAAAGACAAGTGCTCGGCAATATTTTCACATTATCAGAGTCTGAAAAGAGCTAAAAGAAGACTCCAGGGGTTCCTTTTTCATTGTTATCGAAGCTCTAAAAAGAGATAAAAGTGCGCTTCAAGTCCTTTTTCATTTTTATCAAAGCCCGAAAAATAAGGATAAAAGTATGCTTTGTGGTCAAATCATTCTTGAAATAAATGTGCACGACTAATCTGCTATGTCAACTGTAAACCTGTTTAGAACAACATAAAATGGATTAAAAATACTTGTTTCATGATAAAAAATGAATAAAACCATAGCCACAACAATAAATATGATTTTCAAATAATCAAATGAATAATTAAGAGAGTTTTACTGTTCATTTTTACCATTTGAAAATTACCATTTGCATTTTGGAGCTCTAAATCTGTTTTTGGCCCCGAACTTCAGCTGTTGATTGCATTCGATTTTGTCGAAGGTTTTCCTCGTTGTTTGATCCAGGTTGGTGCCATAAACCTCCTCTTTCCTTCAATATTCCTTTTGTTTCATTTCATTTCAATTTTTTAGGGATTTGGGCCCCTTAGGGTAAATTTATTTTGCAAACATGGAAACACACCCTTGAATGTCTAAAGGTGTGTTGTAGTGCACTGGAATTGAAGGCCAGGTGCACTTGCAACGCATTGTCCCTTGACCAGGGGTGCGTTGGGCATAATTCAATTTTTTTTCTTTGCAGTGTGCCCAAATTTTACTTGGTTTTTTGCATGAAATGGGTCCTTATGAGTCTTATGGTTGTGTTTCAGGGATTCAATGGACCAAAATGACAATTACTTGGAGGGAAAGAGAACATGAGGAACAAATCATGATTGCCCTAAATTATCTGGGTACTGTAAGAGCCCTCAGAGACTGTGGGTTGCTGAAGTACTTCAGATTATCTGGTATGAGGCAACATATGGAACTATTGGAGTTCCTTGTTTGTGCATGGGATCCAACGTTTGAGGAATTTCATATTGGGGACAAAGTGGTCCCAAATTTAGTGGAGGATATCTATTTTCTCACAGGTTTTTCGAGAAGAGGCCTACCCATTTCTCTCTCAAGGTCTGATCTCGGAGGAGACGGTGAGAGATTATATATTGCAGTATTGCAATCGAGGGGTATAACCTGGCAAAGATGATAAAATAAACATCTGCGATGTTTGTGATTTCCATTTAGAACCATATTATTCATGATCACAAATCTTGCTGGTACCAATACACTACTCGTAGCAAATAGATCTTATGTGCAATATGCACTAGAGTGTATGGACCAAAAATTTTCAACTGGGATGAAGCTGTACTCTCTCAAATGAAAGAACAACTGAGCAAGGCAAAGGGAGTAAGGAAGAAAATTTCAACTATGGTTCGATCCTCATTTCTTTAGCCTTAGAGTGGATTCCACTAATGTAGCCTCAACATGTGACGTTGGGTATATCTAACCCTAGAGATCCAAGGATGCAGAGATGTGTAGAATTGATGGCTAGAAATGTTGTTTAATTGACCATTGTGTTCTCGAATGCATTCTTTGCCTGGTTCAAGTGACATATTATCACCATCGATGACTATGCATATGCAGGCATCAAATTCCGAGGAGATCCAGATTTAGTTTTACCAGAAGGCGCTCAGTGGGGTGAAATTGGTAAGAATGTTTTGACCATGTTTTTTGATTTTTACAAGGTTTATACATGTTTTTGAATTTTAATGTTTTCACAAGACTAAACTAAAGTTTTTATGTATGCAGATGTAGGTCGAGTTCGACCAATGGGACAACCAGAGCATGGAGCAGATGAGCCATCAGAGAGGGCTTTCGGGAGAGCATTCCTTCAAGATTTGGATATGGATGAGACCCTTGTTGAGCTTTAGCAGCAGATACAGGGGTTAACCTTCGAGATTCCAAATTGTCGGATCGAAGAGTTACCCAAGCGACTGCAGCGCCATACTATTGGCATTTCGAACCAATGGATGCTGTTACTGCATAGGATATCTAGATCAGTAGCATGTTTATCATGAGCACCACTAGTTTACTTTTGACATGTTGCATACATTTTGAGGTCAGATGAACAATGTGTCTTGGGCACAACTTTTGTAAAAACCTATAACTATCTATATATTTGTTTTCATTGTTTTCCTATGTTTATTGTGCCATCCTATTCAATTATGTGAATGTATCTTTACATGTGTTGCAAATGTCTATTTATAACATAATTCTCTAAGGAATTAGTCAATGTGTTCAAGTTTCTAGAAATGTGTTGATATTGAATGAAATCAAAATGTCTTTCCAGAAGTTGAACTCTTAGGAACATACGATGCAGTGTTGGATTTATGATAGTATAAACACTAGTAAGTTGCAGTACCATAGATTGTGAGTCTAACCTAATGATGATGCGGTTAATACCAAATGAAATGGCATCAGAGAGAAGTTCGATCAATGTGCTATACTAAATGATATTGTTTGTAGATCGACCGTTACAAATCCCTTGAAAACTCACTAACTCGTTGTTCAGAGCAAAAATGGCCTACGCTGCAGAGGATAGATTATACGTACTACGATTAGCACCATCAACATACCCAACGAATGGTTCCAAAGATTCAGACATTTACAATGAAATGTAAAGCATATTACTAACTTCAAGAAAACTATAGAAAAAAAAACTAAGACAGTAAATGCAAATCAACAACATATATACAATATAATACAACAGTTTACTACGCTCATGTTTAAACATAGTAACGTTTTAGATACAACCCATTTCGAGGTAGCGCCAAAAAAATTCCATCATAATCTACCAACTCGTAGGCACCCTTAGCAAGAAATGTTTTGACAATATAGGGGCCATGCCATAACAACTCAAATTTCCCTGTACGTATTACATCAGCTTCCTGATCATAAAGAAGGACCAGGTCACCCTATGAGAAGATGCGAGGTTGGACATGCTTGTCGTATTGTGCCTTTATATGTCTCTTATGCGCTTCGTTGGCCAATTGGGCTTCACAACGTGTTTCATCAAGATGGATGAGATTAAAAAGACACGCTTCTTTAGTAGAGGTGTCAGGTAACAAGTCGTTTGTGAGTTTTAATTATGGTATTTCACATTGGATTGGCAAGATAGCTTCTAGACCATACACCAATTGAAAGGGGGTAAATTCGGTTGCGTTTCTCACCGAGGTTCGGTACGCCCACAAATCTGAGTACATGATTAAATTCCATTTTTGTTTATGAACTCATATCACTCGTTGAAGCATTTGTTTAAGAATCTTGTTAATAGACTCAACTTGTCCATTTGATTGTGGATAATAAGGAGTAGAACTATCATGGGAAAATCCTAATTTGGCAGTCAACTCATTCATCATATGATTGCAAAAATACGAACCATGATCTATGACTATAGCTTGTGGAACACCAAACCATGAAATGACATGATTAAAGAAAAACATTGCAACTATTTTTCCTGTGTTGTTGAATGTAGGAATCGCTTCGTCCCACTTGGTAAAGTAGTCTACTGTGACAATAATATAACCATGCCCGCCAGACGAATGAGGGTTAGAGTTCATGAAGTCAATGCCCCATTTTGAAAATGGTCCCACAGAGAAAACATGATGCATTGGCATTGGAGGTTTGAGGATTTTACGATCAAATATCTGGCATGCATGAAAACTTTTGACCACGAGGATGCAGTCGTGAAATATGGTAGGCCAAAAGTAACCAGCCCGAAGTATATTATGCGTGGTAGCGCATCCAGAAAAGTGTCCACCACAAGCCCCAACATGAAAATCATTTAAAACCTTTTCGGCCTCCTCGTGAGTGAGGAACCTTCTTAAAATTGTATCGACACCACGACGATAAAGTGTATCGCCGACGATTAGATAATATTTGGCTTGGTATCGAATACGTTGCTGGTTAGAGTGAGAGGTATCAGGCCGAAAATTCTGGGTCTAGAGATAAATGATAAAATCCCCATACCAAGGATAAAATTATCCGATCAGAAGTAGAGATTCATTAGGAATAGATGGTCCCGATGTAGTAGCAGTACTATTAGAGGGAAGGTCGCAGAGAAGCTCAACCAAAACTAAAGAATTCTTTGTCTTGGATTTATTGAATTCAAATTCTAAATCCTGCAAAATGAAAATCCATTTTGAATACTTCCCTCGAGAAATTGACGTGATAAGATTTAAGTCATGGGGTTTCAATCTGAAATGACAATGGTCTTCTGAAACGGGATATAGTGGCGAAATCTTTAGATGGCTTGAACAGCCACCAAGGCAAGCTTTTCTACATAAGAATACTCCACTTCCATATCATTGAGATTACGACTCAAATAATAGATCAAATGTTCTATCCCATTTTATACTTGGACCAATACCATAGAAATGGTCGTATCAACCACGGTGATATATAAGAAATAATCACTCTGATAATTGGGGGGATACATTAATGACGCCCAGACAAGAGAATCCTTGACAACATCACCTTATCCCAATGGAAAGGAATCCTCTTTTTCAAGAGTCGAGTAAATCCTTTAGCCATTTCAGTGTAGTTGGGTATGAACCTCCTTAGGAAGTTATATTTTCCTTGGAGTTTATGTTACTGAAGCAAATTTGATGGCGCAGGAAAATTAAGAATGGCCTGGACCTTTAGTGGGTCGATTCAAATTCCTTATTTTGAGACGATGAATCCTAGAAAAAGACCAGAACCAACACAAAACACACATTTATGTGGATTGAGGCGTATTTTTTAGTGTCAACAACCTAAAAATATAGCTCTCAAATGCATCGGGTGATTATTTTGGTTTCATGAATGCACGGGTAAATCATCTAGATAGGGTTGAACAATGTGCTTGATGTCATTGAAAGCATAATCCATTGCTCTCTGAAAAGTTGCCCCAATGTTATTTAAACCAAACGGGATTTTCTGATAAGTGAATGTGCCCTAGGGACAGATGAATGTTGTCTTATATTGGTCCTCTGGGCATACATTGATTTGATTATAGCCAGAAAATCCATCCATGAACGAAAATATTTTGCATCCAGCACAATCATCAATAATCTGGTCGATAAAGGGAATAGGATAGTTGTCTTTTGGACAAGAAATATTGACATCCTGATAATTTACGCACACTCTGATGGTTCCTTGTTTTTTCGTAACAGGAGCAATGTTAGAAACCCACTCAGTTAGTGGAACAGGGTATATAAAACCAGCACGCAAAAGTTTTTCAACTTCTACTTGAATGACAACGACCTTCTTCAGATTAATAGGATGAAGGCGTTGACGTACCAGCTTGACATCAAGGTACATATTAATAGTGTGTTCAATGATACTAATATCTATGCCTGGAATTTCCTCTTAAGACCAAGCAAATACATCATCAAATTCACGAAAGAGAGAGTGATATGTTTCGATTTCTAATGGAGAATAAGATATGCTGACATGAATGTTTTCTACAACGCCGAGTTTGGTTTAAATATCGATAGAAATGGTTTCTTCAATATTTGATAAGTTTCGCTTGGATTCAATTGCATTAATAGGAAAAGAATTAAAAAATAATGTTTTGATCGATGGGTGATATAGTTCAATACTATTATCTTGTTCATAATAATAAAGATGGGAGCATTGATGATGATCTTCCCATGGTTCTCCTTCTGGCATCATGGATTCCACAATATTCTCATCTTTCAAGAAAGCTGAGGAAAAAGGATCAGATGGAGTACCAAAATATAATAAACGATTAACCCAAACGATCGACGACAATGATTTCAGATTCACCGCCCAAGCCATGTAGATTGATTGCTATGCCAACTCAATTGGGTTGGGTGACAAGAACTCATATAACGTAACAACTTCAGAATGACTCGTAATCTTCCTTAAGCCAGATGGAGTGGAAGATATCATGTAGTAGGTCTCTATGCTTGCAATTTCTGTGGACGTCGCAAGCGGCGGTAATGCAAAGGTTCCCATGAGAGTGGAATCATTTAATAGTCCTACACGAATGTTTTGAAGTGCGAGTTGGGGTGTGTGAACTAACAGAACACTTCCAGTTACCTGGGAACTAGAGGCAAAGAAGGATATATGATTGATGACTATGATAACACCTTTATGTGGAAAGGTGATCATTTTAAAATATGTAGAAATGATTGCAGTCATAACATATATCCATGGCCTTCCGAGTAAATTTTTTTAATCAAGGGGTTCGTCAACGACCTCAACTTCAACATTTACTATTTCCCCCCCTAGTTCAACATGTAGGTTATTGATAATACCACAAGGCTTATATGTACGTCCATCGAAAGTTTTCAACGTCGTAGGTGATTGAGATAGGTGCGGCGAGCCAAGTGACTTCCAATAGTTTAGAGACATAATACAGGTAGATTCTCCCTCATCAATAATAGTACGATGAAAAAGGCCATTGAGAACATTTACTTGGATGGAGAATGCCAATTCTGCTGGTAATTGTGGCACATAGCTCGTATGATTAAAGGCTACAAGATTGGAATCTGTCAGATCAATTCGACCAATTGCCGACAACAAAGCCTGCTTCTGGGAGGGAAAATTTTGAAGCACCTCAAGTGCTGACATAGCTGCTAAAGGGGATTGAGACAAATAATCAACTATAATATAATTTTTAGCATCTCAGGTTCGAGGATTAAATGTCGATTTATGAATGAATCCCTTCGACAACTTGATTGTCAATTCAAAAATAACAGTTGGTGGTATCGATTTCGTAGACAGATTCGTGGTGGAGGTAGTAGGTTGATTAGTAGCCTGAGTACCATAATATTTATTATGTGTTGACACCAAAACATCAGTCGATGGCTTTGTGACAGACAACATAAGCACTTGGGAACTAGAAGTTGGATTCGTAGCAACCAAATTTTTGTTCATATTCAGAAATGGATCTGTCAACACTATGGATGCATGCAAGGTCTTAACCAATTTTGAGACTTCGACGCAGTGAGGACAGTCACGAAAAAGGTGCTCCTCATTATAGATTATGAAAGGCTAACTAGGTTTCCTATTTCCAGTCGATTGATTAGATGATATTTCCTGCGGGGTAGAAGTTTTATTTTTCTTTGATTTCCCCTTTTTCTTACTTCCGGGTTGCTTGTCACTTCTGCCCTTTTCTGATGACACGGGATGGATTTCGGAATAAGGTGCAAGATCAAATGTAGTAGAGTGATGTGTGCTTGCAGTACCGATCATACCATCTTTGGCATGAAAGTCCTTAGATGGAGGAGGAACAATAAAATTAGATCGCGACGTGTTGGGAATTTTCTCATAGAGCGTGCCAAGCTGAGTGTAAATCAAGTCTAAATACTGGGTACAAGAAATTACCTGCTCTTCAGTGACGATGCCACCCTTAGTCACATCCTCAGTTATAGATGGTAACATGGAATTAATGAACCACTCAGAAAGGAGTTGATTAGGAACAAATGTCTTAACCATTCTAGGACAATGACACCACTCATGAATATGATCAGAAATTTGAGTAGCATTAGTCTATTTAAAATTAGTTAAGATTTTCTTTCCAGTTTCATATCGTATGGGTAACTAGAAGTGGGTCAAAAAGACAGTAGCTAGGGAAGTGATATTATCAAATGAAGCTCTAGGTAACTCAATGTACCATTTCGCAGTAGGACCAGTGAGCGTATGCTGGAAAAGACGTAGTCGAACGGAGTCATCATTTAGGGAGTTCGATGAACACCATAAATGATAAGTCATTACATGTGTCGACAAGTCTTCTCCATGGTTTCCATTGAACTTAGGAATATCTGAGGGTAATTTATGAGGTATCACCGGCCACCAAGGAGCGTAATTGATTGGATCATTGGTAAGCTGGTTTAAATTAGGTAACTCTAAATTTGCAACAAAGGGAAACTGTCGATTTAGGTCGGGTTGAGCATAGCCAGGGTATGATGGAATTGCTTGGGCAACGGGCCTTTGAGTACCAACATAAGGAATCTGTTGCTGGTAACCAAAATAGGGGTTGTTTTGATAAGCAAACGCTTGAGGATTCTGTTGACCAAAACCTGGGTAAGGTACTTGTTGAAATGAAGGTTGTGGAATTTTCGCTTGTGGCTTCTAAGGGGTTTGTACACCAACATTATAACCCAAAATAGGATAGCTTTGATTCAGTTGTGGATAGGTATAACCGAATTGCGGCTGCGATATCCCATAATATGGTAATCCAGCTTGCGAATAAATGATTCCGGATACATGTGGTTTTTGTAAACTAGTCGAAGGAGTTGGAGTCTAAGGGCCTAATACTTGAGGGTATTGGGTTGAAGTTGAAGGACCCACCTGAGATGGTTGAGGTACACAAATTTGAGATTGTAACAGGGGTAAGGATGTATTAACAAGTGGAGTTGTTATGGGTGCAACAAGTTGAACCGGTTGATATGAGTGTACAACGGTTTGTGGTTGGATGGGTAGAGTGGGTTGCCACTAACAAACATTCATTCTGACATTAGGATGACCAAATAATGATGGAGTATTTTAAAAATGGGTGATCATAGGTTTCCCCCTACATCAGGAGTATAATAAGATGGAAATATACCCAGATGGACCAGCTTGATATTACCCTGATGATGTGTATAAAGGATCAAGCCATTCCGTACTCACTATGGATTTACCAGTTAGAATACCAGAAGATGACATTGGTGAAGTCAATGGGTTTGAGGATGCACCAGAGAAGGTTCCAGATAAATATTGTTAACCAAGTGGGACTGAAGGGCCACCATATAAATGTGACTCTAGTGAAGTTGTGAACATCGGCAAGATCAGGTGTTGTTGCAACTGGAATAAATGGTCCAGCCGAAGATGTTGGATCAGAAATGGTTATTCGACCAAATGTATACCCTATTGGATCTACGAGAACTCTAATAGACACAGGATCAACAAAAGCAGAGGAAGGTGATTGAGGAAAATACTTTTACAGGTAAAGCTCTGCCCCAAAATGAGTTGGAGTTAAAGGTGTTTCGTCTTGTGGTATTTCTTCAATCGAATTTAAACCAGGTGGAAGGATTTTTCCGTCAGGCCCAAAGTATATTTCATGAGGTTGACTGTGGGATATGGGAGATTCAATGGCTATAATAGAGGCTAGGGCGATCGATACAGGAACAAATTCTGGTCGTTTGACTTCAGGATTCATATTTTCTGGAAAAAAAGTAATAGGATCCACAACTTCCAATTGAACAATGTCGGGTTCGGGTGGTATGGTCTCACTGATTGGATGGATCGTGACCACGGATAGCTGTGAGGACTCTGTCTCGATAATAGTAAATGAACCAAGATTTGTAGAAATAACTTGTGCCAACTCTGGTATACGTGAGGATGATGTCAGACCAGAGGTAGTGATAGTATCAGTTTCAGTAGAGCGATGTCACCTTCGCTGACCAGAAATGACTTCCGGTGGTAAAGGTGGTTTTGAGTGCTATTCTACACGAATGACAGGGAAAAGGGTGTTATTTTTCTGCACTGACTGATTTATTTTATGACAAAAAACAAATAAACAAAATAAAAGGGTAATTCCAGGAAAAAGGTTTACCAAGTAATTATGAGCTGCGGAATAATTCTTGGCGAACCAATAAGTACGAGCAGGAAATCTCCTAAAATTCTTTATTCAGTGTATCAAAAGTTAAAAGGTGGTCGAATCGGTTCACTATGGATGGATAACAACCTAAAGTTGTCCTCCCAAATATACTCGAAGGTACGTGGAGGCCCAAGTCCGTATTAGAGCTATCTAATGCGAAACCGCACAGTCAGAGCACCCCCTTTCTACTTTTCGTACTAGAACACCGCTCGATATACGCGAAGGTACATGGATGATATCTGATATGCTTACATATGTGGAGTGAGGTATCACATTTGGAATGTATCGCAGACAAGTTAATGACAACTGCTATGTTTATCGACATCGGAATACGTCTTTAGCCCAGACCTTCTAAATGTTATTGTTATGGTTCCAATGTTTTTTTAGGTAAATTGATGTAAATTTTAAGTTGATTTTGTTTAGAAAGTTTGTCTTTGAGATTCACCGCATGATGTGATGGAAATTCCTAAAAATGCAAACTAAAATGATAAGCAAACTTTTCAGTTTTATCTTTTTCAATGAAAATCCTAGATACTAAGGGAAAGAGTAGTCAGTTTTAGAGAAAACAACAAAGAGCACAAACTAATATGCAAATTTCCTAACTTGTTCCTATGCAACACACACAATTCACTATATGCACATGCTTGTTTTTCTTTTTAGCTCCCTTAATGTAAATGTAAGAAAGGAAACTATATGCATCAAATCAATAAAAACAAATGTTTTCTTCTTTGAGAAATGAGGAATTTAACAACAATTTCTCTTTTAGGAAAAAAGAAGAATGGAACTACAATTTTTCCTACAGGAAACGAAGAATTTAACGACAATTTCCTTTACAAAAACAAATGGATCTAATGCATAAAATACTTTGAATTTGATTTGTCATTGATAAATAAAAAACACTAAAGAGACATTTAACAAATTTACTTTTCAAAAGAGGAAGAATAAGGTAAGTTCACTGGTCTCTAAGAGGTATTAGACAGTTGAGAATACAACAAACAAATGGCTGAGAATGATAACAATGAAAAATTTGAATGCAATTTGGCTGGCTAAGGGGGCAACGTAGTCTCTAAGGGGAGATAGTGCGTTGCAGTGCACCCCTGAATGGTAGACAATGCACTGTGTCTTGACCAATAGTGCGTTGGGCGTAGTAGTGATTGAAAATGAAAGCTACATAACACATTTCTAATGAAATTATTTCATTCAAAAGTATAATAACTAAAATTAGATGCTACTGATGAGGATTAGCAGAGGAAAAAACACTAGTAATGATAGGAAACTCCCCAGCGGAGTTGCCAATTTGTTATGCGGAATTGTGATCTACAGATAAATAAAATCCCTTAAGTGTGGTGCTAGGCACTTAGAACAACAGATGGAAGAATTTGCTAACACTTTCTCTAAAATAAGCAGACACACAGAATGATATAAGAACCTACTTGCAATCCAAGCGCTTCTCCTTCTCCTTATGTCACTTTTGTTGTCGCCTTCAATCCAACTCAGATCGCCAGATTGATTCCTGCAAGCATAAACAGAGAACAAAAAACAGATTGCAATATACATATGCCTACTTATTTTATCATTAAAATCGATTAGATGTGAAACATATATATCATTAAAGAACCCATTGCACGAGAAATAGAAACATAAAGAGATACATATATGGAAAAATTAACAACAATATTTATTAAAGAGTAGAAGAGGGAGGTTATAACCAATGATCGATTTGATGCCACCAGCTCCAGCTTCATCCCAGCCTCATCACATCCAACATCACACCACCAACATATCAATAATTTCACTCTCTCAATTGAGAATCCAACAACATTTCTTTACCAAAATTTTTCCTTCCCTAGCACTAGGATTTGTGCTCAATTTATAGGGAAACTGATGGTAGTTTCTCAATGAATGACATTGTAATAATAGGCAAGAAATGTTCCCAAGTTCAAAGGTGTTAGATGGACACTTGGATTCGAAGTTTGACACATATGGACTCTTCTAGAAGGCATTGGCCATGTGGAGATTCCAGAACAATGAGAATTTCACTCCCAATTGACCAACGCACTCTTGAATGTCGGGAAGTTCATTGCAATTCACCTTTGAATGGAGGATGCTGCATATGCAACACAGTTAGTCCCTTTAGAGGCCACATTAGTGAGTTCATAAGTGATATAAAATATACTTCAAACCTTGGAAATCTCACAATATAAGCCATGAATGATTTGTTCTTATCTTAGGGCATATAACAACTGAAATGTAAGGGAATGATAGACCCTATTTCATTGGTCTTGGGAATGATGTCCAGTTTGACCAGGTCATGGGGGATGATGCCCAAATTTACCTATAACACATATTAATTTGGGAGGAAAGACAATATATATAGACATAATGGTTGTCCAAGGCACTTTGGATTTTAACTTACTCCATGGGCATGACTATACTTATGTCATGGGATCTCTAATCTCTTCTCTCTTTCATGTGATTCATTTCCCGCATGAAGGAAGAATCGTGAAAATTTATCAACTTTCATTCATTGGTCCTAATTTGGCTCCCAATCAACCATCATCCCTTAATGGTCCTTACAAGCAAGTGGTATCTTCCCTGCCACATGTTAATTATGTGGCAACCTATTTCATAATTGTGCCTACTGTTGATCTAGTCAGTGATATAGTAAATCATGTACTAGGGGCATTGGAAGCTAATTTCCAAAGTTTTTTTCTCCTATATTATGAGAACCTCTTGCAAGCCATGAAATCTTATGGGCCATGAGAAAGGTTTTGGAGGAGAGTTCCTTGTCTTGTGTCAAGCTCCTTAAAAAATGAAACAAGGTGTCAGAGCAGACTTCCTTGTCTTGTGTCAAGCTCCTTAAAAAATGAATCAAGGATCTCTTGAGCAAATTTCCTTTTCTTGTGTCAAACTCGTTAAAAAATGAAACAAGGTGTTGGAGAAAAGTCCCTTTTCTCATGTCAAGCTCCTTAAAAAATGAAACAAGGTGTCATGAGGATAGTTCTTTTACTATGTCAGCCTCGTTAAAAAATGAAATAGGTCCCTATGATCATAGTTCTTTTACTGTGTCAAGCTCATTTAAAAATGAAACAAGTCCCATTTCGATTCGAGTCTCTGAATAGATCTCGTAAATTCCTAGTCAAGTATTTCACTTGATCTCATAAATAAACCTTCATTTCCATCCACCTATTAGTAACCGATAGTCTACTTAGGTGAATGAAATGAATTTTGGGGGCATGTACCTTGAATTGAATAATTATGTTGGGGGCATGGAAACTTATTCCAAGCATAGTTTTTCCAGATGTTTCAAGCTTGTGTAAAAATGAAACCAATTTCAAGCATAGTTTCCCATGTTTCAAGATTCTATAAAAATGAAATAATTATCAATCCCATACACCTCCCATGATTTCCCTTTTAACCGCCTCTTCTTCTAGATGAGCCTTGGTTTTCTCTTTCCACTATCACCATCTGTTTGGCCAATCATACACTTTCACTTGGTTATTTTAACCTTGCCTGGGGAACCACTATGATGAGTGGTATTATTAGCCAACCTCTTGACCTTTACGTGTTTCGAGTAGTTCCATCATGTCTGGAACTAGTTTCTACCCTTTATATCAATCGTTCCTCTAGGAGGAGTCCTCTTTGAGCTCTTTTCAGACTCCAAAAATATGAAAAGATTGCTGAGCACTTTTTCTTTCGAGCTCGTAAAAGTAAATGAAAATACGTCTACTTAGTATAATTCTACCCTTTTTTTGGGAAAAGGTTGATTGTTTACGAAAAAGAAATACGTTGGTCAATATTGATCAAGAGGTTCTCTTGAATATTTTTTTCTACCTTTTCGGATTCGAGAGACTATTTTTGAAAATGTACCTTTTGGAGTTTCCTTTTCCGTATATTTTTCAAACTCCCTCAACATGAAAAATATACTGATTTACTCCTACGTCGGACTCGTAAAACTTAAATGATGAAGGACTTGTCACCATGACAAGACCGAGCTACTCCTTCCTAGGGCTCATTAACTTACTAGGATGGATTCATTCGAAGGATGAACTTATATGCTAAGAATATGGTATCCTCTTCAAGCTTGCTATAAAAAATAAAGAGGTACTCATTATAAATAATTGGGGAAAACGGAAGTGAAGTATATTTTGTATTTTGTACCAAAGGAAGAATGTCGCTCTTGAACATGACACTCATTTGCATTTTTTGTCGGGTTGGGGATATCCTGCATTCGTCACTTTCCTTCTTGGGTTTTGGAAATACATTTCCCTATCATTCGATCATTAAATATTTTCATCATGACCTTTGATCCCATTTTTTAGTCAAATGCTGCCAAAATTTCGAAATCTTGTCGCTGATATGTTCAATAGAAGTCCTATCTATAAAGGCAAACATCCTCTACTTATTTGACCCTCTCAGCAATAGTCCTAAATCACTCCTATCATCTTGAGAAACCTTGTGTTTCCTGTCGATAATGTGGGAATCATTATGGCCCTCCTTTGATGGATCACTTCATGTCCACTTTAGCTCATTAGCTAGGAAGATGATTTAGAAAATCCTTTCCAGTACCTTGGAGATTGCATGCTTCAATGGCAAGTTCTACGCATTCGACAACATGTTCATATCATTAGCCTTCGATCGGATGATTCTAAAAGTTTTTGAATTCAAATCATTCATTAACACTTGGAGATTGTGTTGTCGTACCTTGAGGGTCATCATAATTATTGGTGGTTTCTCTCGCAACCGTTAACGGTTTACATCATTGACTGGTAATCAGGTGGCTTCTACCATGTTCGACATCAACACACCTATTCATATGGTTAGATTCATACAGTGGGTAGATCGACATCGAGATGAAGACCCTAGATCCCATTTGTTATTATGCAGGCTGCATGGAGTTATTGAGTATTCATGATTATACACATGATCCTTTCTATACGGATGGTTGCGACCATACCATGGATCCCATTCCATGATCTCTTTCAGATGGATGGTTGCACCCATGTCGTGGGTTCAAGTGTTATTTGATTCCATTCAAAGATATGTTATTAGGCATGTTTATATCATAGATCTCACATATTGTATTGTGTTTTATTGACAGGTCTCCTGACGGTTGTTTTCTAAAGTCCTTTCCATGCTTGATAAAGATTCAACCATCACTTATGGTTATGATTTTATGATTTAGGGGACATTTGTTACATAGTATTGTGTTGCATTCCTTAGCTATTATCCCAAGTGTCATATTTTGTGTCAATCATGTCACAAACGTCGCAAAGCGACACAAGCTGTATAAACTTGTTCATCCTGGACAACATGCTTAAGATATCCCTGAAGACCTAAAAGAGAAATGCCTTGAAGATTTTCTACAGAGTTTGTAAACAACCTTGTTTGTAAGCTCAACGCGGTCCTCTTCTTAATAAGCTTGCACTTGTCATCATGTCCCTATCATGTGAATAGCGCCGACAACATGGGAATTCAACAGTAAATTCACGTTGTTCCTCCACGCAGGTTCTCCAAAGATGGAGCAGAAGCTTCGACATCTAGAATTCTCAAGAACAGAGTTTTGGTACTTGTTGGTTGAGGATATGGTCGAATACTTCCATACTTGGCCCTTGATATTATCTCCAAATATTTCCCCTTTGAGATAAGACTTTTCCACCCCATTAGTGGATCCTTAACCTCCTTAGATCTGCTATAAGAGAGTGCCATGCTAGTGAGTCTTGGTTGGTCATTACTGGTTGCCTTACTTATGTCTGATTCTACCCATACGTTGCCGATTTAATGAAGAATGAGAAGAGATTGAAGAGTGTGGCTTGGACTTGGATTACCACTCCAATGGAGGCCTTCAACATCAAGGCACCAGTTGTAAGCTTTCCTTTGATCATTTTATAATACAAATTATACTTTTCTTCACATAAATATGTTAATATTAACTGGTTTAGCATGATACTTCTTGATTTGTCATGTAGTTTTTTTTGAAACACATATACTATGTATCTTTCATATTTTGTCATGTGATCTTCTTTATAGTTTTTCAAACATAGAAATCATAGCAAGGAACGAGCCTGGAAGTGAAAGGATCGACATCGACACCGAGGAAACAAATGCATAAGGATCAAGGTAGGACATATCCCTCTCTCACTTTACTTTTCAATGTTAAACTAGGAAGGCGTGTATCCTTTGTCACGGTTGTTACTAGACCCACTTATTGGGCTAGAGGGATCGCTTCTTTTTGAAGAAGGGATTTTCTTGCATAACAAGGTGCCTCCAATGAGCCCTTGCATAGTAAATGTATCCAAAAATGCTTCTCTTTCCTACACATTAATCACATTAGGCCATGAAATATGATATGCACCCTTTAGTCTCCCTAATAAGAATTTTGTTGTTAAAAAATGTAAATTAATGTGAGAAAAAAGAGATTTTAAGGGTTGGAGGATAACACAAGGGGTCTCAAAATATATCTATTGATGGAACCCATCAGAAGTAATGCTATTGATATGTGATAAATTTAAAGAAATAGGTCAATCATCATCTAGATGTTCGTGTGCATCATTTGAAGATGGAGATAGCCATACATATAGTAGTTGTAAAGAAACACCTAAATATGTTTCAATAGATGATGAGAATACCTCTCAAGAAGAGAAATTACATTCAATGAAGAGAATGGGAACATCCCTAGTAGAGATGAATAATGGATAGTTATCACCCCCTTGAAAGAAACTTTGAACTAAAAAAGGAATCTATATATTGGTTGTGATTTTTCTAACACCTCTGGTAGGGCATAAAAGTTCCATTTGAGAATATATACTTCAAGGAAAAGCTGATATAAACTCTTGAAGATATCAAGGAGCTTTCAGAAGAAAATATCAATCAAGAGGAGTAGTTGCAAGAATATGAGTTTTTTAATGAAAAGTTTGTTGGAAATATGATGCAGGGTGTTGTCCTTGATGGCAACCCACTAAATGAAGATGAAGACATGCGACTGTTGACATGTGTTGTCCTTGATGGAAATCCACCTAATGAAGTTATTCTGGACGTGATGGACTTGGTAAATAATGTTTGTTAGCAATATGATGGTGAATGTTGTCCTTGAAAGGCAACCCTCTTGATGAAGATGATGGCAACTTACTTGATGAAGTTGTGCTTGATAGAATATGGTTTGATGAACTAAATCTGATGTATCTACAGTGTGTACAGAAGGAAATGAAGAAAGGAATTCAGCATGTGCTAATTCTATGATGAAAAAGAGTATGTCTCTAGGTATACGTGGATTGGCCTAAGGGAAGTCGCGTATGCATGCGGAAAGAAACGTTCCAAGTCGCGTATGGGAAAAAGCGCTCAAAAAGTGAAAAACCAGGGGTAACCACCATGGTATTGACCCATTGTATTGGGTAATGATCCACCTAATTGACCCCGTCCAGGTAGTTTTGGGCTCATGGTATTGTTTTGGCCCATGGTATTGAAAAAGGGGCTCATGGTATTGAAAAAGGATAAACCTATATAAGGAGAAGAAATTCATTGTGCAAAACATGAGTGTGGGTGCAAGATGTCTGAGCTTGAATGAATACTTCTCTCTGGAGTATATCTGAATGGAAAGGGTTACAATTGAATGAAGGATCTGAATGTATGATGCACCAATGAAGGAGTGATGAAGAAGGGGATCTAGATCTGAAACATACTTGTATTTGCTAGATCTGTTTATGGAATGACTAGATCTGTGATGAGGCGAACATCTAGGCGAACATCTGTCTGAAGTAAAAAGGTAAATCATCTAGGCGAACATCTGTCTGAAGTGAAAAGGGTAAATCTGAATTGAACATCTGATCTGATGAAGTATGCAGCTCTGTAATCATTGAAGATCTATACGCTACTTCGCCGAGGAGGAAGCGCGTATACACGCGGCTTCTCTGAAGTAAAAGCGCGTATGCGCAATAAAATATACACTGAGGTATACGCTGGTTTGTGTGGACGGAAGCGCGTATATACGCGACATCAGTGAAGTAAAAACGCGTATGCAAACTAGGGTTTGCTGAAGCAAGGGGTATGAAATATCTGATCTGTTCTTCTGTGTTTCTGCTATCTGATCTGTGTTGATATGTATCTGTTGGTGATGTATGTTTGTGCTTAAAAGTATGGAAAGGGTCCAGTATGAAAATATGATGAAATGTGGCCTGCAAGTGGTGTTCTATTGATGTTGTTGAATCCAGTGTGAAAATTGATGAAACGTGGTCCAAGGTGGTGCTGAGGGTTGTAGCCTTCAGTCAGGGGGTTGTAGCTCCCTTCCAGGTGAGGCTGGTAAACGAGATCGGGGGGTCGTAGCTCCCTTCCAGGAGAGGCTGGTAAACGAGTCGGGGGGTTGGAGCTCCCTTCCAGGAGAGGCTGGTAAACGAGCGCAGGTGGGTGCCTGCGTGCTGGTCAAGTCTGCGCCAGCACATATGTTGTAAGATGTTTTCTCTATAATAAAATATTGAAGGGTGAGCAACTGCAGCGGTGGTTTTCTCCCGACTTGGGTTTCCACCTAAAAATCCTGGTGTTCATGTGTGATGCTTTGTGTGATGGTTTATTCTGTTCTTACTGCACATGTTTACTGTTTATAGAACATCTAATGGATGAATGATGGAATGATATAAGTGAAGAACTAATGGCATAATTAGATCTCTGTGTATACGCGAGTTTTATGAAGGATATCCGCGTGTATACGCTAGTTGGCTTCAGCAAAGTAGCATATGGGTTTTAGAGCATGAAAAAGTAAAAAGTTTTAGTTTGCCCTAAATACTGATTCACCCCCCCCTCTCAGTATTTTTCCCAACAATTGGTATCAGAGCAGGTCCTTCTGCAGAAGCTTGATCGCTTGAAGGAGATTCGTCGCAATGGGAAGTCAAGAAGGAGTAATGTCTATAAAGCCACCTCTATTCAATGGAAGCAATCTGATATTCTGGAAGGTACGAACAAAAGCATATATGCAAAGTCTTGGTGCAGATGTATGGGCAATCATGGAAGAAGGTTATCAATACCCAGCAAGTATTCCTACTGATGCAGCAGAAAGGAAGAAGTATGAAATCAATGCCAAAGCAGTGAATGTATTATTAGGAAGCATGTCTGAATCAGAATTTGCTAAAGTGATGCAGCTACATTCAGCAAAAGAAATATGGGACAAAATCATTCTAAGCTATGAAGGAGACACAAAGGTAAGAAGTGCAAAACTCCAAACTCTTAGAATTGAATATGAAAATTTGAAGATGCATAGTGATGAGAGTGTTGCCAGTTTCTTTCTTCGTCTGGATGATATTGTAAATCTAATGAGAAATTTGGGTGAAACCATAACTGATACTACTCTGGTGGAAAAGGTCTTAAGATCCTTGACTTCGAAATTTGACTCTAAAGTTTCGGCTATTGAAGAAAGGCAAGATCTGCAAACTCTTACTATTGTTCAATTACATGGTATTCTGACTGCTTTTGAAATGAGACAAGGAGGTCCTTCTCAAATAAGAGAAGCTGCTTTTAAGGCATCTACAAAAGGAAAGGAAAAGGAAGTTATCAAAGAATCCAGCTATATATCCGATGAAGAAGAAGCGAATTTCGTGAGAAAGCTCCAACTAGGTACTGGAAGATTCAAAGGTAAGCTTCCCTTCAAATGTTTTGAGTGTGGAAAATTTGGTCACTATGTTGCTAAATGTCCTTATAGAGAAAAGCATGGTAAAGGGAAACAATTTGAAAAGAGAAAGAGTTATTATGCAAAAGAAGATGATGATGAAGTGTCCAGTGAAGATGAAGAAGATTCTGACCAAGATCTGAAAGTGCTCATGGCTAAGAAGCAAAAGAAGAAGTCTACTCGAAACAAGAAGATACCTCAGAAATCATGTATAGCAAAAATTGAAGAAGATGAACCAGGTATTAATCGTTGTTCTTGTTTCTTACTTAACTGCATGTGCAAAGATTATGATAGTGAAAGTGACAGTATGGATCCAGAAGTTTCTGACGAAGCTCTCCAAGTACTCATGGCAATGAAGGAAAAGAAGAAGGCCACTTGTAATACTCTTCTTTGTGCAAACAATAGTGAAGATAGTGAAAGTAAAGTTGTGGATCTAGAAGAAGCTTTCAAGATCAAAGTTGAAGAACAACAAAAAGAAATTGATAAGAAAGATTCTATTTACAAAGAGATGATCTCTCAAATGAAAGATCAAATAGAAATGCTGAATGGACAGGTGGACAAGTATCAAAGGTTTCATACTTATGCATCCAATCGAATTAAAGAACTAGAAGCAGAAATCAACGATCTAAATGCAGATCTCGAAAAATCAAGCAAGAAGAATGAAGGACTTGAAGCTGTAATCATCTCTCTGCAAGCAGATCTTGAAGCATCAAGTAAGAAGAATGAGGAACCTCTACAACCATTTGAAAAGGAAGGCCTTGAAGCAGAAATCATCTCTCTCAAAGAAGATATGGAAAAATCAAATAAGAAGAATGAAGAGCTGCAACAAACATGTGAAGAAAACGAAAATTGGTTGAAAGAAGAGATTCTAAATCTGAAGGATCAAGTAGAAGATGGAAGAAGGAAAGAAGAAAGCATGACTAAGCAATGTCAAGCCTTGGAGGTTGAGGTAAACATTCTCAAAGGTAAATTAGAAGAAAAGGTAAAACTTTTGAGGTTTCAAGATAGTACTAATATTTTGGACAATATTCTGAGTAATAAAAGGTCTCCTGCTATCAAACTTGGTCTTGGTTTCCATGAAACTGTTAAAGGAGAATCTAGCTCACAAGGAAGTGCAAAAAATTCAGAGGATGTCAATGCAAAACCTGAAGTGTTGAAAGAAACAAAAGATCGACCAACAATCATGAATTCTCAAAGGAATTCATTCAAGAACGTTGAATGTTTTAAATGTCACAATTATGGGCATGTTGCAGCCAATTGCAGAAGCAGAACAATTCAGCCACAAAAAAACAGGTTCTACTCAGAAAGGTACTCTAGTAGCTTCAAGGGATATTGTTTTTCATGTAACAAGTATGGACATAAAGCAGCTGATTGTAAAAGGAGGAAGAGTAGAAATACTCATTATGATTCTTATGCTTATTTCTCTGGACACATGAGATGTTATTCTTGTAACAAGTATGGACATGTAGAAAAGGAATGCAGGTTGAACAGATATGAGAAATTGGATAACTTCCAGTACACAAATAGAAAGTTCAAACAAATCTGGAAAAAGATGGAAGACCGATCAGAAACGTAGGGAATTCTGACCCTACTGCAGTCATCCGCTTCTGAAGCTGACTTTTCTTATTGACTGCAGGAATGATGTGGGATACATTATGAGATTTAGTAATGTATCATCATAGGGGAGCAATGTATGATGACTCTCATGGTTGATTTGATTACTCTGGTTATGTTTACTTCTGACAACACATCTGATGTGGAAAAGACAGGTACAAGAAGTACAAGTTCAGGGGGAGATGAAGGAATGTGAAAAATTTCTATGCTTCACTTTCCATACGCGGGTTCGATGAACACAAGTCGCGTATACACGCGAGTTCCAGCAGACACAGTCGTGTATGCATTAATGATAAGAGAATTTATATGATTGCTGAAGATCTGGAGCAGAGGTTCAGGGGGAGCATCAGTCTGACTGTTAATAACTGTATTATTGACTCAATTTCAGCTTAGTTTCTCAGTTCTAAATAATGAGGAAACGATACATGGTTTCTTGTGTTGAAGATTGTGGATGAGTCCTGTTTGCTTTTTGATGAAGAGTATTCATTGTTGAGATGAAAGTCTTATAATTCGGAGATAAGGGCATTGTTGGCAATATGACTGCTTACTCTTTGGTTTTTGTGATACTCATGCTCAAATGATGATGACTTGGTACATGGTTTATTATGATGAGATTTTGAGCCCTGGTTGTTGATAAGTATCTTTTGTACTCATACATGGATGAGTTGGATGTCATTTGATTCAGATATAAATCATGCAGAGGTTGTTACTATGGTTGAGAAATATTTTGCCTTCATATGTTACTTCATGTTAAATCTTGAAGATCATGGTGATGTTGGACCACTTGGATGATTGCTCGACACCTATGTGAAGATGTTGTTCTGATATGAGAATCTCTCTTGGAAAGATTGTATTGATGCTGCAAAGAATCTAAAGGATTGGTTACTATTGTGCTGATGCTACAACCATTGGATGACGCTTGAAGACACCACTACAATGTTCTATCTATCTGTAGTCCAGGGAAGCATTCAAATATCTCAGAAAGAAGCTGAACACTCTGCCTTGCCTCATAGAGAATCGATTTGGTTGAAATTTAGAAGATGGCATTGGATACGCGGGTTTCTTGAAATTACGTCGCGTATATACGCGAGTTTGCGCACAAAACCGCGTATGACTGATTGCTGACAATTTTCTGTGTGGAGTCAGCTCTCTTCAGCACAGCTGCAGTGCTGTTTGGTATCTCTAATACTGTTTTGTCTCTGGTGGTGTTCCAGTTTTCATAATTCTATTTCTAATGATTTGATGAAGATGTTTTGATGATTTGTTGGTGAAAGTGTTCAGGATGCGCAAACTAAGGGGGAACCTTAGTCATATGAAAAGGATGCATGGATGCACAAATTTAGGGGGAGCATTAGCTTTGCTGAGTATAATGCATTGTTGGCATTATGATGGTTCTGAAATATGTTCTCTTTCTTGAGGACTTTCTGGTGTTGGTCATAAATGACCATATTTGTAATTTGATGAAAAGGTCTTGTTGAGACCTGTGATGAAAACTTGTAATATTTAGTCATGTAAGGACTTGACAAATTTTGTAAACCCACTTGGTTGGGTAGCTGAGTCAAATTTGTAAACCCACTTGGTTGGGTAGTTGAGTCTCTTATGTAAATCCACTTGGATGGATCCTTGATGTAAGTGTGAGTCATTGGTGATAGGAACTTCATAGAGTCATGTACTTCATTGGAAAATATGGTTGAAGTTTCAGCATGAACTCAAGGGGAGCTTGGTCACTTCAGTATATATCAGATCTGCTGAACGCTTCTTCCACATGAGGAGAAAAGGGGAGAGTATGTTGGTTTTTGATTCGCCCTTTGCCCTTGATGTCAAAGGGGGAGAGTGACATGGTGTTTGAATGAAGAGACAGAATTGTGTCAAATATTTGGGAGAGTGACATGGTGTCATTTTATTCTTAATGTACCTATGTGTTGTGGTAACCAAACACCATCGTGGTTGCCATCAAGTCCAAAGGGGGAGATTTTTGGCAATATGATGCAGAGTGTTGTCCTTGATGGCAACCCACTGAATGAAGATGAAGACATGAGATTGTTGACTTGTGTTGTCCTTGATGGCAATCCACCCGATGAAGTTATTCTTGACTTGATGGACTTGGTACATGATGTAAATCTGATGTGATATGATATTTGTTGACAATATGATGCTGAGTATTGTCTTTGAAAGACAATCCACTTGATGAAGATGATGACAACTTACTTGATGAAGTTGTGCTTGATAGAATATGGTTTGATGAACTAAATCTGATATATCTACAGTGTGTACAGAAGGCAATGAAGAAAGAAATTCAGCATGTACTAATTCTATGATGAAAGAGAGTATGTATCTAGGCATACGCGGATTGGCCTAGAGGAAGTCGCGTATGCACGCGGGAAACAACGTTCCAAGTCGCGTATGGGCAAAAGCGCTCAAAAAGTGCAAAACCAAGGGTAACCATCATGGTATTGAAAAAGAGGCCCGTGGTATTGAAGGCTCATGGTATTGAAAAAGGGGCCCGTGGTATTGAAGGCTCATGGTATTGAAAAAGGGGCCCATGGTATTGAAAAAGGATAAACCTATATAAGGAGAAGAAATTCATTATGCAAATGAGCGTGGGTGCAAGATGTCTGAGCTTGAATGAATACTTCTCTGTGAAGTATATCTGTATGGAAAGGGTCAAGGTTTGGTGATAGATCTGAATCTATGATGCACCAATGAAGAAAATGATGAAGAAGGGGATCTAGATCTGAAATGTATTTGTATCTACTAGATCTGTTTATGGAGTGATTAGATCTGTGATGAGGCGAACATCTGTCTAAAGTAAAGGGTTGAATCTGAACTGAATATCTGATCTGAAGAAGTATGCTGCTCTATAATGATTGAAGATCTATACGCTACTTTGCCGCAGAGGAAGCGCGTATATACGCGGCTTCGCTGAAGATAAAGCGCGTATGCGCAATGAAATATACACAGAGGTATACGCTGGTTTGTGTGGACGGAAGCGCGTATATACGCGACATCAGTGAAGGGAAAGTGCGTATGCAAACTAGGGTTTGCTGAAGCAAGGGGTATGAAATATCTGATCTGTTCTACTGTGTTTCTGCTATCTGATCTGTGTTGATATGTATCTGTTGGTGATGTATGTTTGTGCTTAAAAGTATGGAAAGGGTCCAATGTGAAAATATGATGAAATGTGGCCTGCAAGTGTTGTTCTATTGAAGTTGTTGGATCCAGTGTGAAAATTGATGAAACGTGGTCCAAGGTGGTGCTGAAGGTTGTAGCCTTCAGTCAGGGGGTTGTAGCTCCCTTCCAGGTGAGGCTGGTAAACGAGATCAGGGGGTCGTAGCTCCCTTCCAGGAGAGGCTGGTAAACGAGTCATGGGGTTGGAGCTCCCTTCCAGGAGAGGCTGGTAAACGAGCGCAGGTGGGTGCCTGCGTGCTGGTCAAGTCTGCGCCAGCACATATGTTGTAAGATGTTTTCTCTATAATAAAATATTGAAGGCTGAGCAACTGCACCGGTGGTTTTCTCCCGACTTGGGTTTCCACCTAAAAATCCTGGTGTTCATGTGTGATGCTTTGTGTGATGGTTTATTCTATTCTTACTGCACATGTTTACTGTTTATATAACATCTAATAAATGAATGATGGAATTATGTAAGTGAAGAACTAATGACATAATTAGATCTCTGGGTATACGCGAGTTTCATGAAGGATATCCGCGTGTATACGCTAGTTGGCTTCATCAAAGTAGCGTATGGGTTTTAGAGCATGAAAAAGTAAAAAGTGTGAATATGCTTTAAATACTGATTCACCCCCCCCTCTCAGTATTTTTCCCAACATCTAGAGTCTTAGGTCAAGTCACCATGCTTTCACGTAGGTTAGTATCTAGGTGTCTTTCATTTTTCCACCATAAATGTCCAAATTATGTCATAAAGAAGGCGAAAGAAGGGTCATTTATATCATACAAAGTTATATTTAAAAGGGAGTTAGCTTAGGTAGGAAAAAATAAAAGACAATTCGTCTTCTTTCAAAAGCTTGTTATATTGTCAAAATATTCAAAAAAGAAAAGTGTTCCTCAAAAAAATCATGTTTTCACTAAAGGACAAAAAAGGGTGCTTTATAATGCTATAAATGGAAAAAGTGTTTTCTTTCACTCATATTTTATCTTCTTTTGATCGATAGATATCCTCTCACTTTTAGAACACTCTATCATTGCCAAAGGTGGAATAATACTGGAGAAAAATTGCAAGAAAAACCTTTCTGC